>CM067322.1:85564414-86044414 GCA_034231615.1 Meghimatium bilineatum
ATCCATGTAATACTCTATACAATTAAGTTGTTCAATATAGCAACCCATTCCTTTCTCAGCATGTTCTTTGCTGAGAACAGTCTTGTGAAGAAGAATCGATCACAAGTGATGATGACCATTTCGTTTCAACACATTCCCTTATCTCTTGTAATCCCCCCCCCCCCTCTAATTGTGCCTTGGAAGGAAGCCTGTCTTCTTCACTGCCGAGAACATTGACATGTCCTGTGCAGTAGATTACAGTAGATGACATACCCCTGAGGTTGGACATAGCTATAGATTACATCCACTCATATTGATACCGGCAATTTTGGAACTTACGCAGCATAGATTGGGAGTCTGACATAATAACCCCTTCAGAAATTTAGCTTCCAGAAAGAGATTTGTAGGTAGCAGTAACAGATTCGATCTCCATCCTCATACAGTATGTAGCCGTTCCGTATGCTCCGCTATTCTTGGCAACGACACTAACACGAAAGTTAGCTGTACAACCATAGCCTTACTATACACCACCACGCATAAATCCATCAGTCTTTATAATGGCATCATCCCTTTACACCACGACGAAACTATCCATAGGTCAGTATAATGACATCATCACTTCAAGTGTTAATTAACGGGATGTCCTTAAATTACGTCAAACAATTTTTCTCAATATTTAACCCGCCAGCCCTGTCAAGAACTGGCAAACTGTTTGGAACCCCCCCCCCCCCACCGCAAAGAACAATGTTGATATAATGTTTGGACAACACCTTATTATCACACACTAATTCCCTTACAGAAACATGCATCAACTGACGTTTTCAACAACAACAACAAAAATTAACAATTAACTGATCGATTTCCTGGCTAGGATTAAGGACTATCTTGTTTCATCGTCTTTGGACCAACCTAGTAACATAGCAGCACACAAATCTGGATCTAATCTACCGATCCTTCTTAATCGATCGAATGATCGTGTGTTTGAAATTCACACAGGGATCATGGACAAAGCGGTATTTTGCGCCTAAGTATTAGGTATTAGATATGTTGATTTTCCTCTTAGCACACCGGCTATGTCCATAGGCACTCAGATCTTCGGTAAATCTCTCAGCGTATAACAGCTGATGGTTCCGGTTCTATGTTGGTTCACTGCTCTTTTTGAAATCTTTGTCATGTGTTGTCTACGGGCCACGCCCACCATCACTTCAAATTATCCCATTCTCGATATTGACTCCTGCTCATTCATCTCAAATTTCTTTGATCGTGAGGACTTACAATGATTATATCTGCTCGATCTATTGGCTGGTCATCTGTTATGGTGGCGAGGTTACCTAATTGGTTGGTCCGTTCATTTCCCTCCATACCCGCGTGTCCAAGGAGAAGATAAACTTGAGTTTTGGTGGTGATGCCCGAATCAAGTTCTGTCTAATGACTTTACCGAAGATGTCCTACGTACATCACCTGATTTGACTTTCTGAATCATATTAATTGAGTCACTTAGTACGCATGCATGGTAATAGGCTTGCAATTCCAAGTAATTAAGTGTTGCGTTACAGCAAATACTTCCATTGTTAGACCTCTTGTTGCTGCGGTAAGAGTTCCACTGGCTACGTGTACTGTTCTTTCTTGGGATCTGGCAGTAAAGGCCCATGCCCATCGATGGGGACGGATGACCGACCTGTCCGTATTAATCACAACATATATGTCATCGGAATGTTCGCAGATGAATGCCTTGATCTCTACATCCAGGCTCACAGGGCCGTGTTCCCTGCACTCTATATTGAGTGTAATGAGTGTCTTGGCTGCCTCTTGAAAGACAATAGGAATAGGTATTCATTCCTCACCAGGACTTATACATTCTGGTGCGCAAATCTATTTAGCGGTATCCTCGGAACGATCCATCTACAATTTGCTTCTCTTGAGCTTGTTTCCTTTCACGCGAGGGAACTCACTGCGTAGTGGATGGTCTATGTTAGAACTCACTCAGAGGTATGCACGGGCATGCCACATATCAATGCTGTGAGATACGTTCGGTACATCAAGTGAAAATCTCATAGCCACACAGTGTGTGCCCTTTGCACAATTAAGGATGATGCGCATCGCTTCATTTTGATTTCTCTCTGTTTCTCAATCTCTGTGTGACTAACCGTGATATATTAAATGACAGAGATGACAAGAATCCCAGATATGATTACGAACTGTAATTGTTTAGTATCAGCCGCTACCATCACTCTCAAAGCTGAAAGTCTTTTGGTGGCCTTCTCGATAAAATAATAAACGTATTCCCGAAAGCAAAGTACGATCAAATCGCACGCCAAGATATTGTAAAAATGAGGTCCTGATTATATTGTACCCTTTCATCTCCGTCGTCGGTGTCACAGACTTTACGATGCGATTGTTAAGAGAGAGCCATGTCACCGCAATCTTCTTTTGATTGATTATACCCGTGAATCATCACACCATGAGTCTATACACCAACGGACTAGCTCATTCTAGTGATCCCACAGTTTCTGTTCTAACCCTTCCCTGTCTGTATATCAGGATATCGTCCGCAAAAGACAGTGTCTCTTGCCACCTATTGCGTCGAGATACTGCTGTACGATTGCCAGAGTGTAGACATTGACTACTACGGGTAATAAGGGAGATCCCTGTGATAGACCTGGGCGTATTGTTAGGGGATTAGATACGCAGCAACCGCCCCTGGAGCCACTGTCCTCTGGAGCAACACCGCTGATGTCCATCTGACGACGAAAGGATCAATATTAAAGAGTAAGAGCATGTTGATGAGGTCACTCGAACGGCGCTCAGTTATACGCATCCTTCAAGTCAATCGCGACAGCACACTTTACCAGACCTGCATGGAAGCCTTCGAATTCGTCGTAGACGACAAACAGCGGCGTTGTGTCATTTTTTTTCTGGCATCTGCAGCGTAAGTGCCTAAGTGTGTTCGTCCACCTGTGTTCGCACGATCTTTGTGCAACCATTAGTGCAAAAAAAAAAAAAAAAAAAAAAAAAATTAGCAAAAAAAAAAACAATAGTATGGTCATACAATGATATGTAACATTATATTTTCTAGGTAGATCTGGAGCTCAATTTGTAATGGTCATAACAAGTACTCTTATTGGTCAGCGACAAGAGCATACAACATGGAAATGAAAATATAAATGTACAGAAGAAGACCAAGAAGAACGTGGATCGAAGGAGTTGCATACATTATGAGATATTATAAAATTACTGCATATCAAGGAATCAAATGTACCATAGCCAGAAAATTGATCGTCCTTCAATGCTGCGATGTCTTACAGCAAACGCAGAGAAAGGACAATAGATAGATAAAATAAAAGTACGTAGTCACTTGAGGTATGGGCTCAAATCCCCTCTCGGGTAAATAGTGGTTGCATTTAGCGCTGAGAAAGAAGCAAGTAACATAACAGCGCACATCCCCAATCTCCATCACTTTACTGTAACACCATTTTAAATATAAGTGGATAACACCAAAATAAGGTCAATTAAAGGAAGGAGCACAATTAAAAAAATGTTAAGTTAATTTTTTTTTTTTTTAGAAATACGGAAAACGTGTTCATTCAAAGTGCGAATCGAATATGCCGCTGAACGGAATTTGTTCAGATCTCGTCTGCTGCTTTCTGATTATTTTTTGTTGTTGCCAACTCTAATAATTGTTGTTTGTTGATGGTCGTGTGACACACATTTTCTCCTGAGCACTGTTTCAAAACAGAATCATTTTATTACCAGGCAATAAAAAAGGTAGAAAATGTAGAACCAGCCAAACTAAATGACACCTTGGAATACATGTCCAGGACTATCCTAGAAAAGTACCTGTATGACATATATATATATATATATATATATATATATATATATATATATATATATATATATATATATATATATATATATATATATATATATATATATATATATATATGACTCATCTTATGCTTTGGAAAATATATCGTTTCCATTTTAATATATAAGTTTTCCTTTCTTCATTCGAACACATTATGTCAGTATCTTTCTGTTCCTCCACTGAAAGATATAGTAGTTCAGCATTGTGTATTATTTCCTTTTTTCTCAATGAAAGATATGCTGTTTCAACATTGTGTAGCAATCTTTCTTTCACAGTAAGATATTACTGTTTCAATACTATGTACCATTTCCTTCTTCCATTGAAAGATATATTAGCCATGTGTATCTTTCTTTCATTCAAAGATACACTGTCTCAATAGAGTATTATTTCCTTTCTACTGAAAAATATATTCTGTCAACATACTGTAATAGCCGTGACCTTTCATAGTACATATAAGACCTCTGTACATAATTAATTAGACTTCATTTGTTATGTTTTTGGTTATTATCGTGTTTTCGTGTCTCACTATTTATATACTTGGTGGAAATAAAGTAAACATGTGTGCAGGTGTCCAGGAGCCATTTCTTTCAATAGTGAAACGACGAAAACTAGCATGGTTCGGACATTTCTTTGTCAAATTCCTTGTCAAAATGTGGTCAGCATCACAATTCCTTGTCAAAAACAATACTGCAGGGAATTGTCGAGGGTGGAAGAAGCAGAGGAGAGAAAATAAAGGCATGGACAGACAACATCAAGGACGGGGCAATATATTTCCACACTCATCCTCATTGCTGAGGATAGAATTCGCTGTGGGACTTTGTGTGCTGAGGCATCTAATGTGGTACCCCTACGACCCTGAAGGGTTACGGGTTTATTGATTGATTGACCGATTGATATACTTGGTATCGCTTTGGCTATTTTGGGCAGGGGATTCAAGTATATCAATAGTTACCAACGAAAATAACGACAATAATCAAACAAACGTAACGAATGAAGTCCTACTTAATTATGTACAGAAGTCTTCTATAATACAGACGGTATGTAACAGCTTACCCATATAATACATTTTAAATACTTCACCCAAAAAAAAACACACACACACATACAATCATTTACCATGTGTTCTCTAAAAGATTTTCCTGTTCACTTTCCAAAAAACTGCACGTAGTTTTCCCACTATTCACCTCAGGGCTGCCAGATAATTAGAACTGTTTAGTAGCCAAATTATTGGTGGAAAAAAAGATCAACAGTTTGCATAATTTCAAAAGTTTAACACATCAATTGCTTTTCAATAAATTACTAAAATCATGCTGAATTTTTATAGAATGATACCTTTCTATAAAAATCTATTCGCTGTCTCCAATTATCGAATTCATTCCATGCACGATGACAAGTACATGCTATTGCAAACATCCTAACTTAATATTAATTCTTCCAACTTTATTTTGAGGGTTTGAGCTGTCGTTAGACATAAAGCAGTGAGGGTACTTGGAAGTTTTGTGCATAGTAAAATTATGTTTTAGTTTCCACTAAGTAGTAACTCAAATTATAGTAAAATTATTGTTCCTACTGTCATACAGTGTTTTTTTTTGCTACCATGAAAATTATTGTTTTCATTGTTAGCTTATTCATATGGTAACAGATTCCACCTGGACATCATCAGAAAAGTATTATCAAATACCTATTTGAAACATGTACGGTACATTTATACATGAGTATGACAAGGTTTATACATTTACTTATAGGTTAAAAAAAGACCACGCTACACATTTTTCGGCAAATTTAAAGACGAAAATATATAAAAGTAGATATGTTTTCAAAACGTCCAAAAAGTCGACCAAAAACATAAAAGTAAAAAAAAAAAAATATTTCGCTAGTTGCCTTTAAAATTAGCAAAATTGGATTACTGTGGCCATAAACTTGCTAAGATGGCAACCCTTATTCATCAAATTTGACTGAATGCCCTTTTCTATTTCTCTATTTTACACAAAGTTTGATTCAAATTTTCAATGGAGACACGAGTTAAAGAATATATCAAATTAAAATTGGTCACCTTATCGACAACAGTGTGTACTCAAGTACACCCTTTTCTTCAATTGATGTAGAGCATTGGATGTGTCAGTTTAATTAAATCGAAAGTAAAGGTTTCATTGACACACTACACGGACACTTGAGATGACCTGGTTTAAAGGCAAGTGCTGGATCTCAACGTATGAGTAGATTCACATGAATGCCTCTTGTTGCAATTCTTAACGAGGTTTCCTATTGAATAATGCTTCTGAAGAAGGTATTGATATTATTGTTAAGAAGATTGTTGCATTTTGGTTGGCTGGATTTCTATTATACGTGCTGCTGTTTTGATTGGTTGTACGTTCAAGACCCGTTCTGATCGGCTAGCAACTCTATTATGTGGCTCTTGTCGTTTTTCTTATTGAATCGATGTTTAAAATATTAGATAATAAGTGTATATTCGTACTAGCTCAGCGGTTAATATACTGACTTCCCGGTCTGAAGTGATCAGTCTTTCAAATGTGTTTTTTTTTATAACACCAACACTTTCTAGATGAACATAGCCTAAGAATGACCTTAGGCAGATATAGATCTACTGCAAAAAACGTAAACAGGCACGAAGTAAATTCGGTACGTTTGTGATTATTGTCTGGCTATTCATTGGACACTATTTGTATAACTGGAGTAGCTCACCAAAAAACAACCATGACCGACCAATGAAACTGAGGGATATATCACAACCGGCCTTCTAGGTCTTCAGTCCACAGGTCATGACTTGAGCCCGGTCGTGGCCTAAGGTACCAGGTTTCCGGAAACACAATTTCGCGTGATGCTGACCACATCATTCCTCGGTAAGTTGTTAGCAATGAAGAATTTGAGCGTACCACTAAATACCCCTAATGGACGTGATAAAGAGTGCATTATTGTATATCGGTGTAATGAGCTATATTGTTCGATACGTGTTTTTAGGGAGAGCGAGAGGAAGGTTCTGAGCAAAGTTTGGTGACAGTTGGTGATAAGAGGAGGATGGGGGGGGGGGGAGGGGGAAGAGAGATTTAAAAAGTTGACGTCAATACTTGATTGTTGATTCTTCCTGATTACTGATTAAAAACTAGCGTCACAGCAGGTGGGGCAATCCCATAAATGCTCCACCCTCCTTTCCAGCAGCCATCCCAGTGTATGTAGGCTTGGAGTCCCGGTCAGGTGTTGATTGCGTGATCTTCTGGGCTTCCAAAAAAAATTACTTTTCCTCCCATCCCCCCTAGATACTCCCATTTCTGACATTCTCTGTATGTGTACGTTCTGAACCTCATTGATATCATCATCTTGAAATGAATTGATTACTGCCTTGATCAAGTCTGTTTTATCTTTTCTCAGCATTGTGCACTCTATCGCCGCATTTCCTGTCAATAAGTCGGCTCCCTCGTGTCCTCTGACACAGAATGAAAGCAGTGTATATCCATGTCAGGGATACACCAGTTAGATGGTTGGTTGCTGATCCAGCTGTCCATGGGCTAGTTAGATGGTCTGTTGCTGATCCAGCTGTCCATGGGCTAGTTAGATGGTCGGTTGCTGATCCAGCTGTCCATGGGCTAGTTAGATGGTTGGTTGCTGATCCAGCTGTCCATGGGCTAGTTAGATGGTCGGTTGCTGATCCAGCTGTCCATAGGCTAGTTAGATGGTTGGTTGCTGATCCAGCTGTCCATGGGCTAGTTAGATGGTCGGTTGCTGATCCAGCTGTCCATGGGCTAGTTAGATGGTCGGTTGCTGATCCAGCTGTCCATGGGCTAGTTAGATGGTTGGTTGCTGATCCAGCTGTCCATGGGCTAGTTAGATGGTCGGTTGCTGATCCAGCTGTCCATGGGCTAGTTAGATGGTGTGTTGCTGACCCAGCTTTCCATGGGCTAGTTAGATGGTTGGTTGCTGATCCAGCTGTCCATGGGCTAGTTAGATGGTTGGTTGCTGATCCAGCTGTCCGTGGGCTAGTTAGATGGTTGGTTGCTGATCCAACTGTCCGTGGGCTAGTTAGATGGTTGGTTGCTGATCCAGCTGTCCGTGGGCTAGTTAGATGGTTGGTTGCTGATCCAGCTGTCCGTGGGCTAGTTAGATGGTTGGTTGCTGATCCAGCTTTCCATGGGCTAGGTAGATGGTTGGTTGCTGATCCAGCTGTCCATGGGCTAGTTAGATGGTTGGTTGCTGATCCAGCTGTCCATGGGCTAGTTAGATGGTTGGTTGCTGATCCAGCTGTCCATGGGCTAGTTAGATGGTTGGTTGCTGATCCAGCTGCCCATGGGCTAGTTAGATGGTTGGTTGTTGATCCAGCTGTCCATGGGCTAGTTAGATGGTTGGTTGCTGATCCAGCTGTCCATGGGCTAGTTAGATGGTTGGTTGCTGATCCAGCTGTCCATGGGCTAGTTAGATGGTTGGTTGCTGATCCAGCTGTCCATGGGCTAGTTAGATGGTTAGTTGCTGATCCAGCTGTCCATGGGCTAGTTAGATGGTTGGTTGCTGATCCAGCAGTCCATGGGCTAGTTAGATGGTTGGTTGCTGATCCAGCTGTCCATGGGCTAGTTAGATGGTTGGTTGCTGATCCAGCAGTCCATGGGCTAGTTAGATGGTTGGTTGCTGATCCAGCTGTCCATGGGCTAGTTAGATGGTTGGTTGCTGATCCAGCAGTCCATGGGCTAGTTAGATGGTTCGAATATGAAACATTTGTCTAAGAATGTGAAACAAATTATGCAGCTTTTTCGTGCTTAGTGTTTCTTGTTTCTGTGTTTGCGTGCGTGCGTATGTGTGTGTGTGTGCGCGTGAGTGAGGGAGAGAGGAGTTATGGGAAATTGATGGTGAACGTTTTGACACATTTTGACATAATTAAGCAGGGTAGAGTCCTTCCTGTACATGTCGCGGCGACTGCTATGGCAAAGCGGCATTTATTTCAACAGCCCATAGAAAGCCTCCCTGCACTCCTTTACATGTAAACACACAGTAACGAAAGGAAGCAGGGTAGGGTGATCCCTGAATTCTTGACAGTTGTTGACAAGGTGGTCCCTGAATTCTAGACAGCTGTTGACAATGTGGTCCTTGAATTCTTGACAGTTGTTGATAAGGTGGTCCCTAAATTCTTGACAGTTGTTGACAAGGTGGTCCCTGAATTCTTGACAGTTCTTGACAATGTGGTCCTTGAATTCTTGACAGTTATTTTCAAGGTGGTCCTTGAATTCTTGACAGTTGTTGACAAGGTGGTCCCTGAATTCTTTACAGTTGTTGACAAGGTGTTCACTGAATTTTTGACAGCTGTTGACAAGGTGGTCCTTGAATTCTTGACAATTGTTAACATGGTGGTCCCTAAATTCTTGACAATTGTTGACAAGGTGATTCCTGAATTCTTGATAGTTGCTGGCAAGGTGGTTCCTGAATTGTTGACAAGGTGGTCCCTAAATTCTTGACAGTTGTTGACAAAAAATATGGCATGGTGGTTACAAAGCGGCTCAAATATGTTGATTTTTTAACCTTCTAGACAGGCGGTTTCTGAAATCCTTGGACACCAATTAGAGTGAAATCTTCTGAAATCCTGTGACACCGATGAGAGTGAAGTCTTCTGAAATCATTGCACGCCGTTGTGGTGAAGTATTCTGAAATCATTGTACGCCGCTGAGAGTGACGCCTTCTGTGCAAGAAATGCCGTTCACTAGAAACTTCCCTATAGTACAAAAGGATACAAAATCTCTATTCTATGTAACTCCTGGGGAATCAAAACAAATAAACGTACGTGATATAAGTTAATATAACCTAAAACACTGTTCAATTTGAGGTTTATATAGGTAGTGTCATTTTCTTCTTTGATCTGTATAGCAACTCATGACCAAATAAACCTGCTAATGACTTACGTTCAAACACTTCAATCAGTACCATACTTGAGCAGTCTTCAGTTCACCTATTGCTACGGTAACCAGTTACAGTGTACGTTGTTTAGCGGAAATATTAGAGTTTTAGTCTGTTTTCCCAAGAATGCGAGGACTATTAAGTCATTATCAAAACGTCGGCATATTCCCGGTTCAAATTTCTACGCCAGACTGAGTGACATAATGGGCATGGCAACAGTCTGTGGTGTGAATCAAATATATATATATATAAAAGTTTACCTGTAATGAAACTTCAATTCTTTATGTCCGGACTATTTTCTTTTCAATACTCCTAGATGCGACTTCGATAAGAGGGATGGATGGGCGCATGTGTAGAGGTGGTTTTAAAATAAAACTCGTCAACAGTTTTAGGAGGATCTCGTTTGGTTGAAATAATGTATATCCTAGCGGCACAGCCGTGAAATAATGTATACCCTTGCGGTACAGGCGTGAAATTATGTATATACTAGCGGTGCAGCCGTGAAATAATGTATATCCTAGCGGTACAAATGTGAAATAATGAATATTCTAGCGGTACAGATGTGAAATAATGAATATTCTAGCAGCACAGCCGTGAAATAATGTATATTCTAGCGGCATGTATATCCTAGCCGTAACAAAGGAAAGGAGAGTGTGATTTTAGACAGTTTCTCCTGCTTTGTATATATGTGTTACTTACATGCGGGAGGAGGTAAGAGGTGGAGTGGTATTTTCTTCCCTCACATTTTAATCCCAATTTTTTCTTCCCTCACATTTTAATCCCACACATTTTCTTCCCTCACAATTTCATCCGTCACATTTTCTTCCCTCACATTTTTATTCATACATTTTCTTCCCTCACATTTTAATCCCACACATTTTCTTCCCTCACATCTTAATCCCACACATTTTCTTCCCTCACAATTTCATCCGTCACATTTTCTTCCCTCACATTTTTATTCATACATTTTCTTCCCTCACATTTTCTTCCCTCACATTATCTTCCCTCACATTTTCTTCCTTCACATTTTCTTCCCTCACATTTTTATTCATACATTTTCTTCCCTCACATTTTCATTCATACATTTTCTTCCCTCACATTTTCTTCCCTCACATTTTCTTCCCTCACATTTTCATCCCTCACATTTTCTTCCCTCACATTTTCTTCCCTCACATTTTTATTCGTCACATTTTCTTCCCTCACATTTTCATCCGTCATATTTTCTTCCCTCACATTTTCATCCGTCACATTTTCATCCCTAACATATTTTTTTTGTTCTGGCTATAGCGTAAAAGATATGCGCACAGTTTGGCCAGGTACATTCGATTTAAACATGGCTTTTAGGACGTCTTGACCCATGAGATGGATCATCTAACTCCACCCCAACGCCCATTAGTCGCTTGTTACGACATGAGTGTTATAATAAAAGCGTTGCTATTATTGTTTATTCACATTTCGGGTCACTAACAATACACTATCTTTACAAATCAGGCGCAGTTGTAGAGTATAATTTACAGTATTGATACATTGGTACAATGCTGTTCTTACACAGATTGTAAGAACTGCACTTACAAGATGACGATCCCAGCTCTAAGTATGGCAGAAATTCATGATGATCATTGCACACGCAAATAATAAAGCAATAAATAGGTGGTCAGAATACGGCTCGCGGGCGAACATAATTAATAAGCCCGCCTTACTATTTTCACCAGTACGTCAATATGAATTAAAATCATTAAGTGCTCTGGTCCCTGATCTCAGAATATACGAGAAAGATACGATTTTACGTGATCCTGTAGAAAACAAAAAATCTGAGACACAATTGCTTTGATTCAGCGTCCTTCAGAACTTCAATAACGTGACTGAAAGAGAACCTTGTTGTCCTCATCGTACGCGAGTTATGCTCAATCCGGTCCGCCGACCCGAAAAGTTTGTCAAGCTCTGTATAAAATATATTACGGTAAATGCAATTTAGAGTTCTTATTCTGCGTTCATTCTCAATTGTCTGCAGATTATATTAGCTGCGATATCTCCATCTATCTGCCCAACATCACTCAACATGACATTCCCATTTGTCTGCAGAGTATCTTAGCTGTGATATCTATGTCTATCTTCCTGATATTTTTCAACATGATCTCTGAGTCACTTTGACCCTTATGAGATGGGACTGCCAACTCCATTCAATGAACCTCCTTAATTGTCTCTTACGATGAGCCTGCAGGTAACAGTGTCGCCAATTTTTTCTCCCCTTTCTGGCCATAGCAACACACTGTTGAGATTTGGATTTGCTTCATCAATGTAAAAATCCACCTTTCATGCGTTTCTTGTGATGCTGTGCCAGTGCGTTATGTCTTTGTGTCAACACGTTAGCTGACTATACAAACGGTTATGTATGTGTGTCAACGCATTAGCTGACAATACAAATGGTTCTGTCTTTATGTCAACGCGTTAGCTGACTATACAAACGTTTTGCAGTGGTTCACATTAGCTTATATCAGTCTTAGCTGTAAACAGAAATGAGTTGTTTGTCTTGTGTGTTTGCATTGACTAGCTTTGTGTCAGTTTACCTGTTCAAGATGTGTTAGATTACTAAAACAAACTAGCTTGAAAGACATACACACATCGGCCAAGATGGATTATAACATCCTGGACTACTTTTTCGAAGCCTAAAATATTTTCTTTCTCACGTTTCCACGGCCTCGTCTTGCTCGTCATCTCTCAGCTCGTCATATGATACCTCGCGATGAAACACACGTCTATAGGGTCCTGAGTTGCCTGGCAACACAATGTGTGTAGCCCTACTTCATTCTCCACGACCAGGATAGCTCTAACTCGACTGAAAGCTTCCGAAATTCCGTATGTTTGCTTTGGTTTTTAGCAAAGGAATAGTTTTCCTTACTAATGAGGGTTCCGTTCGTTTCGAATTTTTAATGGACAGAGCGTCTAGCGAATTCTAACGGGAACTATAATAATGGAAATGTCCACAAAAACCTAGAAATAATGGGTGTGTACAAGTGAAATCAAGAACAGAAAATGTTAATGATTTGTGAACATGATTTGTGAGAGTTATTTGTGAACACAATTTCTGAACGTGATTTATGAAGTGAAATTAATATCTGAGACTTAGCACCTGGCCAGAAGTTACTATCTTTCTGTTATTTACGTCTGTAGAACGGATGATGATGATGTTTCGTAAGCGAAGATATGCATGCCATTGAAGAAAGTCAAATTACATTATTCGGTTTGTGTGTTTGTGAGCTCTCAGATGACCCATAAGTCAAATCCTGGTTCTGAAAAACCTGTTGTAGCATGAGCAGGATGGAGTAGGTCTTGAGACGAGCGAAAGCAGTCTTGTCTACTTTTGTTTTTGTCTCTTTAGAATCGACTGCAGTGTTCTACTCTGTGTAAAGCTTTTGACATCCTCACGAATCTGACTGTGTCTCGTTGTTAGGTTGTCTTATGACTAATTTTAGTAACATGTACACCTATATTTGTTCATTTAATGTAAGCCCTGTGTTACCCATGCCACCTATTTACTGTTTAGGGTTGTTACCCGACACTGGAACATTTATCCTTTGACTATGATAGACAGGACGGTCAGAATATATTGTGTCCCAAGCGTTTGGGCCAGTAGCGTCTGGAAGATCTTATTAAGTAGTAAAAAAAATTATTTTCTTCTGGCCTATACCTGAACGCTTACCTACCTATAACCAATTCACCAAAGAATAGTCCCTTTGGAAGACGCTCGTCTGACATGCGGACGACGTGAATAGCACAACAATAGTCTGAAGAAAAAAAACACTGTGTATGCCTTACCATACTTTGCATTTGATACTTTCCACAGATATCCGTGTTGGGTATATGATCTTGCCATCGAGATATTCTGGTTATGGATGTCATCTTGCCATCGGGATATCCGTGTTAGGAATGTCATCTTGCCATCGGGATATCCGTGTTAGGGATGTGATCTTGCCATCGGGATATCCGTGTTAGGAATGCCATCTCGCCATCGAGACATAACCATCTGGGTTATGATCCTGCCATCGTACGGAAAGATATCCGGGTCAGAGAAATGATCTTGCTATTGAGATATCCGTGTCAGGGATATGATCTTGTTATTCAAATATCCGTGTCAGGGATATGATCTTGCCATTGAGATATCCGTGTCAGAGATATGATCTTGCCATTGCACAGAAAAATATTTCTAGGGCTTTGAAGTTGAAAGGAATTAAACTGCATTGCATGTCTAGCATAGACAGTCCACGATTCACCTGCATATAGAAGCGAAGACTGTTACCGGTTGTTGATAACAAGTACATTCAAGTTACTGATAACAGGGCAAACAGCATTCCAAGACGACAACAGACATGAGACATTACAAGGTCGGTCGTTAAACGTGCCTTTGTGTGTGGGTAGCCGACTAGTTCATAGTCGCGGAGACTACAGGAAAATCAATCATTTAAAAAAAATAAATACGTTCTGGAAATGTTACCTGAATCAAGACAGTCTACAATATAAGACATGAAGACTAATAGGACATAGAGCCATCCCATGACTCAGTTGACTATCCCGTGATTTTCATAGGTTACTATGATTATACTTTGTGTGACAGCCAATGAAAATCAAGGAAATAGTCACATAGTTGTTTTAGAAGGCTTTCCAGTACGTCTTGTATTGCATATGATCCCGCCGGGTCATATATATAAATATATATATGTATTCGTATATGCTCGTATATACGTATAAACAGTATGCAGTAGAATTGCGGGCAGTACATACACATATATCTTAACTTAAATAAAGTATACCCCGTGTAGGAGTTATCATTTGATATCAACGTGTCACGATAACAATTATACATTTCTCCTCTTGAATGCGTTGACAGTCCTTCCGCACAGTGTCACATAGGATCTTAACATGTTACACATCACTGTTTATCTGCTATAGTAACCACATGGTTTCTGTGTATAGATATTTAATGGGAGATGATAGTCTGCTTTTAATATTATTTTGATATGTATGTCCATGTCAAGTCCTGTTCTACAATAGTCCAGTGATTTGATAGCAAACTTCGTCACATATCTTGGCTGACTAGCTAATGAAAAGCACATAAAAAGTTTAAACAGCCAAGATAAGTAGCTTTGTTTAGAATAAGCGAGCAGAACTATCCTTGAGAAGGGTTTGTATGGGTAGATCATTCTGCAGATATGTTTAATAGTATGTAGCCAAGGACTTTACTAAGAGAGGAGACAAAACAAGAATACCCAACGAACAGCATCAGAAAACGCCGCAGGACATACATCGGCCACATACTTAGAATGAGGGAAGGCAGAATTCCACGACAAGCCTTCATGTGGACACCAGATGGGGAAAAAACATGGAAGACCAAAAACAACGCTCGGAAGAACATTTACGAATGAATTAAAATCAACAGGCATAAATGCACAAGACCTGCAATCCCTAGCAACTGAACGACGGACATGGAGAACTATGACATCCGCCCTATGTGCCAAACTTCGCAAAAGAGGAACTGACTGAATGAGCCAAGGACACGAGATGTAGTTGTCTCGTCCAATGGAAGGTCAAGTGGCCTAAAAGCTATGATGGAGTTGGATGTGTCATTCTGAAAGGTGCACAGATTTCAGTCTTGTTTTAAAGTAGGACACATCGCCAGTGCATGAGTTCGCTCATTGCCCTCAACACCCGCATGTCAAGGCACGTATATAAAGTTAATCTTTCTTTTCAGAATTGGAGATCAAATAGAGCATTGTTAAAATGACACGAGGTGCATTAATGAATATGTCTGAAACATTCAATGCTTTGATAGACCTTGGATGATCAGAGGAGTTTTAAAGTATGGATCGTGGTCGCTCTCAATTGAAGGAGATTGGTGTTAAGATCGGAACAACCAGCAGGGAAAAATATAATAGATATACGAAGAGACGGATAAATCAACACCGAACTTGTACCGTGAGCCAGTTTGTACCGTGAGCCAACTTGTGCTGTGAGCCAACATGTACCGTTAGCCAACTTGTACCGTGAGCCAACGTGTACAGTGAACCAACTTGTGCCGTGAGCCAACATGTACCGTGAGCCAACTTGTACCGTGAGCCAACGTGTACAGTGAACCAACTTGTACTGAGCCAACATGTACCGTGAACCAACTTGTACCGTGAGCCAACATGTACAGTGAACCAACTTGTACCGTGAGCCAACTTGTACCGCGAGCCAACTTGTACCGTGAGCCAACATGTACCGTGAGCCAACATGTACCGTGTACCGTCAAACTAGTGGATTTATTGAGACGACGATCGGAGTACCAATGGACTTTTCCGGTATGCGCTGATAACCTACCCTCATAATTATGGCACAACGCCCTAATATCAACAACAGAGGGATACAGTATATAGTAGTCAATGGCAGATGACCAACTAAGCATTTATGGATAGTGTTAATCTACAACAGTGAAAGAAGGAATGCAGAAGGAAAACTGGTAAATGTGAAAACATCAGAAATGAGAGGAAAATAAAGAAGAATGTATGTAAGAGACAATAATCTACTTGCGGTATTTTTGCAGTTGTGCTTGATTGTGTGTGAGTGTGTGTGTTCTTGTCATGTTATGGTTATGCGAATGCGTGTGTGTGTGTTTGTCATAGAGTATGTATTTTATGTGTTGATGAAGGCGCAGACACGCTGGGCACGACACATGGTATGCAGGAAAGATCATAATCTACTAAAAACGTTCTCATATGAAGAACTCCAGATTGGCTCCCACAAGCAGTAGGACATAAGAAGGGCGTTAAAGAACTCTTTTAATACATCAAAATAGACACAAATTCATGGGAGAATCTTGCTCAAGACAGATCTGATTGGTGTTGCAGAATCAAGTGTGGTGCAGCAGCTGCAGAGAACCTCAAGCTGCGCAACAAAAACGAGCTAGAAGAAAGGCAAGAGCAGTTCAATATCCCACAGTCTCCTTCAACAAATGCTCAGAGTGTGATAGACAATTCTAAGCACGCATAGGACTCATTAGTCACAGTCGGGCACACCACAGACATCATCATCTTTATCAGCATCCCAGTTGAGCTGAATGGTCATCGTCGACTCCGACGGACGAACAACATGTTATGTATGAATGTGTTAGCCTTTGAGACCACCTGTGCATGTATGCCTCTATTGCTCTTGCCTATGTTTGAACTCGTTTGTTTGTATGTGTGTGCCTACATATGTTTGTATGTGTTTTGTTTTGCCTTTTAGCGCTCATATTTATGTGTGTGTATGCTTTTCTTTGAATGTATTTGTGTATGTATACATATTTGGCTTTGTTTTCGTGGCAGTGCATATGTGTGTACTCGCTCTCGTGCGGGCTCGTGTATAACTGCATGTAATATGAAGTGTTGAAGGGAACCTATAAAATCTAGCACGAACAAGCCATACAAGCCCTGACCATCATCATCATCACGTGCATATCCTAAACAGAATGTAGCAGGCATCACAGCCTTTCAATGCATCTGCCAAACCTGAGCCAGTCTTCGTGCTTCTGTTACTGTTCTGTTCCGGTGGTCTTTGATGTCTTCCTTCCAGCTTCTTCTTGGTATGCCTCTTATTCGTCTCCCTGGAATTATCTCCTCCATTATGGTCTTCTATAGGTTGTCATTGCGTTTAATATTACCAAAGTGTTGTAGTTTTCTGTAAAGAGCCATTCTGTTTAGCCAGTTTTCTTTTACATTCATTTCTCTCAGGATGGCTACATTGGTGATCTTTTTTGGTCCATGGTATTCTGAGGGTTTTTCTGTAACATTTTTTTTCAAATGCTGCTATTTTATTTTTCACTTTGTTGGTGATTATCCAGAATTCATACACATATATTGCCATTGGGAATTAGCAAGCTCTTAGGAATGTTAGTGTTGTTGTTTTGCAACAGCTCAGCCATATGTTTTTCATTTGTATCAACTTCTTTGACGTGATAGCCAATCTCCTTCTGACTGCTTCATTACCGTCGTCGTTACTGTTGATAAGACAACCACTGTATTCAAAACTTGTGACTCTTTCTAATTCGCTGTTATTAACACTGATTGAGAACGTGATAGTGGTTTTTTTCGCTTGTCATAATCTTGGTCTTATTTTCATTCAGAAAAAGCTTTTGTTTTTCACTGTGTTCTTTAGTGATGTTTATAAAGTGTTTCAGGCCTGCTTGAATATGTGTCAACAATAACGCTGACCATGTTCTCCTAAATTTTGGGGAACAATAAAAGACCATATCAGAATTGAAAACCGCAATCTGATGAATAATTCCCATTAATTTCTGAACTACTTCGACCCCATCCAATATGGTTGAACATGGAGGTACTGTTATCTCCGTGACACGAAGTGGCCGAATTGACCTTCAGATCTATGCCGACACCGTTATCTAACGTATGTCATGAGCCTGATAAAGAAATATTGTGTCCAGACAATTTCACAATTCCACCGACATTCAATAGCAGTGGAAGTTAACAGCTCGTTGCATTGGTTATGCTACTAAATGCATCAGTTGTGCCTAAAATATTAAACAATATTAAAAAATAATTTTCATATACACGTTGTGACTCCCAGGAATATCACTAGGAAAATCTGGCTGAACAGATGGGAAATCTAGCTGACTGAATGAATTTTGTTTTAGTGAAATGCAATGGCCAAAGAGCAATGACAACATAACACATCATCATCATCATCAGGTAGTATATCCTGAACATGATGTAGCGGTCATCATAGCCGTTCGAAACTTCTCTCGATCTTGAGCAAGCTTTCCGGTTTTCTTTCCCTTTCAAACGACAGGAAATAAATGTACAGACACCTTTATATAAAGGTTTGGTCTCGTAGCAAAGACCTACCTTCGGGGGCGAATATCACTCTTCGTGTACTAGGCCGCAGCTATTAGTTGATGAGGTGGACAATTCCATTCCTTTCTGTGTTTACCTTTACCAACGCATGGGTCACGCACCCTTTTATTGCTGGTCGACTGGAAAAAAGGCAGTTGTGTAAGACGAGAAATCACAACTTGGATTATTTTTTGTGTTCGGAGTGGTTTCGAACCTGGCTTAACAGTCACGAACTCACTGTTTATTGTCTTTCCCCATGTGGATTAAGGTTTATATTATCAACACTTGACGTTAGGCGTAGGAGTTAGAGCCTCAGTTATCGTTCCAAGGCCAGATGTGTTGCCTTTTTTTGCATTACGTGCACGTTTGTTCAAAGTTATCTTGATGTTTTCTATCCGACCTTTTCTTGTTCTAACTTTGTCTTTATGTCCAAATATTCTTTTCTTATAGGATATTATTGGTATTTGTATCATTGTATGGATCACTAAGTCAACTTCAGAAGATCGACGGTTTTTATAGAATGGAATCTAGCTGCCAATAGTAGAACTACTCTACATCAACTGGACATTAACAACAACATCATAAACAACATAAACAACATAAACAACATAAACGTTATTGGTTAGAAACCTACATCACAGTACATCGTAAAGCAAAGCACGGATCTATAGAAAAAAGGATGTGCTTCGGGATTTCTGTTGTCACAGCACGGGTTAGTTGTAATATTTACATTTACCTTACAAATATATAGCTGCTTACTAACCCATCAAATGAACCAGCACTGTAGCGTATTGTGCTGTCACAGCATTGTGCTAACAACGCAAACCCTGACTTAAATCTTATTGTTTAAAGATTAACATGCCAATGCACAAGGATAATGGAGTCAATCCCAACAGAAAGTGTTGAGATGATGATCCTAGTGCAGTTAATGATTCTCTGGAACCTCTCTGGCACTCCCGCATCATTGTATATTCCATCTGTATCGGTTGTGTCGGAATATAGAAATTCATGTTCAAGGTCCAGAGGGGCATAATATAAATTGAACCAAGCAATATATCCATAGTACACATGCTAATGCAGGCAGGTCAAATCTTTGGAAGGAGCGCGTCTAACTTTGCACAATTCTGTCTAACATATGGGTTTTCCTACAACATTATTTAAATTAGTTGCCTTCTTTCACGAAGACATGGTTACCACTATACACAAGAATGATGAACTACTTGGTTCAGAAGTATACACTACATTCTACATTCCTGACAGGGCATGATGAATATGGGATACTGCCCCACAGCAATGCTTTCTTCAAAGAAAACCATAAATCCTCTCTCCCAGCACAACAATGCCTTTGTGGCAAACAGGAATCTGGGTGACACATCCGTTACCGAGCAAAGGAGGACATGTGCATTTGTCAGAAAGACTATAGGCTGTCAGAAGCTACCTGCTCACAGCTACAAAGCTATATAGTATTATTCCTGTCACATCATTATTAACACATCTATACAGTTCGACGGCAGTACTTCAGACAGTCTTAAAGTCTACAATAGTGTAAAACAGAACTATATTCCGCACACTCTTTGGAATATTCTTAAGGTAAGGCTAATATAAGTATAAACAAACATCATAGTGCACGCTTTCCCATAAGTTCTCAGCTGTGTAGTCAGTAGTTGACCAGAAACATAAGTGTTCAGCTGTCTAGTTAGTAGTTGAACAGAAACATAAGTGTTCAGCTGTCTAGTCAGTAGTTGACCAGAAATCTCGTGATTAGTGTCGCTTACCGCTATTGCTCAATAACGATATTGCAATTTTTCAACCTTACTAGTACTAGGAAGCCACCGGAGTAGTTTTATTTCAAACGATGAATAACTAGTGGATTTGAAATCCCGGTTTGTTGATCAGGGGACGAATTACTTAACATTACATACAGTCGGATATCCTTTCCGGCCTTAGAAAATTATATGTTCAAGGAACAATGTGACATCGTCTATATTTGCACACCACTGGGCTGTTCTATTTCAATCTGGCGAGACTAAAATCTAGGACAGTCCGGATACTCACCAGAGAGTCATTATTTGTGGACGATACCACTCTTGTGGCACAGTATAAGAACACTTTGCGAGAAAGGACATCTGTACTCAAAGAAGGAGCGGAATCACCAGCAGGTTCTATGAGTGGTGTGCTACGCAAGAAGATGCAAAGCTTCAGCTATCTTAAACGCACAGTAAAATGCACATTATAAGTCGATGAGGAGACAAGAAAAACGGTTGCAACTTTTGGAAACGACTAAGAGAGTGTAAACACAACTCAAAATTGACATTGAAGCCTAAAAATAGATCTATCAGTCCGGTGTACAAAGCGTATTGTTGCAAGGGTCAGGAAGATGGACACCATACACAATTCACGGAAAAGGGCTAAACATATGCGGTTTCATTTGCGGTCAACATCTAAACATATAACCACAGATTTCGTGTGTATATTTTGTTCTTGCTTCTGAGGTTTGAAATTCGACAAAATCAGCCACGACTGAAGTTGCAATTTGAGGTCGTTGTAATCCATATCTAACTTTTACTCTGACTTGCGTTCTGACCGTCTTAGCGACGCAAAAAGACATCATATGTGTATGTGTGTGTTTTGTGCGTAAGCGTGTGTGTGTTTATATAGTAGTAGTAGTAGTAGTAGTAGTAGTAGTAGTAGTAGTAGTAGTAATAGTAATAGTAATAGTAGCAGCAGTGTAACTTGGAGTAACAGTTTTAGTAATAGTTGTAGTAAATAGTAATAGTTATAATAGTAATAATAGTAAAAGGCAAAGTAGTTTTGCTAGCAATAATTTCTAGTGGAGGTGGTATTTAAAATATATCTAGTCTATCTTTCTTATCTCCCTAACAGCGTAAATCTACTGTCCTGAGCAAAATGTTGATATTTATGACTCCGAATGTATTGTACGCTGTCAGATAAGTTCGTATAGATACTGAGAATAGAATGTAATATCGTTTACGCTGATAGTGTTTGGACATGCAGTAGTTCACACAAAACAGTAAACAAGAGTTATACCTTCATTCAGTAAGGCAGTCTGTACTACTCATTCATAGCGGCGACGACGATAATGGTGTCGATGATAGAAATGATGGCGATGATTATGATGATAATAATGAAAGAAGCCAAGAAAATACTAGTTTGTCACTCTTTTCCGTGCCAAAGATGTTGAGGAAATGACACACGTTTTATAGAAAAAAATGTTATACCCCATCAACTATTTCAACCATATCTCTATCTATCTATCTTTCTATCTATCTATCTATCTATCTATCTATCTATCTATCTATCTATCTATCTATCTATCTATCTATCTATCTATCTATCTATCTATCTATCTATCTATCTATCTATCTATCTATCTATCTATCTATCTATCTATCTATCTATCTATCTATCTATCTATCTATCTATCTATCTATCTATCTATCTATCTATCTATCTATCTATCTATCTATCTATCTATCTATCTATCTATCTATCTATCTATCTATCTATCTATCTATCTACCTACCTACCTACCTACCTACCTACCTACCTACCTACCTACCTACCTACCTACCTACCTACCTACCTACCTGCCTGCCTGTCTGTCTGTTTGTCTGCATGTATGTCTGCCTGTGTATGTTCATTCAGAGCCTAATACGGTGCCTGGGACAGAAGCCAGAGTTCTCCAGTTCAAGCGATGTGATGCTACTGTGCGTAATTTTACAAGTTGTTGAGACCCATAGTCATGACTTCTTTGATGGTTGTCTACGAAAAGTCTCTCTTGGTTTCCCACTTTTTCTCATGCCATCTGGTACTCATTTTAATGCGTGTAGGGACATTGTGTTTTCATTAATTCTAAGTACACTTTCGATATAAAACCATCATTGTCGTCTTATTGTTGTAGAAACATATTGCTGCTTGGTGTCTTCTCTTGCTTGTTTGACTCGAATTCTTTCCAACTAAAATTTAAGTTATTTCTAAAACATTTATTTTCAAATAAATACAATTCACAAGTGTTATAAATTTTGTTTTTCACTCCATCACGGATCTTGATTATGCATATTAAATTTAGCCTTGACATCGCATCTTATGCCATCTTCATATTTATCTGTAATTCAGTTTAGAATTTCCTATCACGGCATATGTATAATCCTATATTCTTTACAAATAATCAATTGGTAAATAGTGGCTTGTGAAAGAAAGAAGGTAGACGTCTCCTGGAGTGGTGAGACTATGATCGACTCCAATTACATTTCATAAGGAGACATACGGTAATTTTCTCACCGTGCGTCTACACACAGCAAACCCTTCTATTGTATACTCCTGCGCGCTGATCCCAAACAGTGTCTCTTATCTTGGCTGATGCAACTTAGCATTAACCACTTTTCGTCATCATCAAGTGAATTGTCCGGAAAACGTCGGATGAACCAAGATATCTCACGCTGTTGGTCCACAAATTATGTCAACAATTGGAGAGAGTGGCCTGAAAAGCTTGACAGTTGCCAGTAAGGGGGAGATGTTTAGAAAAGGTGATGTCAACAATATTGTTTTCAATACACCAGTTAAATAGTTTGGTTTGAAACATTTTTTATAAATATCTGAAAATATCATGCAGTTTTTTCGCTCTTATTGTGTCTCAAGAACGTCTTCACATAATTAAGTAGGGAAGTCCCGGTTTTAAGGACAGTTGTTTGACTGGATGGAATAAAAATTTAGCAAAAATTTGTTGACGTAATTTGTGTACAGTAAACAAAAATGTCCACAATAAGCTGAAGCCAAGTGAGATGTGGTTTTTAAGAAGAATTATGAAAATTGTATGCACAACTAAGAAAACTAATGTAGAAGTCCACAGAGATGATGGAGTAAAGCGACAAATTGTAGCAAAAATTAGAAGTAGACAGTCAAGACTTTTAGGGCATGTGATGAGAAAAGTACAACTTTAACATTTAGTAACCACTAGGAAGATCAAGGAGAGAAAAAACAGCGGGAACTGAACTCAAACACACAGAGAAATTTCCGGATGGGTTGTCACTTTTGGCACAAAAAGAAGTCGCCAACTGAACTTATTGAACACAGAGAGTTGTGGAGAAGCATGATCGCATACGCCACTCGTCATTATACTTGATTCATTGAATTTGTGTACATCTTTTGTATGAACAGTACTCAGGACTATTCTGAGGAAGGACTTGCCACAAATCTATAATTGCTCCTTTTCATGTGTATTCTTTTAGTATATTGATTATTAAAATAATTGATAGAACTCAATAACATGTGTTCAATTTATTCAAACGATTGAGAAGCACAACCAAGTAGATTGTTCCTGATGAAAGAATAAACTATCTCGTGTTACATTGATGTACACATTCCTTATCTTATTTATTCTTTAAACCTTATTCTGCAGTACCTTATTGTCGATCTTACGTTTCTCATTTATGCTCGTGACAATTGTATTGCTATAATTTTAGCTAATTCATTAGATGCAAGGTTGCCAGCAAGTTGGAATAGTTAACCACCAAATTCTACTTATCAAATATCAAAAATGGGTAAAACTCTTAAATTGTGTACACAAAATATTGGGAAAATACTAAAACGAGCTTCAATTCAGTGAACTGCAAATGACAACTCTTCTACTTCTATTGCGTTAGATTTCATACTCCTGTATATTAGCAGGATGTAGTCCGGACAACGGAATACCTTGTGTCGCGGTTTACAGTTTTGATTGGATATCTCATCTTTTCGACCTTACACGACTTGTGGGTCACTTTCATCCTATATAGGATTCTTAATTAGAAACTGGCATAACAGCACGTGGGGCATTCCCATAAGTCCTCCGCCCTCTGTTCCAGCAGCCATCCAACTCGATGGTGTTTCGAGTCTAATGCCGCTGAAACAGACGTCGACATCAGGGCACAACTCCGGCCCTTGCGACAAGTTTCTTTGTTGTTTCTCCCACCCACGTCGTGCCCGTAACTAGGACGATGCAGCCAGCTCTACCCCATAAAATCCTTCGTCGCATTTTACAACATGCATGGAAAATAAAAAAATGTTTAAAAGTGTTAGGGGTTATTAAACTACTAATGAAAAGTAGTTCGTATAGCTAGATCAAGATTAAGACGCATTTTGTTCCTTGGTTGCTTTTGACATAAGTTGCGAAAAATAATTATACCAACATTTCCTTGTTATTGCCAACAGATATAATCCTACCAACATTATATAATAATGTGACGCATATTGTAATCAGCTTGACGATACTATTTTAAAATTTATACAGTTTAAAATTGGCCAAAAAATTTTTAAAGGCCGCAAAAATAAACTCTTTGGTTAATGGCATTTGATCATCATCGGGTGCCGTCCAGAACTAAGATTGGATGCTACGAATCTCAAACATCTTCTGTCTGTTGCCGTGGTAGTACTCTCTGAAATACTGCATCATGTCCGCCTTGTGATATTTTTCCTAGCACTTGTATTTCTGCCTACCTCTTGCTCCCCTCATGTCAACTCTACCCTCAAGTAAGGTTCTCATCAATGTGTCATGTCTTTTAATATGTCAAAAATAGTTTATGTTTGATCTTTATTTCCTGTAATAGTTCTGTTTCATACTCAATTTTGTCGGAACCTCTTGTTCGTTTTCTTCACTTTCCATTACTTTCTCTTTCTTTTTATTCTATATATCCACATCTCAAAGCATCAACCCTGCCTTCTAGCTATTTGTTCATTGTCCATGTTTCTGAGCCTTAAATTAAAGTAGAGTAGACGTAGCTAATTACACTTCCAATTTTTTTTTGTCTGTAATTTCTTTGAATAAAGAATTTCCTCATGTCATTGAAAGTATTTTTAGCCATTTCTATTCTGCTTTTAAATTTTGTTTCTCACCTACAATTATTTGTGATTATGTGTCCAAGATATTGAGAATTGTCTAATTGCTGCAATAGATCTCTATTTATTTTTGCGTTGATCATTTGTCCCTTTTTGATTGTGCTGATTATCATAGATTTATTTTTCAATGTTAATATCTAGTCCAAATTTTGTAATTGATGTCTAACATTTAAAAAAGGTCAGATTATTCAAATTTGATCAAGAAATTGCCAATATGGCATCCTTGGTGCAACGGATTGTTGCAATTATCTTGGTTGGAAAGCTTCCTCCACGCCTTGGGCTAGCACTCTGTTTCTTACCCACACTTCCTTTCCTGGCCTCCAGATACCTTTTTTTCTCCTATTTAATTCACACTGTACGTAAAAGAAAAATAATTAAAAGAACGATATGAAAATAAGAAATCTTATTTCTGAAAGTAATTGTATTGCAGATAATGAGGAATGTATAGATCGTGGGTTCATTGTTCGGGAAATTAGTGAAGCGACGCAGGCTCCATTGATGAATGCCTTATGCTTTACGTCAAGTGAGAGAAGCATACTTTTCGTTTCGGAAATATAAATATCTATTGTCTCAATTGAAATAGCGTATTCTTCTTGTGTATTTTTTCTCAAACTCCAATTGGCTGCGATATTAGTCCATAATACGAAAGGAGTTGTATCATTGTTAGCAGCCATGTTGCAATATCGGCATCACACAGTCTACGGCACATCCGAAATCAGTATATGTTGGGTCACTTTGATCTTCTAAGAGATGTTGGTAGCTAGCTCGTACGAAAAGTTCTACTTTGACGGCTCTTACGATATCAATTATATATTATTGTGTCACCAATCTTTCTTCCACTATATTTTTTGTTTGCATTCGCTCTTAAATAACTTACATGAATATTCGTGTGGTTTCCAGCAGGGATTATGAAATACTCTGCTATTCGGTTCAAAATACGCCATATAGGACGTGTTTTTCATTTCGGTGAATTTTTCTAGCCTTGACAGCTTACGTATATAATAATAGAGAATTAATAATTGATTGAATCAAGAATCAAGCCTTGACAGTTTGTCCATGACTGGACTCCAGTATAGAACTCTGAACAAAAAGAAAATAAGATTTCATTTGTGCGGTTATTGATTACTGTCGTGATTTTCGTTGGTCACTATTTATATACTTGGAATCACATGCCTAAAAAGCTAAGGCCGACCAACAAAATGCGCGGAAAAAACTAAAAATCGGCATTTTGGGACATGTTTGATTTTTGTACAAAGGTCGTATCGTCGACGGTCACGGCTTGTCGCAATCTGTCGCCAGATTTTCAACAATAGAAGGATTCTGACGTTATTTAAACATCTGATGGCTGGTGTATAATATTGACTTGGTTTGGGAGGTAGATTATTATATCAAAATAAGTCGATAAAACAACCTAGCAACGAAACATAGTGAAAGATTACTTTTCGACTAAAAAGCCTTTATCAATACAAATAAAAATATTTTATTTTATTTTATCTGACTTGATTTTATTTTCATCCCATTTTATCATTTTGCCTTCATCAGTATTTCACTTTTCTGTCATGCCTCTGCTCCTTCTACGTCTTGTTTCTCTCCTTTTCTTCCTATCACCTCCTTATCATATATGTATATATGTAAAATTTGGTGTTTGTGTTATTTTGTTTGTCCTTTTGACTGCTTTTTAGCCGAAACGTCGTCAGTCAATGTGTCTCGGTGTTAGGTTGCATTATCGTCTTATTTTAGTAACACAAATACCTATTTCTGTTCATTTTGATATTTGCCCTGTATTACCTCATCCACACATTTCCAGTTTAAAGTTGTTACATGACACTTGTACTTTTATCCCTTTAGGTTACGTTAACATCATTGTTACTCTTCCCGAACTATCAATATGGAGGAGTTAGAGAATCTGTTTTTAGTATATGCAGAAAACGACACTATTGTGCAATTAGACGCAATCATAAAAGTAAGTTATATAGAAGCCTTCAGGTGTGATGTCCATTGATCGAACAATAGAATGAAACATTGAACGATAGAATGAAGCATTGATCGAACGATAGAATGAAGCATTGATTGAACAACGATCACTGAATGTAATTGGTCATGTACCCACAAAATGTCATGGTATAAAACTTGACTGCAACATCTGTGCACATTTCGGATTGACACATCCGACTTCAGTACATCTTCTGGATCACTTTAATCGTTAATGAGATGATTGATCTGGATTGGTCCACAGGCTGAGATCCTCATGGTGATAATTATTTTGTATATATTACATTGTTATATTTCAATCTTGTTTCTACTACTTCTCCATTCGTTTTCACACTCCCCCACCTCATCATCTTCTTTTAGCTCGCATTGTAGCATGTCTACACAATAAGTGAACATCATCAGAAAGTAAGTGAACATGATCAAAACAATAAGTCTACATCATCAGAACAATAAGTGAACATCATCAGAACAGTAAGTGAACACCATCAGAACAGTAAGTGAACATCATCAGAACAGTAAGTGAACACCATCAAAACATCAGAACAGTAAGTGAACACCATCAGAACAGTAAGTGAACACCATCAGAACTATCAGAACAGTAAGTGAACATCATAAGAACAGTAAGTGAACACCATCAGAACCATCAGAACAGTAAGTGAACACCATCAGAACAGTAAGTGAACACCATCAGAACAGTAAGTGAACATCATCAGAACAGTAAGTGAACACCATCAAAACATCAGAACAGTAAGTGAACACCATCAGAACAGTAAGTGAACACCATCAGAACCATCATAACAGTAAGTGAACATCATAAGAACAGATAGTGAACACCATCAGAACAGTAAGTGAACACCATCGAAACATCAGAACAGTAAGTGAACACCATCAGAACAGTAAGTAAACACCATCAGAGCAGTAAGTGAACACCATTAGAACCATCAGAAAAGTAAATGAACATCATAAGAACAGATAGTGAACACCATCAGAACAGTAAGTGAACATCATCAGAACAGTAAGTGAACACCATCAGAACAGTAAGTGAACATCATCAGAACAGTAAGTGAACACCATCAGAACAGTAAGTGAACATCATCAGAACAGTAAGTGAACATCATAAGAACAGATAGTGAACACCATCAGAACAGTAAGTGAACATCATCAGAACAGTTAGTGAACACCATCAGAACAGTAAGTGAACATCATCAGAACAGTAAGTGAACACCATCGAAACATCAGAACAGTAAGTGAACACCATCAGAACAGTAAGTAAACACCATCAGAGCAGTAAGTGAACACCATTAGAACCATCAGAACAGTAAGTGAACATCATTAGAACAGATAGTGAACACCATCAGAACAGTAAGTGAACATCATCAGAACAATAAGTGAATACCATCAGAACAAAGAATGAAGTGAGTAGTGTCATGATTTACAGTTTTATTGCACCATTTTCAACTTCGGTTTGACAATTCCGATTTCAACACGTCTTCTGGGGCATTTTAACTTCTATGAGATAATACAGTAAACCCCAACCGACAACCGTCTCGGTTGCCTCTTATGACGAGCATGGAAAGGCACAATGTCTTTAAGGACTTCGACAATACTAACTGACTGAAAATATCAATCCCCATTATACTTATCTTACTTCAATAGTTTTTCATTGTAATATGCTACTTGGATATTTTTCCTTACAATTTTCTCACGTCGATTTTCTTATTTTTAATTGTCTTGCTACTATCTTCTTAACTGAAGCGTCCTTGTGACAACCGGAGCCTCAAATTCTAGTTCAGGGAAAAAGAACAGACTCGTTGTTTTCTTTCCATGCATACCGTAGGAGGCGACTAAGACAAGTTGTGGAATATGCTGACAACCTGACATTTGTGATAACATAAATTTTTGGCACATCTTGTCTCAATTGTTTATACCTTTATTTTCTATCAAATTATTCCCATGGATGGCTCCCCATAGATGATTCCCCATGGATGACTCCCCATGGATGACTCCCCATGGATGACATGGATGACGAAGAGATGCAGTCTAGCGGACATTGCACCTTTGTCCGTTTGTGGCAGACTCCTAATTAACCTGATGCATGACTAGGAGAAGGTAACACAGCAAGGAAGGGAACTGACCATCATACCTAATAGTTGTTGCGGCCTAGTGCACGATAAATTATCTTAATTCCAATGGCAGTTTCATACCATGGACATACATTTACCATTACCTAGGTAACCAGGAATGTTAGATGTGCCATCTCGGCGGATAAGCCACCAAATCTGACGAAAGAATGATGAGACAATTGACACAGAAGTGTGTATCATGCTTCTGGCAGGACATGATAATCCTGGATGCTGGCGTACTGGAATGCATCCCGTCGGCGACTAATCATGCATCCATAAACCTGTTTATACAACCATGCCTTTGAGACAACCCATGTCCGTGTGTCGTCTCAGTTTCAGAGCAGAGAGTAGCATGTTCTTTTGTCAGAAAAGATATGGAATGTCAAGAGCTAACTGCTTACAGCTAAATTGGATATTTCATCATCATCACCTTTATTGAAAATTTATACATTGATAAATCTTTATTATAATTTACTTAATTAGATCGTCTTCATTGAAATGTCATATTTCGATAATCTACATTCCAATTTCCTTACTTCGATTTTTTTCCGTATTTCCTCTTCTCATTTGGATCTGCTTATTCAAATTTTATCACTTAGATTTTCTAATTTTCCTACCTTCGATCTTTTAATTCTAATTTTCTCTGTTCGATCTTCTAATTTTTATTTCGATATTCTTCATTAGAATTTTCTACGTCTATCTGTTTTCATAGAAATGTTATATGACCTTTGAATAAAATTATATATTACTGTCTTCGATCTTTTCCTACCACTATTCTTACTTAGATGTGTTTTATTTAATTGTCATTGCTTTCCGGACGATCTACTTCCCTGTCCTAGTTCAGGTATGCAGACACACACATGCACAAGGATACATAACACACTGTTATAGAACGTATAGGAATTAAGACTCAAATGTGTACACGCACACAGATGTATATTTTCACACACGCACAATAGTACATGTTCACACACACAGATGTACATATACACACATAAACGCTTGCTCTCTATTATCAAATTTACTCAATGCGTAATTGCCGGAGGGTAGACATATTTCTGATATGGCAATTACTGTCTATGGAGGCTGACATTATATTTCCCTTGAAACTGGCATTGATTTTGCGTTGACACTAGAAAAGGTATCTCATATATGAAGCATTATTTCGATTTATGATATTAGCTTTCAGTGAGTAGATTTCACTTCGCTTTACATCTATTTTTGTGTTAGATTCATAATATTTTTGTTTGTGCGGATCTGTGGCTCTAGACAGTGAGTTCTTCTAGGACGAATTTACTTGGTTATATTTCAGTCATATACAGTTATGATTACCTGCCGTTGTGAAAGAAATGACAATTTACTAACATAAATATTGCATAGAAAAGCAATAGCGTCAAAAAGAAAAATTTACTAAGTGTATACGCTACCAACTAATCATATTTATTTATATGCTAACTACAATAAGGGTATGTGTTTATGCGACAATATCCGTAAATGTTTTCTATTTTTAAATCGAATCCGCCGAAGACGGATGTGCCGGGCAATTGATGCAAATAAAACTGCGACACAACGGATTTTCCAGTCTCTGGACTACATCCTGCTGGAAATCTAGTAGTAGCATTTTGTCCGGCTACAAGGGAGATCCAGCGAGAGTTTGAGAATGAACACAGAAGATGAAGAAATTGAATGCCAATGGCCAAAGGTTTCGTGAATGTTCAAACAATAATAATATAAACCATTGTTCGGCAGCAAATGGTTAACAACAAACGTTGTCTGTCACTGTGTCTCGTTGTTAGGTTGCTTTATTGATTTATTGTGGTAACACGTATACCTATTTCTGATCATTTCGATATTTGACCTGTATTACCCGAGACACCATTTCCAGTTTCAGGTTATTAACAGACACATGAACTTTTATCTCTACTAACGCGGAAGTCATGCAGCGCGCTAAGATACCATTCCTATACTCGATTCTCAGACGTAGGCATCTGTGTTAACAATGGCCATGTGAGCAAAATCTCAATTGAGAGCTCTCATCTGGTGGATGGCAATGAGCAGACACGAACTGAGTTATAATGATAACTGTAAAATTGAGTTATAAGGATAGCCGTACAACTGAGATATAAGGACATTTGTAAAATTGAGATATAATGCTATCTGTAAAACTAAATGATATTGATATTTGTAAAAATGAGATATAAAGATATCCTTAAAACTGCGATATAAAGATATCCTTAAAACTGCGATATAAGGATATCCTTAAAACTGCGATATAAGGATGTCCTTAAAACTGAGATATACGGATATCCTTAAAACTGCGATATAAGGATGTCCTTAAAACTGAGATATACGGATATCCTTAAAACTGCGATATAAGGATATCCTTAAAACTGCGATATAAGGATGTCCTTAAAACTGAGATATAAGGATATCCTTGAAACTGCGATATAAGGATATCCTTAAAACTGCGATATAAGGATGTCCTTAAAACTGAGATATAAGGATATCCTTAAAACTCCCTTGAACAAATCCAAATACGTGGGAAGAACTGGTCGATGAACGTACCACATGTGGTCCTGCATTACGCGGAGGTATCCAATCGTCTAAGGTTGATGAGGAAATCCGATCACAAGACGACACTTACTCATATCTGCCATGTATATTCTGTTATCGCCAATGGAGATCGAAAATCCGCTAATTATCGAGTTATCCACTATTAGAAATGTTAATTTGAGGGTTTCATAGTCCATTTGAAATTGTACACAGATCTTCTGACTGACCGCCTGTAAGAACGACAAAATGCCATCATCATATTTGTCACAATTACTTGAACTACGGCATATATCTTAGTGTTTGTGGAAACTATTTGATTTACATTATTGGTCTTTGTGTATGTAACAACTATTTGAATTATAGTCTTGATATGTGTGTATGTGACAGCTATTACAATTATCGCACAGATTTGTGTGCATGTGACAATTATGTGAACTATGATGATAATGAGGATGGTGATTCAATCCCTTTCGCTGTGAGCAGGAAGCTCTTGACAGCCCATAGCCATCCTGGCAAATGCACAGGTTTTTCTCAGTTGTGGTGGAGTTGTGTAGAGTGTGTTGTGTATAGCTGGAAGTGGTGGTAGAAGTTCTTGTCGGATGTCTGCTAGTTGTGGGCACTGCAGTAGTAGGTGTTCTACAGTCTCCTCTTGTGAACTATAATATGGATTTGTGTGCATATGATAATTATTTCAGCAATAGTATGAATCTGTGTGTGACCACTATTTGACTTATATTATGGAGCTGTAATGTTCTGTGTAGTGCGTGGCCGTACGGCTAGAACGCCGTCTCAAATTCATGATGTCGATGGTTCAATCCATGGTTGGGACAAATATTTTATCTTTAAAAAATGCAATAAAAAATTATTCCTGTACATCTCGCGGCGACAGCTATGACAAAGCGGCCTTTATTTCTACAACCAAAAAAGCTACCCTGCACTCCTAACAGGAAAACATTAATAATCTATTTACTGTAGCTTTGTGCATAGGACAAGTATTTGATCAATAGTATGGATATGTGTGTATGCGACCACTATTTGAACTATAATGTGGATCTGTGTGCACGTGACTGATATTTGAACTATAATATGGATCTGTGTGCACGTGACTGATATTTGAACTATAATATGGATCTGTGTGCACGTGACTGATATTTGAACTATAATATGGATCTGTGTGCATGCGACTGATATTTGAACTATAATATGGATCTGTGTGCATGCGACTGATATTTGAACTATAATATGGATCTGTGTGTACGCGAAGACTATTTGAACGATGGTATGAGACTATGTAAGCAAAAATTATAGCTCGATGATCTTGGAGCAAGCTCCTACTTTCTTAGGAAGGCAGAATATGTCAATTCGTAGTAGAAATCAAACAAAAAAGTGGGAACTCACACTTCACCTTCCACTCGTCCTTTTTTAATGGTAAACCCAAAAATAGGTCATCCAAAACCTCTCGAGAAACCTCTCTTAGTCACATGTTAGTCAGATTCTTATAAAATCAATCATATATGTACACAGGGCCGTAGATATGATTATTTTAGGGAGTGTGTTAACTGTAAAAAAATAATTCATCAATTTTCGTACAGGAAGTTACTGAGTTTACCTCTCTTTTGGAGAGGTGCGTCGCTTTCAACCAGTAGACAACAAAATCTAATTAGGTTATATGAGAACGCACTACCATAAAATATTAGAGGCAGCAGAGACACGAAAGATGAGCTAAGTTAGTTTTGTGGATATTTCACTAAAGTGTATATTTCACTAAAGTGCATATTTCACTAAAGTGTATATTTCACTAAAGTGCATATTTCACTAAAGTGTATATTTCACTAAAGTGTATATTTCACTAAAGTGTATATTTCACAAAAGTGTATAGAAGTGTATATTTCACTATTTGACGGGAAACGTAAAGACCTTTTTATGAAAAATAGAAAAATGGGGGTTTTTACCGATCTTTTGGTTAAGTTCCTATTACAAACAGTAATGTTCGGATTTGCTAGAGGGGGTGGGCTGAAACCCCCAACCCCTCCCTCCTATCTACGGGTTTGCGTGTATGATTTTCATTTTGATTTCTATAATTTCAATCGTCGTGTAGCATGATGTTAATTTTGATTTCTTAATCCACAATGTCAGAAATGGCTGCCGGATCCTATGACTTCGTAAATAATTAAGATTTGAAATTATTGCTTTACTGCTAGTGTTATATTTTTTCTGACACACCTAGCAGACTGAACGCGATTGAGCAGTTATAAATCCGCCATGAATATTGAATTTTTATATTTTTCCATGGGTCGGTTCGGTAGTCAGAAACATGGTTGCAAATTTAAATATTATAAAAGAGCAAACTGGCTTTAAAAGCCAGAACAAAAGATAAACATAAATGGATACTGTTTTTGTTACTCGAATGACATGCCTACAAAAATATCAACCTTTACTGCTTTTACATACTCCTTATTATGTACATGACACATTGCTCCATTAAAGTTTCTTTGTAATTTTAGTGAGTTTTCATCGTATGTTTTTTTTTTAAATTTCCAAAATTAGATATAGCTAATTATAACAATACAATAGAATACTATCAAAGCATATTCGAATTGGAGTTTTTGTGTGTTGTATCAGACCTATTCAATTAATTCTATGGGTGAACTGTAAACAAACAAAAAAAATGTTTCAAGTTAAGTGGAATCTATTCAAATATGGTTTTTGAAAAGAGTGATGCAGATACGAAACCTAATGTAGAGGTCCTCAGAGATATGCTAGCGTAAAGAAGAGGCATCAGTCCTATTTAATGAGAAAGTATTTTCTAGATTTTTACTATAATTATTACTTCTAATTTGTTTAGTATAACCACACACAATGCTAAACTTCAATAATCACAGTACATGGGTTTAATTAGAAATTAACCGCAATGGATATGGGGTGTGCGAATTTAGCCTTCTAGTTCTATGTAGGAAACAACAGAACATAGAAGATCAAGAAAATGCTAAACAAGCCAAATAAGTCTATGAGGCCGACCAAACTTGCAGAAAAGTCAAATTTGTTAAAATGTTACATTTTAAACTCTGTATGGCAACTATGATTGCCATATGGAAACATGTTTGTTATTTACTTCAGCACGCCTTTAATATTTGCTCATCGTAAATTTAGCTCTCTCTCTCTCTCTCTCTCTCTCTCTCTCTCTTTCTCCCTCTCACTAAAAAGTGTGTGTACTTGTGTGTTCTCTAAATTATAAGCATCTCCACGCATGTGATTCAAATGAGAATGAGTTCGTCCACACTTTTCGACATCGTTTGCTTGCCAAATAACATATGGACAAAGTCGGAGCTAACTGAAACCCTGACTATAGGTGCTGTGGTGAATGGCAGAAGTAAGAGCTGTTTGATACACTGGCTGCAAGACCTGTAGTGGAGGATAGAAGTAAGAGCTGTTTGATACACTGGCTGCAAGACCTGTAGTGAATGATAGAAGTAAGAGCTGTTTGATACACTGGCGGCAAGACCTGAAGTGGATGATAGAAGTAAGAGCTGATTGATACACTGGCTTTAAGCCATGTTGTCGCTGACAGAGTTAAACAGATTTACATTAATTATGGGGGTCGTGGAACCACAACAAAATGAAGAAGAGGAGTCTCTAAGAAGCACAATACAGATTCAGAGAACGTTAGACTTGTGTGAGGTGTAAGGAATGAAGAGTGGAGAAGATGCATAATCTCTCCTGAAGATAAAAAAACGAACACTCATCCATTAACTCAGACATTGGGCGAATATACTACAGTATAGATGGGCAATCTTTTCGAGTTGGCAGATCACATTTTATTTTATTTTTAATTCTTGTAGCTGGAATCTCCAAAGTTTTTCAAATGTATTATATTCTCGCTATAAGAAGTATAATTCCATGATCACATTAAAAACATGTGTTGCATTTTATGTTAACTATTAAAGAATGTGCTGACAGAATCTCTCCTGAAGTCACTTTCGTTCGGTGTGAACGCGTGGTGCGCTCTCAAAAATTACATATTTTGCTTAATCATTTCATTTTTATCATTATTTAGAGTTGTTGTTTACTTCTTACCTGCGATAGATTGTGATGTGATGTTCCGTGAGTTCTGTAGCCAGTGCATATTAAAATATATGGTAGATCAGTTAAATCGTCTTGGCACGACAGAAATGACAGCAAGGCTATATTTTACACATTCCTGGTTCAGAATGAACATTAATGAATGAACACTCAAGAATGAACATTAATGAATGAACACTCAAGAATGAACATTAATTCGATTTGGTTGAAATCGGTTCGTCTCTCACGTCTACTTACTTACTTCCTCTTAATAACCTCAACCTCATCTGTTTGTATCTGTACTTGTTCATGATTAAGTATTTGTCTGTTTATTATAACTGTTGTATTTATGTTGTTCTTTAGTTGTTTATGTATGCCAACATATAGTTGTATTTTAATTCCATCTATCTACCAATTCAATAATTTTTTTCAAACATTCAAATATTTCTTTCTTAATTTACCTATATTTTTAGATATGTTGCTATTGTTTCATTGTATCTATTGAGCAGGCGAAGGCCCTTACATGTATATGTATTAATATATGCATATGTGGTTATATAGTTTGCTGTATCCATACAACAACTTTAGGTCACATATTTGTATATATATATATATATATATATATATATATATATATATATCTAGAGCTTAACTAGGCTACGCATACTACACTGCGCTTCTTTCACATGATATAAAGTGATTGGAACAACTAATCAAGAACGCACAGAAATACAGTGAATCACAAAACTTATATTTAAACGTGAAAAAAAACACAAACCATGTCAATAGATATAACAACACAACAACCAAAAATCAGAATAGACAATACCGAGATAGAATTTGCGGATAAATTTGAATACTTAGGAGCAAACGTCAACGGTGCAGGAGACTGTATGGCAGAGATAAGGAAGAGATTGGCAATGGCATATTTTAAAATAACAGTTGAAAAAAATATGGAAAAACAACAAAATAGAAACGAAAGTGCTAATGCTACGAACTTTTATTTTTTCCGACTGCAACATACGGCAGTGAAACATGGACCCTATTTGAAACAGGAGCAAGGAAGATCAGCGCCTTTGAGATGAAATGCTACAGAAAGATACTTAGAATATCATGGCAGGAAAAAAAAGAGAAAGATATTATAAACACATTGAAGATTCTAGAATGTTGGTTACTAAACAAAATAGCAAAAAGAAAACTACACCTGTTTGGTCATATAAAAGATACAACTGTTTAGAAAGACAAATAATGGAAGGCAGAACACCTGGGTGGAGGAAGAAAGGCAGACCAAGAAATGGTAGACTGACGACATTAAAGATAACATGAATACATCGTTGGAAAATGCAAGCCGCATTGTCCAAGACAGAAAAGGGTTCGGGAGTTCATTGGGACGACAACGTTCTGGAGACAATACGTCACATAACAGATATATCTAGATTTGAATGCATGTTCTACATTAATCCATGTTGATATCTCTTCATGTTGGTGAACGTTTATGTTAATGCATGCATGTCTCTATGTGTACGAATGTTTATGTTAATACATATATTTAACTTTATGTGAGTTATTTTTTATGTCGATGCAAGCATATATCTTTATGTGGTGGTTCTATATAGTATTGTATGCATCTACCTTTCGTGTGATAATGTGTACTTATTCTTCATGTAGGTCCATACTTGTGTGTGGATGCATTTACATTCTTGTGCATATCTGTGTGGGTACCTTTCATACATGCGTATATTTACGTGTAATTGCACAAATATTTCTATGCTTATTCCTATATGTATAGAAATGTATGTGTATATATATGTGTGTTACCATTTGTGTGTATGCATTTTTGCAATTTTTATTTGTGAATATGTATGTATACGCCTATATGTGTATTTATGTATATGCATTTATTTATATATATACATATGCTTATTGAATGTATATGTTTACTTGTGCAAATGTATGTAATTTATAATTATTTATAAATGTATACATATGTGTGTTGTATGTATATATATATATATATATATATATATATATATATATATATATATATATAGGAACTTTTTAAATTGTTGTTTTTTAATCCAGCCTCCATTCCTCAATACTGTCAACTACTGACCCTACCCTATAACTTCCCCTTCCCCTATTCTCGACTTTGATGTTCGTCCGTCGTGATCGACGATGACCAAAAACTCAACCATAATAATAATAATGACAATAAATAATAAAAATAATAAAAGTTAATAGTGCGTTTTTAAATGACTAGCAAGTCCAATGCGCGCACAAAATTTTCTTTTACAGAATTGACAACAATAGAAGGTATCTGTGTGAGGTTGAGATGTTTTTTTCTTTTCTACGTGTCCGCTTCTGTCTTGCAGTATCTTGTCTGAATTCTTCCGCCGTTAGTGCTTCCGTTCTAATGCTGTAACGCCATGCTGTTCTATCCTGAGCGAGGCTCTCCCAAGCGCCTACGTCAATGTTAAGATGTTTCAAGGATGACTTGAGCGTGTCTTTGAAGCGCTTTTCTGTCCACCCGCTTTTCGAAATCCTGCCCTGAGTTCTCCATAATATATTTGTTTTGGCAAACGCGAGTTCTCCATACGCACAAGATGGCCTGCCCAGCGTGCTTGCGCCTTCATAAGTATTGTGTGGATGCTTATTGAGGTTCATTTTTCCAAGACCTCGTAGTCTGGTACTTTGTCCCACCAATGGATGTTTAGTAATTTACGTAGGCAGGTAAGATGGAAATGATTTAATATTCTTGCATGTCTAGCATACACTGTCCACGATTCGCAGGCGTATAAATGGGTTGAGAAATGACTAGCGCTGAAGTTGGTTTATAGTGTGGAAGAGTTGCGCTAATCGTCAACCACACACTCTCTCTCTCTCCTGAGTTTTATCGACTTTACTTATTGATGGCCTACGACTCTGTTCATGTCTTCTCATTTTTCATCTTTTACGTTAGGCTTTCACCTGATCTGATTTATCACCTATTAATTCATCACCTTTGACACTTTCTCCTTGATTTTTTGCTATTTTGTATATCAATAATGTGCAAACATTTTCAACGCACCTAATTCATCATCTACTAAACATAACATGCATGTTACATCATTACGTATAGTGTTTTGTGGTGAGAAAACATCGCCAAGTGGTCACAGTTAAATATTTTGATAATTTTGTGTGTTCATTGTTTGTTATGTATTTATTGAAAGAAGTCGCAGAAAGAAATCCAACATGGAAAAAGTCCTTGTTCTTGTGTTTATAGTTATTTATTTTCAACATTGGTTTTTCTATTTCATATTTAGTATAGACTATTACAGTAATAGTATTACTTAATATATTATTTATCCTTCCAAAAGACAAACACAATTATTTCTCATCTACTTAAAAACTCTTTCAGGACTTAATTATTTTTAGATTTGGACCAAATTAATTATAGGTGTAGAAAAATGTCGTTATATGTGTTTTTTTTTATTGTATCACTTGAATACTAATATTGATAAATAGTGTATGTTTAATATATCATTGGAAAGGGGAATGGATACAGAATATGAATATATAAGTATATTGATGATATTTGATTACTTCACAAGGTTAGAGTTAGCCTTGTGAAGTAATCAAATATCAAATCAAAGCCAGTAAAGTGGCGAAAAGTCATGTAGACCCATACTATATAGCTAGTATAGTGGCGATTGGTCCGGAAAGAGAATTAATTAAAATCTCTATAATTCCATAAAAGCCAACAAATACATTGTTCCAGATATAATTACATTACTAATTTATTGCGACACATTTTAAAATACAGCAATATAGTATTAACAATCACGATATAAAATATTACATATCAGCATAATATATATCTCTTTGGTTTACTAGCATCTATATACAATGATAACACATAAACATCTGATGAAACACCACTGAGGAATGTACTTTTATAGGGGGAAAATGCATAACATTATATGACAATAAACGCATAAAATATTGTGAGCAATATGCCTTTTTTCTATTTAACTCATAGCATGCCACAAACCTATAAGACAGGCACAGAAGTTAACTTAGTTTTACCATAGGAGGAGCACGATAGCCTAGTTGATGATGAGCTTGTTTACTATCACCGATTTATAGCGTGCCAGTTTGGAAACCACGTCCGGATAAAAAAGAAATTATCCGGGTCGAGATTTCTCGCCTGACACGATCGCTTCCCCAATTGAACCAGCTGTAAATGGGTACCTAGCGTATGAGATAGGGGAGGTGAAGACAGCAAGGAAAGGAACTGGCGACGCCACTTAGTAGTTGCTGCGGCTTAGTACATGAAGAGTTAACTTCATACCCACGGCAAATTGTTGCCATGAAACCTACCTTTACCTTTACTTTACCATAGGCCTACTTAAAAATTATTTAGCTTTTTCTGTGATATTAGCTCGTAAAAATCTGGTTTGTGGACATCGTATGCTAAGAGATAAGTGGAAGTAACGAATGAAATCGATGAATGCAGGAGAGGCATGTTTGAAGCATGAATCTAAAATTAATGTGTCTTTTTAATGTGGAACATATTTCGTTGCAGTTTATTGCATATATGTACAAATAATGTTCTTATCGCAAATAATATATAGGCCAGTGATGAGAAATTTTAGTAATGTAATTGTCAAGCTTTAAAAAAACACAACACTCGAGTTATTATTCTACGATTAAGGTTTACAACAATGATAGATTTCTTCCATCAGAGCAACTTTCGTCGACTTTCCTAATATAAGGGTAAAGCCTCTTCAGCCTTAACTTCGATAGACCGCTACTTGATGAGAATTTTATTCTGTGATTGTTAAGGTCTGGTCCCTGTTACAGGACTTACTTTTTCCACAGTCACTACAAGTAGAGATAGAAACTCATTCGATGAAAGTGAGATCTGGAATACTATGTTGCATTCTGAGATTAAAAACTTAGTTCTACTCACTGAACTCATTACGACTGTTACTAATGATGTTGTGATCTTATCTGTAATCTTAAATATTACCTTTCACGTATAATCTCAAATACTACTTTATGAACTACTTTATGAATCTATGATTTGTTAGCTCTTCATCAACAGTACACAACTAAAGTCCCCCACTTTGACACCCTCGCTGTTCAGTAATGCAAACAAATCCTACATTTTATATAACTTGGTGCTATGGCAGAACAAGAAAATTGTTGAGTATAAAGAGTTAAAACTTGGAAATGAGTTGAGTCTTTATATAATGTTCTCCCATATTTGAGAACTCATCTGCAATCTCATTACTAAAATATTGCAGACAGAGTTGTGTAAGAAATAATTATGTTATTCTGGTCTTGCTACATTCTGACACTTTACTGTACTCAGTACCTTTGACTACCGCTGTCGTCACGAGTTTGAGACAATGAGATTTTTTAGTTGTAATTTATACTTTCCCCTAACTATTTATACTAATAATAAATATGTCAGGATCCGTGGAAAAGAGGTGAGGGGTACGTCTATCACGACCTAGCTATCAGTTCCATAGCAGCTGCAGAAAGTTGATCATCCGAAATTACAGAAAGCAATAATAATAATAATAATGGAACCCATATCCTGTATAGCAGACAGTGCTGCTATAGCAATGTGAGACCACTCCGCCAGGTAACAAAAATTAATGCATAAGACCAGGACCCGGTCCAAACAAAATGATATACTCATAGATAGCGTTACTATGAGAATCGCTCGCGGTCCGGCAGGCATGTTACCGCTGTCCGGTAAACATGTTACAGCCTCCCTGAAGATCTCGCAGTCCGGTAAAGGTGTTACGGCCTCTTTGCAAGCTCCCGCAGCCCGCTAAGCATGTTACCTCCTATTTGAAGCTCTCATGATTTAGTAAGAATGTTAACTCCTCTCTGAAGCTCTCGCGGCCCGGTAGGTGTGTTTCCGCATCCTTGCGGTTGAGAAACATCGATATATCGAATATAGCCTCTTGACTCGTTGCAGTGTTGGTTTTCCAACTCTCAATAGATCTCTCTTGCAGCAGAACAATGGCTTTAGATTTCGAGTAGGATATAATCATTGCACAGAAATGAGTTATATCAATGTTTAATTTGCGATAGTCATCCAACATATCCGATTTCGACAGTGATATACATTTAATCGCATCGCCAGTACAATGTGGACGACGGTTATTGAACCACGAGCAAGTACATGAGATTTACGTCGGTGTGGAGAATATACTGCTCTCTGTACCACCAAACAGTAGCACCATATTGGATATATATATATATATTGCCAAGACCATCACTACTACTAAAACAAATATTGGTGAGTGCTAATCCTTAAATATGATGCTAATATGGCATACTAAAATACAAATAATTTAAAGAGGGTCTTCGTCTTCTGCATTCATTCTCAACCTCCGTCAGATTAGCAACAACGTAGTCTAGAGAAGAAAATTTACTATATCATGCTTTACAGCTTGGCTGTGATATCTGCGCTTTCGAACTGACACATCTAACTTCAACATAGCTTCTGTGTCATTTTGTTTCTCTACGGGATGGGAGAGCCAACACTGCAAACAATCTTACTCGCCTCTTACCACGTGCATTGCAACATTACTCTTCTTTTCCGTCCTTTCGGGTCCCAAGAACACAGGGTCCGTTAACGAGGGTAATATTAGAGAGTTTGGTCACTGTGTAAAACGAACATGAACTCCGTAGATAACGACGGAAATCAAATAAATTTTTAAAAAGTCGACTTAACTTCGACAGCAGATGCACTAACACTAGCACAACATTAGGGTTCTTTCAACTAAGATGCTCTTGAAACTACATTCTGGTCCAGTACATGCAACATGATGATATTTAAATATAAGCATCGCTATATCACGTATACAAAATACAAGTAGTAGCTTAGATAATCATACATATACTTGTATGTTGAAGGCTGTTGTATGAGTGTCTTCGATGAAATGAGATTATGCATCAGGAATACACATGCACACAGTAAAAATTACTTTAAAAATCGGGAAAACTAGTATACAACGAAAACAAACCGTTTAGCAGTTCTATTCTAAAAAAAGTTGTGACTTCTAGATTTTAACAAATTAAATCCTTCTCCATAGTAGTCCTGTGGGCAGATCATAGCGTCACTTGTCTTAGCTGATGCCACTGAGCTTTGTTTACTTTGTGTATACTTACTGTCGCCAGCTAATAAAACGTATTGAAATAATCAAATTAGATAAGATAGTGACGCAAGCAGGACTGCAGTGCAGAATGATTTGGACTTGAATGAACTTCAGCATCACAATGGAACTAAATGTTGCGAAATTCTACTCCTCTAGCATCTTCATAATATCCATAACAAGTTAACAAGGATGAATGCATTAGATGCATCAATTCCAGGGTTGGCACAAAGTTTCAACTGCTACTAACCACATTTAAAGTAAACAATTGCTAAACTTCTAGTGTGTATACACACAAAAACTCACATAAATATAATAAATTGAGATTGATTTTAGCAAAATAAAATTAAAAGAAAAAAATATTACATCTTCATCTAGAAAATTATGTTGTATTTGTTTCTATGTCGTGTTTTGAGTTAAGACAATAATCTGCCAGCATTTCTTTCTGGTGTGACTAGATTTATTTTTTTTAAGAAACAAAAGTCAATTTTAACACGAAAAAAATGCAAATACGCATACATTCTAAAATTTTCCGAAGATAAGAAAAACAAAAAAGGATAAATTGTATGGCCAGTATTTCGAATAACCAAATTTGTTAAATATTCTCACTGACTAATATAGCAACCCTGATCAACACAGTGCTATACAATGATTCCTATCCTTAGCAATGGGAATGAATGTAGAAAATTGTGGCCTGTTTATTCTTTAATTTTCAAAATATTCAGCCTTTAATATTCAGCCTGTTACGATTTTTTTTTTCTTCTGATCTTTTTTCGTCGACTGTTCACTGCAGGATTGTTTTAGACAAGAAACCACGTCAGTTGTCATTATTTTATTCTTGAAATTAGTGATTCTTATGTACCTGCATGCATCTGTATTTTATTTTGTCTTATACATCTATCTTACGTTTACACATAAGTACAATTGGTATCTTGTCTTTACAATTGGTATCTTGTCTTTACAATTGGTATCTTGTCTTACAGATCTATCTTATGTTTACACATCAGTACAATTGGTATCTTTTCAACCGGATCAAGAAAATTAATAGTATGGTTCCCCTCTACACCCCCCCCCCCACCACAGTTTATGTAAATATTAGTGTGATATAAATACAAAATAGAGAAGCAAAGCTATAAACCAACAAAATTATTGCATGAGTGAGTTCTTTAACTTTGTCTAGGCTTGTTACGTCACATGATAACAAATGTGAGTTTTGTCTACCTATATATTTATATATCTATATATCTGTCTCTCTATCTATTATCCTTTTCTGCTTGTATTGTAATGTGCGGCGGTATTGAATGACGATCGGTTTTCGGAGAAATGAGTTTCAGAGTTTGCAATAAAAAGACAAAGTTTAAAAAATTGTAACTTTTCAGTATTGTGAAAAAACATCGTATGAAGATCATATAAATTATCGCGAAGTGTTTGAAAAAGTCAGTGCTGTAAAATGAGATTTAAATATTGAAAAGCTCAATAATAAAAAAAAAAAGAGAAATATCGAATGTGTGATCTCTGTGGAGGTAAGATATCAAAAGACAATATTGAAGACATGGAGTAAACATTCCTATTTCTAGGTTATCGTCAACAAATCACATGACGATGATGCCATAACGTCTTGTTTCCAGGAATCAAAGTTGATATGAGCGATCACATGATTGGTCGAGTTCTGACCAAATAACCTTGATTGTGACATCATACATATATCGTTTGTGACGTTTTACACTGAACTGATGGGCGTGGTTCATTATAAACACTAGAAATAAATATAGATCTTTAAATGGCACTGCCTTCATTTATATTATTGTCTGGACAGTGCCATCTCCGTACTATATAATGAGAATTGGTATCACAAAGTTCATTGCAAGAAATGTTTGGAACGAAATCACAATATTTATATTTTGCATCCAGATTTGGTGTTCTATTCTCCAACTTTACCTGTGATGACCTCAATAGAATAATAACACCTGTGATTATTTTCTTTGTTTTTTAAATTATATTTCTATTTATCTTTGTGGACCTAACTATTACTTATGTGTTCATCCGTATGATATCGAGGCGTAGAAGATAAACACACAATAGTAACACTGCCATCAGACATGTTTGTTGTAAGTTGCGACTAAAGATTTGCTATCACACCTAATAATCGCTGCTGTGGTGAAGCTTGTTGAACACCTATCCTGAACAGGGAATCTTTCTTTTGTCAGCATCGCGTCTTGAGATTTCAATAAAGTCACGACAAAGTGTGGCAGAGATGAAAATTGAACACTGAGCACGGAGCCCTAATGCTACGATGAGTAAAACCTCCATCTGGTACTTTTAAAAGTTCTGGAAGACTTCCCTGTCAAAAAAGAATTCCAGATAAAAACAAGTCTGGAGATGAAAGTTGGACATCACTATTTGACGTAAGGAACAATCGAGACAAACTCATACTCCCTCCGGGTCTGCCATAGTCAGTTTATTCCTGTATTCCCAATCTTCAATCACACTATCACGTCATACATAAACTAGTATTACCTGAGACGTTACAGGAGTGTTGTCGACTCGGGAGCAGAGATCAATTACATTGCGCCTTAGTATGTAGGTCATAAGAGACTACTAAAGAGGATTAGGCGTGGGGCTGAGTACCCGTATCATAGAAAATCAAAGCCAGATATTGCGAAAAACGGATGTGAGCGGCCTAAAACCGTAAATATCACAGCTCTGTTGTACTGAAACTGGAACAATCAGCATAACGTATAGAAGCTCTCGGGGTTTGCAGAAGCACAAATATATGTGATTAATCTAAAACGAACGCGGAAGGAAATGAACACTTGAGGCCATCTTGATGTAACGAGGTTATTTTGATGTAACGTGAAGTTATTTTCTTGTAACATGAGTCTATCGATGTAACTTGCGGTTATATTGATGTAACTTGATGCTATCTTGCTGTACCATGATGGATAAATTGGTGTAACGTTTGGTCATCTTTATGTAAAATGAGGCTATTTTGGTGAAACTTGAGGTTATCTTGATGTAGATTGTAAATAAAGAGATCATGTGATGAATGTTCTAACAGTACCAGTTACTGGAAACATTATTTTCTTCTTGTTTGTTGTCTCCATGAACACTTTAAGTTCCTCGACCAACAGGAATGTGATCAGACGGAACCTGGTTGTACACGTTGCTTTGGTATGGATTTCCATTGTACAAATCATATTTTGGAGGACTATTGGGGTGTGAAATAACCGGATGTCATAAATCCACAGTGGACTGATAGGATTTGTAGTAACCGCCAGGATCGTGATGATTGGCCATTACAGGGGGTGAAGAGTCTTTAGACATTGTAAGCGGGGACATCTGGGTGTATGCGCTGTATCCCATATCATACATAGATTTCATGTCAAGCTTGCTTTCTGACATAAGGTTGTTGATGGAGAAAGGATGGTTGAAGGAGTGGTTGGGGTTTAATTGATGCAGACCCGCGTGCTGGTGATGGTGGTGTTGTTGATGATGTACGTAATGTCCAGCTGGATGATAAAGTCCTAGAGATTGAGTGCTGAGTTGTGAACCGTAATCGTGTGGGTTGAGAGATCTAACATTAGACAGGTCGGCCGTTTGTTGTGTGTGGTGGTAGGATGGCAGAACATTATGGGAGGAGAGAGGAGTGTGGCATGAAACTTGAGGAGGGAGACTCTGAGCAGGAGGTGGGTGCGTCATTTCTTGAGGATGTGGACTGGAATTAATCACTTCAGTTTTAGGCTGTATCGATACCGAAGATTGGTGTTGCTGCTGGGGGTGTTGCTGCTGCTGTTGGTGGTGATGTTGAGACTGCTGGTGGGGATCTTGTGGACGTGGAGATGTGTGAGGCCCAACGTGGGGTTGATTGTGGTGTGGATGACCACCAGGAATTGGAGAGCTCATTGGACTATGATCATCACCGGATTGCATACTATCGTCTGGATTAATCCCAGAATCGTCCCTACCACGAGTCGAAGTTGAACTTTGACGAATCATTTCTTTCTTTGGGCATTTGAATCTCTTCTGACGTCTGAGATAGCACCCATTCTCAAACATATTGCCGGAATCTGGGTGCAGTGCCCAGTAACTGCCTTTTCCTGGCCTATCAGGTGTGCGTGGTACCTTGACGAAACAGTCGTTGAATGAGAGACTGTGGCGTATAGAGTTTTGCCATCGCTGCTGGTTCTGTCTGTAAAATGGGAACAAGTCCATAATAAATTGATAAATCTCGCTGAGTGTGCACATTTTATTTTGTGACTGTTGTATTGCCATAGTTATCAAGGAAATATAGGAATAAGGTGGTTTAGCATGCGTATAGGCTCTTCTGTAGTTTTTATCAGTCCTTGGTCTGTTTAATGAGCCATTTCTGTCCATAGACATGAGATTAGGATCTAGAGATCTGTTCATACCATTCATTGGTGACATCCCTGCCATGGCGGACATACCATTCATTCCTCCCATTGGATTCATGCCAGGCATAGATCCATATCCCCCCATGGCTGTCATAGATCCCATAGAACCCATTGAACCCATTCCACTCATTGTGCCCATGCCACCCATAGCAGCCATACCACCCATGGCTTGTGGGGAATAGCCCATACCACCACTGATTGCTGACATTGCTGATGGCATCGGAGACATGGATGGGCCCATTGAATTCATGCTGGTAGCGTATCCACCTGATGCTATTCCAGGACCTATTCCTGTAAAGAAATAAATTAAGATGTTTAATTTGAGTCGGTATTGTCTTTTGAAGCAGGTAACAATATCAACGAAATGTTATACATTATTGGTAGTCTAAAAACTATGATCGATAACGATCTGTCATATATTTTCAATATTCAATATGCTACTTTCAGTATGAGGATTGAGGCCGAAGCTGTTACTGCAGCTCTCCAAAGGTTTTCAGGGACTCATTAAACTAGAGGATTTCCATAGCGCCGTTAAGCTATTCACCTTGCGTTCAAGAGGTCATAGGTTTGAATCCGACTAGTGTAGTCTTGTTTACAAGGTGAATTTTTTTGGAGGTCCCTGTGAATTATCGCTTCAAACTACGGAGTTACGTGCTATAAGTGGCAGTCTCGGTAGGCGGCGTGCCGCTTCGTTGAGAGTGACGGAGCACATATGGGAAACAGAGCACAGTGAAGTCAATCCTCTACGACTTTTGAGCCCTTTGAGCCTTTTTTTCATTTTACTAGGACATTTACTGTCTATTGCTAAGTCCATTCTTCGAACGATTCAAATTTTTCAGTGTCGGTATAAGGGTATAGACTCTATAGTCTGTTCCGAAGGAAAAAAAAAACAGAGATCTTGGTGACTGAATTATCAGAACTGTGATCTCCACTATTATTTAATGGCTGTAAAGTTCTGATATACCCAAATTGGGCTAACAGCTGAGGTGGAAAGTGGTGTACCTCAGTATAGGAGATAGATGTTACTTAAAAAACTAACCTGCTCCACAACCGTTTGGGTGCTGCGTGTATTTACTGCCCCAGGTCATGATGACGTTCGCGGAAACGAAAGTGCAGATAAGCTTGAGTGGAATGCACCTACAGTCGTTGATTTGAGAATGGGTAAGGTAGACATTTTGCAAGTGTTATGGAGAAAACTATTGAATATGGAAATAACTTGATGGTGCATCTAGCATGTGATTGGGAAAATGTGATATTCATTGTGGTACGAGTAAGGTTGGTCATCTGAGGGGCAAAATGAGAATATGTTCAACCAGCGTGCATGTGAAATCATCACTATACATAGACTTTGATATTTGCTTGGGGTGACTGAACACCTATAGAATTTCCTGGAGTGTAATGATGCCGGCTCTTAATCAATAATTAATAATCAATTCAACACACATTCAACCTTTCAATTCATGAGGTTTTTCTTTAGTGTTAGTAGCATGCTACAGAAACTGTGTTTAATCGTACAGGAAATCGAATATTTTTTCATCATATACATAATCATATGAGTCCGCAGGAGCACACATATATTCAAATATACACAGCCAATGTTTCTATCATTTATAATTCGACAACGGTATATTACACGAATACTCGGCGTAAACGGGTTATGCTGGTAAACACACACACACGTTAACTGATAAATGATGATGACGATGATGAATTATCTGATAATAATAATAGCAATAATAATAATGTTGATGATGATAATTCAATCCCTCTCGCTGTGAGCAGGAAGCTCTTGACATCCCATAGACCTTCTGGCGAATGCACAAGTCATCCTCAGTTGTAATAATAATGATAATAGTGATTGCGATAATGATGACGACTACGATAATAATGAGGCTGATGTTGACGATAATGATAACGATATACACCCCAGTGTGTGAGAGTTTGTCTTTCTGCGTGTGCCCTATGACAGAAGTTGGTATTTTACTTTCATCTTAAGGCTGATGTTTCTCTGCCATTCTTTCATATTGTTTGGTGGAAGGTTATCAAAAGCTTGTGACAGTTTCTGATGACAGCGCTACTCAATATTGCTGTAAGATTCACTGCCACAAACTTTAAACCCGGACCTTCACCTTATCTACGAACAATGAAATAGATATGATCACCTTAAGGAAAGGGCGTGGGAAAATTTGTCATTTTTCGTGTGTACATTTCACTGAATGACGGAAAATGTGAAGACATTTTTAAGAAAGATCGCTACGGGTGAAATCTTTACCGACCTATTGGTTAAGTTCAAAGTGCTAAAAATTATGTTACATTTGCTAACAGCGATTGGGGGTGGGGGAAGGGAGCTTGAACACCCAATCCATCCATCCCCCATCTGCGAGCTTGTCTACGAGATGAAGGAATTGATCAATAAGATAGATTGATACTAATTCCCTTTTTATTTTACTAGTAAACACTCCCCATCTAGCAAAAGAAGATTCGCACACCAAGCTTAAGAGTGTTTTTTTTTTTACATCTGTGACACCATGGTGGAAAATTTTGCCTTAAAGTGGGCTACAAGCGAAATAAGGTTTGAGATCCGATGTTTTACGCCAGTGGTTCTCAATTTTGTGTTCCATTGTCCCCCTTTGAGATATTTTTTTCTGTGTTCTACCCAACCCCAGAGACTTAAAAAATAAAAACTTGTCAATGTTCTTCATACATTGCTAAAACATAATTGTTCAAATATTCACTTTTCTGTGATGCAGTCAACCGGGCATGCCCCCACCCACCCCATTCACCACGGCCAAATTTTTTTGGTGACGCAATTACAAATTGTAGTGTTCCCCTTTCCACCCTAATTCCACCCCCCCCCCCCATATATGTTACAGTTTGAGAACCATTAATTTAGACGCCTACGAGGCGAACTCCCCAAATGCATATGTTCATGTGAATAAACTAGAGATATTCTGCTGACATTCCCGAACTACCACAGAAAGAAAAAAATGTTCTCTGAGCTTTCTTTCAGCCAACAAAATGAAACTACGCAACAAATTAAAAAAATATACCATCAAAACAAACACACTAGTGGTGGCGGGGAGGGGGGAGAGAGATTTTCGTCCAACTTTAACCCTCTCCCTTGTCAACACATTCTTCTTCTGCGTCTGTTCTCAAACTCCTGGAGATTAACAAAAAGTAGTCCAGAGAAGGGAACGTATTACATCATGGTTTGCAGCGATATCTGCTGCTTTCGGTTTGAGACATCCGACGACAGCATGACTATCTGTATCACTTCAGCATGGCTATCTGTATCATTTGATCCACTATTTAATGTGACAGCCACCTCCACCTTCTAAACTTCTTTAGTCGCCTCTTGTGACATATATGACAGGTAACAGTATCTCTATTTTTTGCTCCCCATTCAGATTCCAACATCACACGGTTGGAGATATCCACAACTGTCAAGAATTCAAGGAACCCATTTCTTAAGCCCCTATCTTAAGTTCCTTTCTTAAACCACTTTCTTAAACATATTTCTTAAATCCCTTTCTTAAGCCCCTTGTTTATGTCCAACGATGTTAAATCCCCCCACCCACCCATACGTATTTGCTGTACATTTTTAGAAAAATATTTCAAATTTACAAAATTCAATTAGTGTATAAAATCATTATTGTTGACGTAATCTTTTATCAAACCTCCATTCCCCCCCCCCCCCAACTCTTCAAAATCTGTCCAATATTTTTTTCCAAAACAGCAATATTAGTACAATACAATCTAGATCATCTAATCTGATCATTACCAGACATCTGTCGCTGTGATAGATATACCATGCCTGATGTTCACTATAAACAGTATTTTTGGAAACTACTCATTGACCTATCACTCAATTGTATTCTTAACATCTTAATCTTTGTGAAAAAAGTACCACTTAAGAAGCTCTTGAATTTCAGCCATTTCAACACACCTAACAATGTTAAGTTGTATAGGAACTTCAGGACTCGTCACCTGATTTCAAATGTGGATGGTGAAGATATGTCCCGCTGAGGTATCGCCGATATAATAAACCATTCTACATCATTCAAATTAGCTGAACGGACTTTTTCAATAAATATAACAACGACAACAAGAATAGCAGCGTTCGAATTAAAGTGTTATAGGGCAATATTAAGAATTTTCTAAACATAAATGATAAGGAATAGTCAGGTTTTAAATCTGCTGAATACAAAGGAAGAATGGCTGGTGAATACAATTTTACATAGAAAACTTGAAATATTTCGGACACATAAAAAGACACAATGGCATGAAATGGCGCATATTAAAGGGCAGAATTCCGAGAAGTAGAAGAAGAGGTAGACCTCAAAGGAGATGGACAGATGACATCAAAGACTGTATGATGATAGCATTGGAACAGGCAGACAGTTTGGTACAGGATAGAGCCGTGTTCAGGACATCAATTGCAAAGACAATGTTCTAGAAAGAATATGTCACGTGATGATGATGATGATGATGACGATGATGAGGTATCACATTACGTACTATAGTACTAAAAAAACGACAATTTCATTACATTTGCAATATTGGTTTTCAGCAGGAGAGAACACAACAGAAGATACATTTTCCTATTCCTATGAAGGGTTATCGATACGAAAAAGAGGGAAATGGGGGAGGGGAGAGGAGGAAGGGGTGAGAGAATAAATGTCATTTTATGTAGAGAAATAAAAAATCTGAAATTACATTTCGGGGTACGCAGGAATGAAAATACAGTTTATTACAAACCGAAAAACCCTCCTAGAACATGTTCGTCTTATTGTATTTATCTGTGAAGAATCTCCTCAAATTAAAAATGTTTTCTTCAATATCCAGTAATATTTGTGAATCTGGTAGGTCTACTCACTTGCCTTTTTTAAATATTAATTTGTTGTTGGAGCGTGTGTGCGTGTATGCGTGTGTGGGGGGGGGGGGGCCTTATATGTATGACTCATTAAGCAAAGAGGAGAAGCAATCCATTGAGCATTTTCCATGTATGGGGATTTTTCATGCTATCCTATCACAGCAACAGAAAATGTTTATTTGCGTTTATCTCTTCCTTCTTCCATATCTTTAAACATGTTATTTCTGAATAACGTTGCTCCCCACAGGCAGGTTATGCTTCAGACAGATCATGTTTCGGCGATGTTTTCCAAGATTTTGGGGTCTATGAAGAAGTGTTTCATTGAGGATTTCCAGGTATTTTTATTCCCCATCGCAGTACTTCCGTCAGTTCTCCAAATAGTGCTTGTTTTCGGAAACGGCAGTTCGGCATTCTGCGGACGTGACCCAGTCAACGTAATCCTTTTCTATTTAGTGTTTCCGTGGCAGATGGTAACTGTATGCTGTGTAACACTTCTATGTAGGTGATATTGTCGTGCCATTGAATATTTCAGATTTTGCGGAGACATCTTCTGTGAAAAGGTGTTTAGTCTTCTCATGTATTTGTGGAATGTAGTCCACATTTTGCGGAGACATCTTCTGTGAAAAGGTGTTTAGTCTTCTCTCGTATTTTTGGAATGTAGTCCACATTTTGGATTCATGGTATAGTGTGCCCAACACGCATGTTTGATAAATGTGTAGCTGTTGTCAGTTTTAGCTTTCGGTTTATCCAAGCTCGTTTTGACAGTCCGTCAAATAATAGAAGCCGCTTTCCCTATACATGCGTTTATTTTATCTAGGGAAAGAGTGGGCGTAATTGTGGATCCTAGGTAACAAAAGTTTTCAACTCGCTGTATATGATTATTGTTTGTTGGTATTGTAGATCCTTGATACATTACCAAAATCTTTGTTATATTTATTGCCATAGATAACAGCTCGTGAGCCTTTGTCATGTTGTCAATTTGTGACTGCAAGGTAGACTCACTGTATGCCACTCGTGCAGCATCACCAGAGATGAACAATTTCTGATGTTTTCGTCTTTGCTCTCAGGCGTTGATGAGTTGATGAGTGATCCATAGTAGCAGATGAAAACATCGCCTGCTGTATCCACAAGAGCATGTTTTAGAAATGCTGCGAAGAAGATTCAAAAGGGTTCAGGCTAAAACGCACCTCTGCTTTACTCCAGTCTAGTGTAAAGCTGCCCGATTTATTTCACTCGCATGATGCGTTTGCGCATGCATATATATATATATATATATATATATATATATATATATATATATATATATATATATATATATATATATATATATACAGACAGACAGACTGACAGAAAGACAGACATGCATACATACATAGAGACAGACAGACAGACAGACAGGCAGGCAGAAAGACAGACTGACAGAAAGACAGACATGCATACATACATACAGACAGACAGACAGACAGACAGACAGACAGACAGACAGACAGACAGACAGACAGACAGACAGACAGACAGACAGACAGACAGATAGACAGATAGACAGATAGACAGATAGACAGATAGATAGATAGATAGATAGATAGATAGATAGATAGATAGATAGATAGATAGATAGATAGATAGATAGATAGATAGATAGATAGATAGATAGATAGATAGATATATAGATAGATAGATAGATAGATAGATAGATAGATAGATAGATAGATAGATATATAGATAGATAGATAGATAGATAGATAGATAGATAGATAGATAGATAGATAGATAGATAGATAGATAGATAGATAGATAGATAGATAGATAGATAGATAGATAGAAAGACAGACAGACACAGACAGACAGACAGACAGACAGACAGACAGACAGACAGACAGACAGACAGACAGACAGACAGACAGACAGACAGACAGACAGACAGATATAGATAGATAGATAGATAGATAGATAGATAGATAGATAGATAGATAGGTAGGTAGGTAGGTAGGTAGGTAGGTAGGTAGGTAGGTAGGTAGGTAGGTAGGTAGGTAGGTAGGTAGGTAGGTAGGTAGGTAGGTAGGTAGGTAGGTAGGTAGGTAGGTAGGTAGGTAGGTAGATAGATAGATAGATAGATAGATAGATAGATAGATAGATAGATAGATAGATAGATAGATAGATAGATAGATAGATAGATAATAGATAGATAGATAGATAGATAGATAGATAGATAGTTTAGAAAGACAGACAGACATTCAACTCCCAACATACTACAATGATAGTATTATCAATTGTATCCCCCCCCCACTACTTAAATGTGAAAGTCCCATACAGGTTGATTCCTAGATTTCTGATTCTGAGACACAGAATCACTGCTATATGTGAAACAAGAATCACCAGTCAGGATAATATGAGAGCCTAGCCGTCTACTATCCTAGACAGTACTGGCTAATGAAAATCGAGAATTCTTAATTGCTTATTTGACTATTCGTGTGGTTTCATTGGTTACAATGATTATACTTTGTGAGACAGCCAATGAAACTTAATGGACCAATCAATTGTGTCATTTTAGAAGGCTTGATTTCCCGTTAGCCGATAATTATGTGGGTCACGATGAGAGAATGCTATTGTCAAATACGGACATCACATTTTCATGTGATATTATGAGTACACTCCTAGTATTTGTACTAAGCTAATGTCTCCTGCTGGAATATTACTGTTAAAAAGTGTTCTATTCACTGTCAGAATATAGTGTCTTTCCACCCACTAATCATTCTGTTATTTATAATATCCATATATATATGAGGGATGGAAGAACAGATAAAAGAATCCTACTTTCATATAATATCCAGATAAATGAGGGATGTAAGGACAGATAAAAGAATCCTACTTTCATATAATTTCCAGATAAATGAGGGATGGAAGGACAGATAAAAGAATCCTACTTTCATATAATATCCAGATAAATGAGGGATGGAAGGACAGATAAAAGAATCCTACTTTCATATAATTTCCAGATAAATGAGGGATGGAAGGACAGATAAAAGAATCCTACTTTCATATAATATCCAGATAAATGAGGGATGGAAGGACAGATAAAAGAATCCTACTTTCATATAATTTTCAGATAAATGAGGGATGGAAGGACAGATAAAAGAATCCTACTTTCATATAATATCCAGATAAATGAGGGATGGAAGGACAGATAAAAGAATTCCTACTTTCATATAATATCCAGATAAATGAGGGATGGAAGGACAGATAAAAGAATCTTACTTTCATATAATTTCCAGATAAATGAGGGATGGAAGGACAGATAAAAGAATCCTACTTTAATATCCAGATAATGAGGGATGGAAGGACAGATAAAAGAATCCTACTTTCATATAATATCCAGATAAATGAGGGATGGAAGGACAGATAGAAGAATCCCACTTTCATATAATGCTCTAACTTGGGGTTTACCAAACCAAAGATCGTTTTTCCATTGTAAATATTTTCCTCCTTTTGGTGTGTTCGTTCTCAAACTTCCACCACATTTCTCTTGGAACAGGACAATGGTCTACATGATTTACATCAGGATGTATTCCTGAGAACAGAAATGCTTTGTGTCACCATTTTATATACGTCAATGATCCAAGGCATCCGGCTTCGGCGTTTTAGAGTATGTACGAACAGACATGATAAATGTTTCTGTATCATTCGACTTAACTAATCCGACTTTTCCATCGGAAATTTTGTCTCGTTACCACGGACAAATATAAGGCCTGCTGACTCATGATTTTCCTTAGTACTCCTTAGTACTCAACACAAAATTACACATTGTGACCACTAAAAATTACGGGTAAAAGTCAAAAGTGTCACTTTGAAATTAGGATTCGCCATTGATCAAATAGGTATTATATTTGGGTTGAATACATGGATCAGTAGTCTAATCACGTGACAACAGTCCAACTTTTTTATTGCATATGTTATTGTACTGAGCTTCCATGACTCAGCGATTTAAAAAGTTGTAACTTAGAATACCGATCTAGCGATTTGCGTGCAATACACTGGCCATCCACCCTTTCCTCCCCCTCAGTGTGTAGCTCGCATATCAAGTGATCGGGGGGCGTAAAACGTTGGCTGTGTGGGTATATGTGTATTTATGAGAATTTCGTTCCGTTTAATTATGTTAGCGTATTGTTCCGTAGAAAACCTGGTCACTGATACTCGTACTGTACATATATTTATAAATTGTAAATCTCTAATCGCAAGTTAATTAACTGGTATGACTAGTTGTAAATCTCTAATCGCAAGTTAACTAACTGGTATGACTTGTTGTAAATCTCTAATCGCAAGTTAACTAACTGGTATGACTTGTTGTAAATCTATACTATTCTGGGAAAGGTGTGAGAAAGACATTATGTTATGTTGATAATGTATAAATACATTATAGTATTAGGCACCTTACCATCTTTGCAGACGTTTGTCTTATTGTTCTAGGTTAAGAAATATAATCTACGATTCATAGTGATGATGGATTTGACTCACAAGTCAATCTGTCACAAAGAGTCATCGTGTATTGTTATGTGTCTTCTTAAATATGCAGCCTTGAATTAATTGCTATCACTTTCTCTTTATACCATTCCAGATCTTTCCTCTCCATGCAACACGATCCGTGGCATCATGTTTCCATGTTCCATATCAATGCCTGTATCATGCATATCGCGTTTGTAAACGTCTTTGTACTGAAGTAGAAGTCGAGCCTGAGATTGTTTTCCAGACTGTTATTCTCCTTAAAGTAGCTCTTTCAGGATTCTTCCATCCTCATACTTGTCTCAGCCAACTGAGTCTGCACATACTGAGGCTAGATTATGATGTGGTATTGTCACCGCGTACCAAAGCAGGATGTCTTTCCTGGTGTACATAAATGGTCCATGTTTCACTGCCGTAGATTTTAATTTTGGGGTCCCAAATCTTGTTAACCACTAGTTTGAAGTACATTATAACAGACTATTATACTAGATTCTTACCTGACGATACCGGGTCGTAGTGAGATGGTTTAGACGCGAGCATGTTGGTGAGTCTATCAGTGTGACTCACAGCCACGTCCACACAGCCCGGGTACAACGACGACGTTGGAGTCGACACCGTGGTGACAGTTCAGTCAACTCTGTTAGAAATAATAGTAAACAAGATAGGTTTAGCATACATGTTTTGAAAGAGAAAGTGTTTGATATCGAAACATATTTGTATAATGTGTTCAAACATGCAGGAAGGCATTTTGTAACAGATACAAGTAAATACATTAAAATATAACTAGAGAGCTATGTAAATGAATATGTATACATACTGAAAAGTAAGCATATATATATATATATATATATATATATATATTGGTAGCGCATCCTGTTCAGGACGTAGCCATCAACCCGGCATTTTTTGGCTGTAATGATTTTCTAGGCAATATATATACGTTCTGTAGTTTGCCATTGCTCTCTGAAGGGGCCGGATGCCCAAAAGCCTGTAATCGAGCTCGGTACCTTGGCCGCCACAGACACCCTCTGTACCATTACACTACAGAGCCGGACTATATATATCATGGACCGACAGAAAGACAGGCAAACAAACAGATAGATGCATTTACGGACAGAAAGGTATGTAGATGTCTGCATGAGTGAGTGAGTGAGTGAGTGAGTGAGTGAGTGAGTGAGTGAGTGAGTGCGCGATTTTATGCATGGATATATAGATGGATAGAAGTGAAATTGATTTTTGGATGGGTAGTTAAAGCTAATACACAGACAAACAGACAGAATATGAATATACAGATAGACAGACTTACTTCAGGCCCTGATGAATGCACATGAATGGATGGACCCATGAATCGAATGATTACGAATGGGTGGAACAAAATGATGTTCATTGCAACATAGAGCGAAGAAATAAGTGGCACACGTTTGTATACACACAGTTATACACATTTGCTATATACACTAAAGCACAGCGCATCTCAAATATACGCACACACTTGTAAACGCACAGAGCAAGACATGCACTCAAGTTATGTGTAAAATAACACACTTAAAGATAACATTTTGAACATTCAGTTAACTCTTGTGACAAAATCACGTGCCAGCACACACAATGTTTCCTAGCGATTATGTCTCATGGTTACCCGAACGTTGGACTTAATTACAGAGATATGCCAGATAAAATATTAACAAAAATGCCTAGATTTCTAACTTTTAATACATTTTCAAATTTACCAGATATTATAGCATTTCATAGACTGTGGTAGATTATGAAATGTGACATTTTCGGTATATAGAGGACACCCTAGCGCCATTCCGGATATTGTCACTGAGCAACATTGAATAATGGTTATCTAAAAAACACTGAACAATAACATAATAGTTCGTCTTGTACAACGAGTTTCTTTGTAGTTTACAGCATAGTTGTGATATCTGCACCATTTGACCCGATATGTTCTTTTTTCAGCTTGAGTGTTGTTGATTACTGTGCTTAGGTTATTGTCTTCGATCGCCACGCTTAACAACACTTCAGTGGAGCAAGCGATTGCAACCTCTTACCATAGCAACCATCTACAAGATGAAATCAGATACAACTCAGAGCCTAATTACTCATTGTTTCCTAATTGTGTGCTTGTTGGACGTCTCAACAAATATGTTATGTCCTGCTATGTGACTGAAAAGTAGAGCTCGTATGAAAAGGTATTTATTTGTGTGTTGATGTTCATGAAGTATGGGAGGTTAGCTATTTGCTTGATATGTGCAAATAGGTAATCTCTTCAGAGTTTTCATAACTAGGACTCTTGGAATTGTACAAATGTCTTAAGAATAAACATCAATTTAAGAGGGTGTCCTTTTAGATGCAAACGGTAGGGGATCTGGACTGTTAAGAAAGAAATGACAACCTATTGACGTAAATGTCGCATAAAAAAAAAAACTGCAGGAAGACAAAATGCTGCGTTGATCGAATGGAATATAATGTCGAAATTAGTTGTGTCGAGTCAATAAGAGCAGATGAAGCTGCGACGAATTAAATTTTAATTATCTGGACTACATCCTGCTGGAAATCTAGTATTGTCATTGTCCTGCTATAAGGGCATACAGTGGGAGTTTTAAAATGAACGCTAAAGAAGAAGAAGACGAGTAGGATATGCCAACAACATTAGGCCAAATTTAAATTGCATGTATGTGTAGCCCATTCTTATGACGTCGGAAGAGAGAGAATGAGAGATAGAGATAGATAGATAGAGAGAGAGAGAGAGAGAGAGAGAGACGCAGGATCATCTAGTTTTTCTCTTCTTTCCTGGATACATTCCAACCATTAAGTTTTCAGAAACTCAGTTCAACGATTATATGTTACACTTGGTTTTCCTAGAACGTTAGATTCGTGAATTTAATAATCATTTCTTTGTCTAAGAAGTTTGTTTTCTTTCAATCCATAGAAATGACTTACAAAAGGTATATACGCTCATTTACATAACTACAGACTGTCATGAAATTTCCAAGTATATAACTTCATTTACATAACTACAGACTGTCCCGGATTTTGCAGTTTTGTAACTTCATTTATAGTGCCTCTCTCATTGGTAAATTTTACAACGATCTAACTTTAGTTCACATGCGACAAATAATTATAATTTAGCATGCTGTCCAGTGTTGTTCGTCCGTGCAATCTGCGATGACCATTCAGGTCGACTGGGATGGCGATCAAGATGATGGTATCTACTGTGTTGTGACTTATATGTCCAACATTCCATTTGTGGAAAAATAGCAGATTAAGAGAAATTAGATGAACAAGTGTCATAGTATATTTTCTCCATTAGTGCTCAGCTGCCTACAACAGCTGCCTATAACAGATACCGTTGAGAACAGCTGCCTACAACCGTAGAGATAATTCCAGACACAGTTGAACTGGTCGAAGTGTGACCGATTTAGATACTATACCACCGCGACTTCCACTGCTGAAACGCAATATGCTTTCTTCTTTAGTCGGACGCAGTGAGCTCTTAAAGTTTAGTGGGGCGCAGTCAGCTCCAAATATTAATGCGATTCATTCAGCTTCTAAAGTTTAGTGGTATAGTCAGCTTCTTAATAAATCAGAGAGATAAAGACATATTCAGATACTCGACATACCTGTAAGAGACAACTAAATAAACCACAGAGACAAAGACATATTGAGACACTCGACATACCCGTAAGAGACAAAGACATATTCAGATACTCGACATACCTGTAAGAGACAAAGACATATTCAGATACTCGAAATACCTGTAAGAGACAAAGACATATTCAGATACTCGACATACCTGTAAGAGACACAGACATATTCAGATACTCGACATACCTGTAAGAGACACATATTCAGACAGCCGACATACCTGTACGAGACAACTAAGAAAGGTTTGTGGGACGGTTTGGCTGTCTCATTCCATGGACCATTAAAGCTACATAGATGCCATGCTGAGGTCATATATGTTTGACCGAAAGATGCAAATGTTGCTGCATAACGGCAAATCATGACGGAAAGTAATTTTATCTGATTTATATCCTGCTAATCTACTGAAATTTTGTAACGAAGGCTGACCAAGAAGATTCTATCCAGAAGATGGTTCGATTTTATCGTAGCTAATTAAGATTATTCTTACTTTTCATGAAATATTGTTCCGTGAAGTTTAGTAGCGACCATAACTGCAACTACGACATTGCACTAATGATAAAAATGTGTTAAGATATTGTTTGATATGGATAATTGTGCCTGGAGTGTTTAAGTTCCAGAAGGGTATGTGTTATCACAGGGTAATGTGTGATCACAGGGTAATGTGTGACCAAGTTATTTAAGTACAAAATGGTCAACACTTTATAAGTTTTAGGCACACCCTAATGAAAATAAATGAGTAACATAAATAGAGATGCATTTGACTGGAAGACACACTAGTGTACGAGGAGAGTGAACCAAGTAATATTGTGTTAAAAAATGTGGTGCGGGTTCAATTTTTAGTTGGGATAAGGATTTTTGTCTTTCGGGGGTGAATAAAAAAATTCTTACTGTACACGGCGCGGCGACAAATGCTCGGCTTTCCGCAGCCAAAAAGCCTCCCTGCAATCCTTATCAGGAAAACACCTAGTAATGAAAGTAAGTTAAGAACAGTAGACAAGAGTTGTTGAATATGTTGGAGATTGGCATAATGTAAGAAATTGACACAGAATAGAATTCTGGGGATGTCCACAATGCGCCTACAATGGGGTAAGAAGATAAAAAGTTTGACAGTTATTGAATAAAAGGGGGTGTGACATGTTGACTATAGCAAAATGGTATTTATAAAATAGTGTAAATTAGAAATGTTTTTTTTTTTAATTTGAAAATAATGTGTGGATTTTTTAATATATTTTCTGCAAACAATATTTAGGGGGAGGTAAACAAATTTCGACATATTTAAGCAAGGTTGGTTTCTCGATTCTTGAGAAATTGTTGACAAGGGGGGAGGGGGGAATGTGGGTTAGATATTGTAAAAACAAGGTGTTGACGTGATTTAGTGATTTATGGACGTGATTTAGTGATTTATGGACGTGATGTATATGGAGATTGACAAACACAGTCATACGCTCCAATCAGCGAATAAATAGTAATAGAAGGGACAAAAAATGAAAGGGCGGAAAATAATGATAATAAATGTGAGGAGGTTTGGTGCAAATACATTGATTATTAGAATCATGAATTAGACTGATCAGTCAAGCTAGCAAGATACATTTCAAGATAATCATGAATTAGACTGATCAGTCAAGCTAGCAAGATACATTTCAAGATAATCATGAATTAGACTGATCAGTCATGCTAGCAAGATACATTTCAAGATAATCATGAAAAGAATTGAACAACATATCGACAGAGAAATCAATATAGTTCAGGCAGGTTTTAAACATAACAGAAATACTAGGGATGATATCTTCAATATGAGAAATATAATAGAGAAGTTCAGAGAGTTCAATGCAAACATAGTTGTTGCAGAGTGGATATGGCACAACTATGGATAACACTACAGAAGTATGGAGATTCCCAACATCTGATAAGACTATGTCTGAGCATATACCCCAATAGTCAATGCGTAGTAAGAGCGAGCACATGTACATCCGATAATTTCCAAATTCACTTGGGTGTGAGACAGGGATGTATACTATCCCCTCAATTGTTCATAACATACATAAATCGCATCTGCAAAGCAGCAAAGAAAACAGAGAAAAACAATATTTAAATTATTTCTATTTGCAAACGACCAAACACTCGTAGCATCATCAGAAGAGCAACTACAAAGACAAATAGACAGATTAAATCAAACATGCCAAACCTTTAACATGAAAATAAATATAGAAAAGACCGAAATAAAGAAGATGGGAAGAACAGAAAAAAACCACACACACATATATATATATATATATAGCTATATTTGTACCAGTGGCAACATATTTTTGTGAGAAGTGGGAAATGACATCCGCAATGGAAAAGAAAATATCCGCATTCGTAAATTCGTAATGAAATGTTATAGAATGGGCCTAAGAATATCATGAACAAAAGATGAACTAACGCAGCAGTCTTCGAATACCTAAACATATAAGAAGCCTGGTTCCTCAAAACTATCGAAAGAATCGCAGGCTAACATATTTCGAACGTATAAAGAGAAACAATGGTTTCAAAGGAAAATCATGGAAGGAAAAGTTCCAGGAAAGAGAACAAGAAGCAAAACTACGATGGGCACATGATATCGAAGACATTACATTGGAGTCATGACTAAACATGACATTGGAAGAAGCTAGGGAGCTTGCACAGAACTGAGAGACTTACAGAGTGTCAGTGAGAACAGCTTTCTGCAAATAACACGTCACATAGATATATTATAATAATGAGCATAATAAAGATGCTTATTTTTATTCTTATTTTAAAGTCTAACAGAAATTTTCAACATGTTATTATTTTAAATAAGTTATTACTTGTATGTTATTAACATCTTAAAATAAAGAAATTTATTAACATCTTAAAATAAAGAAGTGTATTAACATCTTAAAATAAAGAAATTTATTAACATCTTAAAATAAAGAAGTTTATTAACATCTTAAAATAAAGAAGTGTATTAACATCTTAAAATAAAGAAGTTTATTAACATCTTAAAATAAAGAAGTTTATTAACATCTTAAAATAAAGAAGTCTACGTTGAGTAGTTATATCTAGACGAAAAGAACATACACTATATACGGCAATAAGACAGATAAACCATTTACATTCATGCCAACAACAAGCCGTTACAACAATCCTACTGTAGAAACATCCTATCGTATTTAGCCTATTGTTTATCACTACAATAAACTATTACTGTAGCTATCCAATGAAAAGAAAGATTAAGCCTCTAGTAGTGACGTGTAATGGGGTAGTGCATATGATGTTTCGATAGATAAAAAAAGATATAAGAAGAGCGAATGTTTATATTTATTTGTCTGTCTTCACTTCAATGCATCGTGGTTCGTTACAACTTGGTTCAGATCAACAAAATATGTAATAACAGAAATTCGCTATATACATTACAAATAATATAAGATAAATATATCTGGATTTTTTAAAGTATTGTTGTATAGCGAAATACATTACAAATGAATGCGTTATAAAGGGATTCCGTTGTATAACCTTTATCGTATCACTATTTTTAATATCACAAGAATCTCGGAACAGCCAGGCTGGCCCCATTATACAAAGTACATATTTATTTTTAAGTAGGTCAGACTTGTATGCAACCATATCTTACATACGGCAATATCAACCCTTGGTACACGTCAGCCTGGAGTTATCAACGTGTCGGATCTTCTAAGTGGTCAGTTTGAATGATTCACTCAGACCAAGATTACTGATTATCAGCACGTTCATGGGATTGAAAGGCTTCTCGAACTTCATGATAAAATGTACTCCAAGAAGGCAAAGGGCATGAAGGCGTCAAAGTAATTGTTGACATGTGGCGGGCTAATTCGTCCATCGTCTTTCTGGCGTTTTAAGTGATAAAGCGACATTTTCTGTTTAATGAGTTTGTGTATATGTATGTGTAACGGTAGGGTAAGCAACAAGTACACTGCAGTGAAAATTGTAAAACAGGTGTTGCAATATGTTGACGGATTTTTAGAGTACAGGTGAGCAAAACAGCGTTGATTGAGTTATTGTGAAAATTCAGTTATAGTAACTCACTTCTTTGGTTCGTGGCATGGCCGACTGACGAGAAGACGCGCCAACTAAATGTAAACACCCGCTCACCGGAGGCCTTTATTGATATATCGAAATAAACACCCTATCATTACTGTCGCTATCCAATGAAGAGAAAGAAGTAGCCTCTAGTAGGGACGTGTAATAGCGGACTTACGGTTGGAATTTTTTTATTAAATCCCTTGAAGCTACGAAATTACGTACTATGAGTTGGATATTTTTGGGAATGCGGTTAGTCAAGTACGGTAAAAGCCGTTTACTGAAGTTGCAAGAAGATTCGGTGCCGTTAGAAAGGACTGGTTCTATTCCCGTAAGTCTCAAGAATTTGTTATAGGGGAGTGCATAAGATGTTTCCAAATATCAAAAATACATCAGAAAAGCAAATGTTTATATTTAGTTGTCTCGTCTTAACTTCAATGTATCATGGCTCGTTTATAGCGATCCAGAAGTAAACGAGCATTCACAGTGTAAACACTGAAAAGTAATAAAATTTACGCAATCAAAGCGACCATTAGGTCCTCAGCAGTATTCACCGATTATCAATGTTTATATGTTTCACAGTAACAACAGCTGCTGTTTCACAATTTTCCCCAAAATCAGAAAGTACTGATAACAATTATCCGCTGAATAAACCCAGTGATAAGGAAGGGTATTTTGGGTAGGGTTTAAAAACCGATTTGAACCATAGAAAGTTAGAACATAACATTTAGTACTAGGAAGTAAAGCACTTGCGTTGAATGGGCCCACATGGGAAGCACAGAATAGTGATATTGTACCTATGTTTGTCGTAAATCGCGACTAATGAGGTTAGGGGATGATGCTGTCTCTTCCATCTGGCAAAGAGTCAAAGTGACCCATATCTCATACTGGTCGAATAAGTCGGGTGGAGAGGCGCAGATATTGCAGTTAAACTGTAAATCCCGTCACAACACATTCTCTTCTCATGGCAATATCCTGATAACCTGCAGGTTAGTGTGAAAATAACGAGTTCTGCACGTAATGATACAGTTTCACATTATAGAATGCAAGCAGAATACGAGATACTAATAATCGTATAATAAGAGGTGCTAGTAAACATATAATAAGAGGTACTATTAAACATATAATAAGATGTGCTGTTAAACATGTAATAAGAGATACTAGGAAGAATCTCAAATAATCGTCAACCCCTTCCCTTTTCTACCACACACCCCCCCCCCCGCCCCTTTAAAAGTTTTCCGAAATCATAAAAACTACGATTTTTCAAGAAAATTAAGAAATTACCTACGTAAATTAAACATGAAGAAGTTACCTCGCAAACGAGAAAAATGAATGACTTACCCACGTAAACGTGAAAATTAAGAAATTGCACACGTACACGAAAAGAAAATAAGGAATTACCCACGTAAACAAGAAAATTAAGGAATTACCTAGTAAACGAAAAAATGAAGGAATTACCCACGTAAACGAGGAAATGCCCTTTTTTGTACGTAAACCAGACCACCCCTTATGGAAGACGTATCTAGGGCATGCCCCGTGATAATATAGTAAGTGAAGCATTAAGTAATGCCGTAGGGGTGTGAAATGTTAGCGATCTCACATTTCAGTGGCTCTGCTATATGAGGGCGGTAGTCATCTCCTATCCTCACAGTCTTTACTTCCCGGATTAATCCGGTACCCATTTAAGGATGGGTCGACCCGGGAGCCGTTGTGATCTGAAAAACATTTCCGCAACAGTATGTCGTAAGCACATCCAGTTCACAGTTAACGTGATGACCATAGTTATCTGCTTACAGTGCCTACTTTTTTTCCATACCAGGAAGCTAAAGCTGTTACTGATTCTCTTGGCAGTTCTGATTTATTTAATTAATTGTATATTTTCTCTAAATATAATGCAGCCATGACAACATTTTTAGACTACAAATAATTCTACCTAGCTTAAGGAAATTAGTACCATATTTTGGCGAAAATTAAAGGTGACGGCTCTAATGTTGATCACACCATTCCTGGGCTGGTCACCAAAACTATTGTTCAGATCTGTGTTCTCTTATACACCTCAGACGTGAGAAAATGGATTTATTTCTTCATGTGACTCCCGTCTCTACACCAGGAGTGGACAAAGATACCACAGTGGACAAAAATATTGCTTCGGGTCAAATCCTGTAAGCTGAAACAATTTAGCCGCCAGCAATACTTATTTAGAAGCACTATTTGCACTTGCCTATCAACTCAAGAAACACTCATTGGGACTCAAAAGAATCGCACAAATAAGAGAATCAGATTTAAGAGAACCCTACACCAGAAAAATGTAGCACATTATGCAAAAGAAATTAACAACTTTCAACACATGAAGATAATATCGTATAGTACAGGTATGAAGGACATATGTTTATACGCTGATGGAACATCACAGATGAAATTTTCAAATACGTATGTAGAAGATATCGAAAACATTATGGGGAAAGAAGTTCGAAAATAAATAACAACATTGTACTGACACGTATGGATCCAACCACGCTGTGATGGCTGACACGACAATACATACCACTTTATGTACTTGCAGGTATTTGTTTACATTTATAAAACGTCTTCATTGTCTCGCACTAACTATAGGAATATTATTCTTTTATATATATATATATATATATATATATATATATATATATATATATATATATATATATATATATATATATATACACACACACAATAACACTGTATTGCGAGTAGGAGTAGTTCACGAAAGCTGCTTGTAATCCAGATTACTCGTATATCAAAACGAATTTCCTTTTAAAGAAATAATGGAACCTCTAATGAGTCGTTCAAGGGGGGGGGGGGGGTGGGAAGTTACGGTGTAGGATTACTTTCACTGCATCTAATGATATAATGAAGGAGGAGATAATGTAAAAGCGATAAAAAAAAACCAGGTAGACCAAGTAAGAGACGAACGAATCGGTGACGGATTGAACATGATATTTGTCCATTCATTAATATCACATTTAGTTATTTGCTTCAATATTTTATTACAGAAAACCGAGAAGCTTACAGAGTTGCACCGATGTCAGCGCTCTGTAGAGGATACGTCACATAGATAGATTTTATTGGTTTATGAGCAAGTTAGTAAGTCAGTTCTTCTTCTTCTTCTTCTTCTTCTCGTTCGCAGTTTGACATGTCTACACGGCAAGTCCTGTTTTCGTAATAAATGCTGTTGTATTTGAAAGCTCCTCAGTACTCCCATTGGCCTACATCTTTTTGTGGATATCCATATCTATGGGCCAGTGTTCTTCCCTTAACTGGTTTAGTGTATTTCAGTCTTGCAGAATATGGTCAGCGGTCTGTGCTGCCTACCCACAAGGGCACAGTGGTAATGGGACCAATCATAGTCTATTTAAGTGGCTGTTTAATCTGTTGTGTCCTGTTCTGAGGCGGAAGATAATAACTTGCTCTGCCCTGTCGAGATAGTGGTAATTGTCTTTTGGGTGGTCGACTTTCCTGATGGCTTTGATGAGGGTCCTCTTTTCTTGGTAGGTGATGTCTTGGTCATTTTGTTCCTGTGTTGCTCCATCCTTTGCCAGTCTGACTGCCTATTCATTTCTTGGTATGCCACAGTGGGAAGGTATCCAATGTAGTACTACCCTTCGTTGGATGCTCAGTCAGTTAGTTGATAAATTAGTTAACATGATTCAAGTCACCATATTTTTGGCAGAAACAAATACAAAATAAATACGTCGATAGTTCCAATAGCGTTTTATACTATTTCCGGATTTCTTTAAAACAGAACTACATTTTTAGATTTTAAACATATTTTTCTTTTCCTCCTGAAGTAAATAATCATTGAGAGAGCTTCAGTCGCGTAGTGGTTTGTGTTCTGGCTTCCTAGTGCTTGTCCTATTTTCAGTTCAATTAAAATATTGCATAAATCAAACTGCTCATAGGGTAAACCAGACCATCGGGGATATATGTGACAGAAACATGTTGATTAATTGGAAAACAGACTTTTAAAATGACTCACTTGACTTTTCCCGCTATTGTCATTGGTCTTTGTGTTTATACTTTGTGTTAACAACCAATGAAAGTCGCGGGAAAAGTAAATTAGTCATTTTAGTAGGCTGTATTCCAATTAGTGGAATCCAGAGTTCGATCCCAGGTAAGGACTGGTTTATTTTTTGTCGATGTTTAAATTTACAAAAACTCACTCTGAACATGATGTGGGGAAAGCGTACACTCTTTATCACACAAGTCACTCGAAACCGTCCTTCAACTCCCTAACGGGAAAACATTCAGTATTAACATTTGTTATGGTTTTCCAACTAGCCACATGTCTTCTATGGTCAATGCTCGCGATGAACCCTACCTCTTATATAGACCCCAGTTACACGCTTGTATATACATCCTTGTCATCTAGTATGATAATCATCAAAACATTACGACTTAACAGTCATGTTTTTGTAACTCTTCAAATTGATATTTTCTTAAACTATTAAGACTACAAACTACCCGTGTGTTGCTGGAGCCCGAATTAGGATGAAAGAAATACTGACAATGATACCTGACGTGAAAGTCAATATAGGCTACTCAGGAAGTTTTGGGGATGAAGTTGGTTATCCCATCCCAATTAGCATAGAAGTGACACAGAAGTCATGCTGCAGTTAGATGTGTCAAGTCAAAAATCGCAGATATCACAACTAATCTGTAAACCATGACACAACACATTCTATTTCTGAAACAACATCCTGCTAATCTGCACCAAGAGCCTAAGACTACAAACTACATCCTACTAATCTGCACCAAGAGTTTGAGACTACAAACAGCTTCTAGATCAGAACAACCTTTAAAAGACTGGTACGAAATCTTCTGGGAAGGTAAACGCAGTCAGAGTCAGTTTGCTGACCACATCATCCTGTAGATGTGGGACTTGGAGGGGTTCATTCTTTTACCTCATTAGGAAATTAAAGCAGAAGATTTAGTACTAGGGAGCATGTCAAGATGCGGGTAAATGTCTCCCTACCTTTCCCATCTCCTTACTGGTCCCCCCTCCCCCCCCCCAAAAAAAAAATGGCAACAAAACCAACGAAACAGTGGACATATACTTTTTTAACTAATTTTTTAAGGTAAATTTCATCCCGCGCCCTTCAAGATCAACATCAGTACGTATCTACGGGCCTGGTGTCTATCTATGCAATTGATTGATAAAAATAAGTGCCCATACTAAACCGTATTTCATAATGCACTACAATGACATGGCAAGATGCATGCTTAACATCCAATTAAATAATCCTTTAAATAGTCTTTCTGGATTGTTTACTAACTCGCACATAGTGAATGCGACCAGCAACAGAAACTATCGAATCTCTATCATTATTGTGAAAATCTTTGTGTCACGGGCCGTGTATGCATATATGACCCTGAGAGCGCCACGTTGCTGTACCAGCGATCCACTCATGTCCAGGCACTTTGTCAGAATCTAGAATCTAGGGAAATAATGGATCGAGAATTGGGCACAATAAGGTCCAATTTAGCAGTTTAGCTAAGACTATTTTTGCATATTTTTGTTATTGATTGTGTTGAACAATTATAACATATATGACAAAGCACAGAAAACTTGACAGATCAGAGTTTCTCAAAATATTCCTTAGCAGTGCCCTTCTCCTTTAGTATAGATATTTATAACACGACGGTTCCCCCTCCCTGACACACTAAGACAGCCTAATTTATCATGCCCCTTATTTTAAAACCATGTCCACATTATATACTCTTCTCAAGAGTAAAATAGATACAAATTGTGAAAAAAAATGTTTGAATAATATATAAAAGAAATACGACCTAATATATATATATACACAAAATTCATAGACTTGTATCTTAGATTGAAACGAGTGCCTAGATTCAAAGTCGATTTAAAACTCTCCTTAACAATGACTTGGAGAAATATGTTTAAATAATATAATGTTTGCTTTACTACATTTTGGAAAATGGGAGAACAATGAAGTCAATCTACCACATATTTTAAGCCTTTGTGAGCCATTTTGATTTCGGTGAATATTCGTTAATCCCTTTAATCTCTCAGTGCTCACTTGAACATATCAGTTTCTGCCGCTCACTTCCACCCCCCCCCCCCCTGGAGATGATATCACTTACTTTGAGACACCCTGTAATAGATTATAACAACTTGATGATTGAGATGCCACCTATAACAGAACACATGATACAGTAGATCGTTATACGTCGTTAACGCGAACTCCACTTTTTAATATAGACATGCTTTTTTATTTTTCGTGTTTATTATTCTTATGCGTGGCATGCTCACCTTTCAAATTGGATGCGATCTGACGCTCGGGAATAATGCGTGCATTTCAATTAAACAGTCATTGTAGCAGAACTCATAATTACGAGACAGACCTAATCAAACGTTGTATAATCACTCCCACTAAGGAACGAAGCGGACTTAACAAGTGCTCACTGTATGAGTTCTATTTCAGATTTAGAAAATTGAGCTAGCACAGTGATTCTCAAAGTTTGTACTGTGATGTGGCCATGTTGAACCATATCCTTGAAAGAGTTGGTCTTTCTAGTAATTGTACTATTCGGATGCAGACACGAGTTCATTCGACAGTACATGTGCCAGATTACCTTCTGTCAAAAATACACCAGATGTTGAGCCGAATAAGCATGGGTTTTAGTTGTTTCCAGAATGGCACTCCTACGACCATTGGGAGATTATATGTTTCATGAATGAATTATACCTGTTGTTCAATAGGTTATGGACACTGCACTTTAAATCCTTGGTGAAATAGAAACACTGATTGTGTAGTTAGATGAATACGACAATCCACCCAAAAAAATCATATCGTATTCACTTACATTTTATATTTCTTAGATGGTATCCATTGACAAGTTTTGAGAATCTCATTTTAGTATACACGGAAATGGTAGGGCGATCATTACTTTCAATGTTTGGGAAGTTCTAGAGAAATAGTGAAGTAGATCGAGCAAACTCTAGTCACGGCAGAACACATGATGTTTATTTAAGTCTACAACTGAGATCGTGAGATGGTAAATTGTATGGCACAGTAGTAGAACGATACTTATTGAATAATTAACGGTTCAGGTCCTAGATATGACAAAACTGTAAAGTTTATGTTCGTGATTTAAATGAGAATATATGGACTTGTATTGCGCTTTTCTATTTTTGTATGTGCCTTTTATATTCCTGCAAACTAGTAAGACATAGATCGATGAACGAAATTATTTGCCTCCTGGTTTACAGCTTGACTGCGATAACTGCGCCGTTTATTTCGATGTATCCGACTTCAGCGTGCTATTTTTATCACTTTCATTTTCTACGATCGTACGAAACAAGGTAAACAATTTTACACGAAACCTTCCTTAGTTGTTTGTTATGACAAGCCTCAGAAGTGATGAAGCTGATAAGGGTACAAAGAACAGTAATACTGTTTTCTACTATGTATTTAGTATGGATGATGTTAAGAGGTGTTGATAGTCCCATTACATATAAATAAAAAGTGACCTGAAAGCAATGTTGAAGTCGGATGTATCGGACCGAAATACGCAGATTTCAGAACCATACTGTAACCCGTGACAAAAACGCATTTTTCTCTCAGGCTTGCATCCTGATAATCTGCAGGAGTTTGAAAATGAATGAAAAATGTAAAGGATGGCGTTACTTTTCTTTGCTGCTCATACGACACCAGCTATAAACGATGGATTGAGTTTATAAAAAGTCATTATTAGGAAATTCAGACCAGGCACCATGTCAAACTAACCAGTCTTCCACAGGACAATCCAGGTCACTAGGCAACACAATACGCCCTGATATAGCCAGCAGGAATAACACCCAAGGTTGAAAAAAAGGCGTGTCTAGGACCACTAAAATAAATCCACCAGCACACTAACTAAAACTAAACAAACTAAAAGAAACTATTTAATGCATACATTAAATTTATCCGAAGACAGTGACAAATATAGACAAATATAGTAATAGGCTTCATAAAGCTTGCCACAAACGAAAGTGGAATTTTGTAGGGTAACCCTTGTATATTGAAGAAAATCATGAACAATAACTAATAGTTATGTCTATTATGCACAAATAATTGTTGATGGAAGGAAAGAAAATATTTCATCATTGGAGCACAGAACCAGTTCACATATGAAGCTAATCGCCGACAATAAATTGCCAAATATTACCTTTCATTCATTCACTGATTTTCCTTTAGCTCTGAAGTTAGCGCATAGGGCAGAGGTCAGATTTCTCCCATTTTATCTGTTCAAAACTATTCTGTGCAGTTCTTGAATATATGTATATTGAATGTTTTATTTTCTCTAAGTATTGTTCTTCTGAGTGTTTAAATATTACATTATCTACTAATATATCCCAATATCTAGCATAGGTTCGAAATGATGTATTCTACTTTACTTATGTCTAATTCTCCTATGGTAACATAGATGTCTGTCTACATACTTTCTGCAAATGTAGGTTCATTCCTTTCTATTTATAGTTTTCATTTATCGTTAATATGATAACGGCATTGTGGTGGAAACGTTTATATGTGTATTTATCTTATTTGAAAAACTGAATTTTAACCATTTGTTATCATTTTTTAAAGTTATATATTACATGTAGCACAGTGTAAGTAGCTTTACTGTCGCTTTTTTCCCCATTGAAAGCAAATAATTTTCCTGACGTGGTAGTTAATCCGTTTGCTTTGTGCTCATTAAATCGCGGTTCGGACACCTTCCCGCTTCTGGAAGTCGGAATATGACATGAATTTTGGCACTAGGAAACAAGTCAAAAAAGGAGTGTAACCCCCTGCCCTAACCCCCTACTTAATAATTTAAGAGACACAAAAAGTCACGAAAACGAAGGAATAACTAACTATTTTATAGTAAACCCTCTTCCCTTTTACCACAGACGTATCAAAGGTTCTAGGTTGAAACTAGCATAACGAACTTAGCATCATACTTTCTAGGAAACTGTACGTGATGCTAACCAAATCATCCATATGTATCACATTGATGTATATAGATAAAAATTAACCTAATGCCGTATCTGTCCGAATATATCTCAATGATGTGATGAAAGGTTAAGTTAATGTCTGTTTTTAAACACACATATATTTTTTCTACCTAACCACTATCCACATTTTCAAGGATAATTGTTATACTGCTGATAACGTCTAAGAGAAATGTTGATTAGAACTGTGATAGCCTAATGCGATGTTGATGCTTCTAAGACAAATGTTGATTAGAATTGAATGAATGTCTAGCTGAAGACAGAAAAAAGCTGAACAGAGATAAACATGCGTACACTCCCATTATTAGGACAGGGTACTAATCCGCTTGTCGACAAATCCGGATTAGTTCAGATAGCCGGAGCAATACTGTGTGAAGTATATCAAACTCAGGTACGTTCACAAACAATGCATCCTTACAAAGACTTGCTTATCTGAATTGGGGATTCCTGTAGGAGGATTTCAGAATTCACGATTAACCTTTCAACTCTACAGGTGTTTGTGGGTGGGATGTGGGTGGGGGTCGGATGTGTATGTGTTAATATCGGAGTAAACTACCTGCAGATGTTTGGTGGTGGGGTTGGGGTCGGATGTGTACGTGTTAAGATGGGAGTAGACTACATGCAGGTGGACAGGAAATGGCACATATACACCAGATTCCACAACACGAGCCCATACAAACAATGTGATGAAATGGTGTGTAAGGTTCAATACCCCTTCTTTTTTAAAGAAAATAGAATATAACATGCAGTGCTAGAAATCAAGTAAATATAGAACATCTAAATGTATCTTAAATGTAGTTTTGTTCTATACTAATTCTAGTTTTTGCACGTTTGTCATATCTAGTCAAAGGCATTGTGGTCGAAACGTTGAATTTATTTATTTGCCTTATTTGTAAAACTGACTTTTAACCATTGTTTTATTTTTTTCTTCTAAGAAAGCATTTTTTTTCATTTACTGGTAGATAGTTTGTATTGCTGCAGTTATAATTCATTTTTTTGTTTGTTAGTAAGAATCAGAAAACGGAGAGTGTAAAAATAACCGCACTTCCCTTTGCCATACAGCGTTTGTTTTTCCTAAAACTCCGAAAATATCAATACAGATAAGTTGAAAAGGAGCGGAGAGGACCAACTTCATTTTACTTGAGTTACCAATGTTTAATCTATCGCTCTTAACGAAGCGGTATGCCACAAACAGAGTACAGCACATAAAGCAGTCGATTCAACTGACAACCCCAAGAATTCCCCATATAAAAAGGCATTGGAAAGCTTGTTTAGACACTTAGAAAGGCCTTAATGCAGCATAAGCTTGTTATTGTTGTCACCATAGCCTGCATGGGTGACTCACTATAATTACGGATTAATATATATTATTAGGTATTACTGTCTTTCATATAATAACATGGAAAAAAAATTAGTTATAAAAATCGCCATGTGTGTCTGGGCCAATAAAATGGAGCAAATAATAGCAACAATGCAACCTGTCATGCATGTCATAGGAAGTGAGTACGGAGGTTTTGGGGATAAAGATGGCTGTTCCATCCTATAGAGTATTCAGGTAACCCAGAAGTCATGCTGAAATAGAAGTCTCCGGATAAAACGCGTAAATGTCTCAGTCAAGCTGTAAATCATGAAATATATCCTTTCATTCTCTTGTCTACATTCTGCTAACCTGCAGAAATTTGAAAACGAAGACAAAGAAATAGTAATAAAAATCACTATTGGAAATAAAAAAATGTAAAAATACTTTCTTCTTCTTCTTCTTCTGCGTTCGTTCTCAAACTCCTGCAGATTAGCAGGATGTAGTCCGGAGAACGGAATGCGTTGTGTCATGATTTACAGCATTGCTGCGATATCTGCGCCTTTCGGCCTGACACATCTGACTTCAGCATGACTTTGGGTCACTGACCCTATATGGGACAGCCATCTCCATCCCATAAACTCCTTAGTTGCCTTTTACGACATGCGTGGAAGGTAAACAGTGTTACTATTCTTTGCTCCCATTTCGGGCCCAGGCAACACACGGGCGATATAAAAATACTAATTCATACTACCGAAACGACCGTGTATAAAGAAGACCTCCGTACAGAAAGTAAACACGTTTTCAGTCGTTTCTTTTTATTATTGTTGCAATATTCGTTGGTCACTATTTATATACTTGGAGTCGCACGCCATAAATAGACAAGAGTGGACAAGAAAGTCACAAAAATAATCAAAATGGTCTTTCAGGTCATGTTTACCTTTCTGTACGCAGGACTTTATACCTAAGCCCGGTCATGATACTAAGCAACATTGTTTCCCTATCTTTGTGAGACTTCGGTCAGGTAAAAAAAATGTATAAGACCAGGGCAGACGCAAACAAATTATACGTACGTACGTGCTTGACAAGATAGAATGCTGTGTAATATACACGTGAGCCCAATATGAGTAGGATGTTTCTTCTCAAAGTATTGCATACCCCATAGGAAAGAGCTATAAGAACGTATTGTGTAGCGCTTCTAGAAATACAAAATTTAAAAACAATCACATAGATTTCTCATGCCGAAACAGATGTGCTGGGTACACAAAATAATGCAGTTCCACTGTGAAATCTCTAGTACTACGTACTTCACGCTCCCCGGTGAAAATCAAACAAACTTTTGTGTTGATTATTAGAGAGCAAAGAAGAAGATATAGATCTATCAACTGCCCAGGTCATGGAGGAGGGGGCGTCAAAGGCAATGAATGAACTGATGTATTGACATGCCACGCTATAAAAGGTAACACGGTGATGAAACAGGACTGAGATGCTCAGGGAAGTTATGGATACATTACAAAGGTATGAAGAGAAGGCTGAAAAAAAAGAAAATGTACATGTTCAGAGAATGATGTGTCATGTGACGTATTCCTTCCAGAACGTTGTCTTCCCAATGAACTCTCTGAACCTCTCTCTGTCTTGGGCGATGTGGCTTGCATTTTCTAGCGATGTATTCATGTTATCTTTAATGTCGAAGACATTAAAGAGCTTCCGCCAAAATGGCCGACAAGAACGAATGTGTTCTTTTTACGGTGCTCGATTAACGGTTGCTCCTTCCCGAAAGTAATGGCAACCTACGGGAATATTGTGCCTAGAAATTTCCAGAGAATGATAGAGAACTAAAATACGAACCTGAATCCTGACACTATTACATTTCTATAGTAACGTGCAGTATGTTAAAAATTAAGTCTAATATCCATATTTAACGTGAGGCACACACATACTAACACACTATCTACCTCTGAATATCTACCTGGAGAGATAAGTAATGAGTAACACTTCAGGAAGTTTAAGCATACCGATAAAACATGCTTTAAAAGAAGGTCTTAATTAACCAGATAAAGGTCAGGATACGCTAAGTCTAAACTGTCAGTCAATAGATAACCGTCTGTGTCGTATTTGTCACCTTATCAGAGAACACGCTTAATAAAACCGGACCATCTTAAAGATGACAGATAAATAAAGACTTTGAATTCTCATGGAAATTTAGTAATTTGTTCAAAGCAGTCACTAGTAACAAAAGTTAAAGTACAAGTCGGTAAGGCACAATGTGAAGAGAAACAAACTAACAATGTACACATAAATATTAGAGTATTTCGTTCACGTCCTGATTATAAAGTTGATAAATGACAACGAATGAGTACCGCTCTAGGCTACCAACGTTTCTGATGATAGGTCTGAAATGGCACAACGGATTGACATCTTCTTCGTCTGTTCTCAAAGTCCTGAAGATTAGCAACACCGGAGAACGGAATATTTTGTGTCATGGTTTACAGTAACTGTAATATCTGCGCCAATCGACTTGACTCATCCGATTGTAGAATGACTTATATGCCACTTTGTCCACATATGGGATTGGGGTAGCCAACTTCACCTTAGAAAAATTTGCTTCACTTTCGGGCCTCGGCACAACAGGCTGTTAACCTTATTAAACTGTTATTTACCCGTATGTAGCCCATACTTCTCAGCAGAGAGTATCGCTCAGAGTACGTAACTTCGTAGCCCAGACGAACCTCCCAAAAATACATTTGTAAGTACGACTTAAAATACACTTGTAAGTACGACTTAAAATACACTTGTAAATACGACTTAAAATACACTTGTAAACACGACTTAAAATATATTTTTAAATACGACTTAAAATACACTTGTAAATACGACTTAAAATACACTTGTAAATACGACTTAAAATACACTTGTAAGTAAGTACGACTTAAAATAAATTGTAAGTACGACTTAAAATATACTTGTAAATACGACTTAAAGTCATGTAAAAACAATGTTTTCTCTTTCACACTTCATTCAAGCGTATTTGTAAATTAGGCTCGTGTTTCTCATAACAAACGGAATGATGTGGTCAGTATCAAGCCTGCCACCTTTACTTTCTTAGAAGATCTGCTACCCATTTACCGTAAGCTGGGTCGACCTAGGAACCATTGATGATTTTAAAATATTTCAAGATGGATTAGAAATTGAACCTGAAAGGTGTAGGCCCAATTTTGAACCAGCAACCTCCTGGACACAAATAAAGACATGTCTACTTCCCCATCGAGATTTCTAATAGTGAGACCTCCAATCTATCGTGAAAGATAGTTAAAGTTCCTAACTTGCTAAGTAATATGCAAAAGGAAGGCTTTTGGTGTGACCAGGTGTGACATACTAGGAAACGACAACATTAGAATCAGACTAAGCACAGCAACCTTTAATGAATTTATTGAGGGACAGAAAGCAGTGAAAATGTCGTTCAAGAGAGTGAATACAAGGACATCAAAAGGGACACATTTTGTGTTCGCAGAATGACAATCTGGCCAGCAGGATCTTCTCTGCAAAACGAGATGGAGAGGGGGGGGGGGTGTGGGCCAAGATGACCTAAACAAACCGTTCTATACATGACCAACATTTAACTGAATGTTTAATAATAAATCACAGAAGAAGAAGAAGAATGGTGTGGGTGCCTTATATTAGGTCTACAATAGTTATAAGACACAATTTTCACAAGTATATATATATATAAGAGAAGGTGCTTTTCAAAGCTACATAACACCGATTCTAACATATGGATTTGAGTCTTGAGCAATAAATAAACGGGGTAGTGAAGAATTAGAAACAAATAGAGATGTGGTTCTATAGAAAAATGTTGAGAATACCAAGGACAGCTAGAGAAACTAACGAGGAGGTGTTGAAAGAGTCAAATGCGAGACAGGGATTACTTAATATCAGATTAATTTTAAATTTTTATTTTTTTGACAGGGAGGACTGGAAAACAGTTAAAACGAGCTAGAAAAGATCAAGGACAACAGCGTGAAAAAATATTAGTCCCTCATTGTGGTCTGAGAAAGTCAACATCAATCCTGATACAAGATATCAGAAATAGAGATTTGTAGAAATGTGATAAATTTCTACACATTTATAATGTGAAACATTTACAAGGCAAGAAACCACCGGATAGACAAAATACTGTGTACATACGTGGCATCAGCAAAACCAGTATGATAATATGATTTTTGATTGCAAGTGGAAGCTTCAACATCTTCTAAATAAGTTGAGAATGTGTAGAGGACTGACCTCATTATACTCAGATTACCTTAAATGTACTCTACCACAATCAGCGAACACTCCCTCTCGGCATCCTGCAGAGAGTATAACTCATAGCACGTAACTCCGTAGTTTCAAGATATAGTCCCCAAGATTCTTCAGAACAAAATACACTTTGTAAACAAGACGTCGCGAAGCAGAATTTAAACTGACAACTTCTTTATCGTAAAGCGAACGGCTTATCCACTAAGGAATGGAGATCACCATACCTATCAACCTCTACACCTAACAGCAAGATGGGTTAACACAGTTACGACTGTCACCTGGATTTAGCTTTAATGTACATGTTTTAAAGACATTGTGTATCAGAAAACTACAACTTTATAAGAATCATAAATCGAACACATCCATCAAAGAAAAGACTTTTATCGAACTCATTAATGGAACATATACATCGCACAGCTATATCAATCCTACACATAGAATACAATTTACATACACTCTATTCGTTATTATATATATATATATATATATATTGTTGTATAGCCACAATTTTGGTTTATGAAATAATAATGCTATTCAGATTCTCTTTCTGTTTTGTAAGAAAACTATAACCTGGAAAGTACTGGTTGTATCGCGTGCTATATGTCAATCATCTGCGACTTTTTTATAGAGGAGCTGTCCATAAATTGTGTCAACAATTACAGGGAGTGGGAAACAATTGACAGATGTTGGGAGCGAGACGAGACAAAAGTGGACGTCAACAATACTGTTTGCTGTAACACCAATTCTCTTATTTGAGTTTGAAATATTGTTTTCTAATAATGTGAAACAAATAATGTTATCGTGCTATTTCTGCTAAAAATGTGTAAATGGAAAAGGGCGTTTACATTTTGACATTAAACTGGACGACACTGGGAGTTCCGTAGTTCCATATAGTCATTGACGGAGGGAAGCGGGAATAAAAACTGTTCAATTAATTTAAGTACAGTCCCAAAAATATATTGGACATATTTATCAGACTATACAAATTGAACACCAAAGTTCACACAAAGTCCGCGGGTTCTAAGTTAAACTAAACTTCTAATCTAGAATTGAGGGACTAATCTTCATTGAAGGACTTAGCAAGACTTGAAGGAAATATATTAAAATACAATTCTAAGGTTTTCGATTTTCAATAAATCAATTCCAGATGTGAGATTTGTGAAAAATCGGCATTTCTTTTGAGCTACTTGTGCGAGTTCTGCTGCTGTCACCATCGACTAATAATGAAATTTAACTGTTACAGATCAAGCATGCTTATTTTATTGATGACGCTTATTTTATCCAGCTCTTCATTGTATTGTCTACTAATATATAAGTAATCTTGTGCGTTTTTAAAGCAACTATGAAATAAAATTGTATTTAATTGTAAATATTTAAAATTGTAAAGCAAAGATTTACAGTTTATCACGTAAATTGGTATATATCTTGTGGTTGAAAGTCAAATTAGTCTAGTACCAAAAATGAAAATTGAATCGTAATATATTTTATTTAGCTTCTCACGAATTATGAGTACTGAAGCTCTTTCTTCCTATTCTCAATGAGTTGTGTTGGACGAGGAATTGGGCTATCCAATTTGCTTTCACGACCAGAAGATTCCAGATCTTGTTGGTATGTAATACTTTGACATGAAGCCTCCTGGTCAGTGTGTGTGCGTGTGTGCGCGCGTGTGTGTCTGTGTGTGTGTTAGACAAAATTGACTGAGCTGTGTTTGCGAAACGGGCCCACTAATCACTCAAACACTTTTAGAATATCTACTGTTAGAACTGTACTATATCTACTGTTACTGTCTACTGTTAAAATTATGTCACATTACAATAATTCGTGATTACAGCCTGTCACATAATATGTAATATTACATAATTCGTGATGCAGCTTGTCACATAATATGTCACATTACATTAGTTTGTGATTACATCTCCCGATATTATATTAAGTGTTGTTATGATATTATGAAATAATGTTCAAAATTGACGAGTTGCAAAGTTGTTTCATTTAAACATTCACAGAAATGTAATAAAAACAACAACGTTTATGACATTATTTATATGCTTGTTATTTCCCTGTTGGACAATCTCCAGAAAACGCAATATATATATTTTGCCGAACTGTCCACGGTACCACACCAAAAGAAGAAGAACGGACAGTCTGGTCTCGGGGCTGGTGAATACGGTAATTTATTGATGAAATACATATCATTGTCTGACTTCATCTGAAGGCGAGGAAGAAAAACTTCAGTCAATACTATTTCTAATCTGATCTCTAGTTCAACCAGAGTCTAACGACGGAGCTACGAAGTTACGTGTTCGGAGCGATACTCTATATGAAAAATAGCACACTCTTGGGACGAACTGAACTTGTACATAGTTTCTATATTACGCACAAAATGTACTAAGGTTCAATTGTCAGCCCATTCATCTTTTATATTACGCACATAATGAATTAAGGTTAAATTGAATATGCCCATATTGATTGTTAGTATATGAGGGTGTTACCGGGTTGCGAAAGGAGAACAAAGAATAACAACACTCTTAACTGCTTGGCATGTCGTAAGAGTCGACTAAGAAGATGTCGAGGAATGAAATTGGTTGTCCCGTCCCCAAAGAAAGAGTAAAAGTGACTTATAGACCTTACCGTTATGTCGACTACACCCTGCTAATATGTAGATGTTTAAGAATTACACCCTGCTAATATGTAGATGTTTGAGAACTACACCCTGTTAATATGTAGATGTTTGAGAACTAACGTAGAATTAGATTATTATTATTTTAGTCAAGTACTTTTTATACATAATTATGGACATAGTTTGGGGTTAAATACAAAATTTAGAGCTGATTTTGGGTTGGAGATCCTACTGGAATCATCATATCTTCTTTAACTCTTATAAGCTGATTTCTTTGTTGACATCAATTGTTATGGAAGAAACCGTATATCTTTTATCATTGACAAGACATTGACACTTTTTGCTGTATTATTATTTAATGAGTTTCTATTATAAAAATGAATTAGTTGTAAAAACGCATACACGATAACGTGCTCGTCATATAAGTAGCTATGTCATTCATTGTCGTCGAACAGCATAACAATGTATCTAGCCAGTATGTAAGCAGAGTGTGAGCGTTAGTAGGGTTTACAGGAGGTCGTCGTGACTAAATTACCAGAGTTTACAGGAGATCGTTGTGACTAGATTACCAAAGTTAACAGGAGGTCGTGGTGACTAGATTACCAGAGTTTACAGGAGATGGTCGTGATTAGATTACCAGATTTTACAGGAGCTTGGGGTGACTAGATTACCAAAGTTTACCACATTACGGCATCCTCACCTCCATATCTAAAGGTTTGGGTATACCTAAATTGGACTGACGTCCGCGATTGAAAGGAGCGTATTTCACCATAAGAGGTACGTTTTATTTAACTATGAGAGGGTTAAACCCACCCATGCCCATTACGAAAATAGAACGTGACTCTTAGTACTACATCACTACAAAACAAGTAAAATAAATATTTAAACCACCACCCTCAAGCTGCTTCCACCCCTCAGCCCAAAAAAGATAATCATAAACGTCACCTAACGGGAAGTGGCAACACTTTTTATTGTAAGGAGTATTTCTCCCTCCACTCCCCCCCCCTTTCCCTTTTTTTAATCATTGTCATATCTACGATCCTGTTAGGTATGATGAAGTCAAAATCACCCTTACCACCTATACTTTCTCCGCAATATTTCATACCATTTCATTAGGCTATGTGTCGTCGCTTTTACTTTCTCCACAATATTTCATTAGGCTATGTGTCGTCGCTTTTACTTTCTCCGCAATATTTCATACTATTTCATTAAGCTATGTCGATCTTCAAGCCTCTGATTGTCTAAAATATTTGCCTGTTAAAATAGTTTATCTTTCTTTAAGGAGATGGTTCACCGAATTACATCCTTCATTATTTTATATGGTTAAGAAAACAACTCTTATGTAAACAAATTGGACTGATATAAACTGTACACATGAGTGTACCTCATCAAAGAAATCCTTGTCTTATATTAACAAATTTGACAGTTTAATTCACTTACAAATTGTACGATTGTTAACAAACAATGTCCTACAGTTAATGATTGACATATTCATGAATAGTAAACTCAACTTTTCAGTGTTTCACTTCTTCAACACATTTTTACTTTAAAGATTGACTTGTCAATTACGAGTATATTTAATGACTAATATAATTCCCGGGAAAGCAGGATTTTGTTGAGATTCCTATGTGTAAGAACTCTCAGTGATGACAATGAATGAAACGACTCTAGGAGACTGAACTGACAGGCTAATATGTTGATTGATTTATTATTAAAGAGTGATGTTAAAACGTGATGGCTGACGAAACAATTGAGAAAATCTCGTTACAGATATGCTTGTAATGCTTTTTGCTATTAAGTTTTTTTTCGTGTGGTATTTTGCATTGAAATAGTTTTTCTTATAGTCACTTGGACTCTAAGTAGTGTTTTCTGAGTTCAGGGTCCAGTACATATCTAGCTTTTAGATCAGCATGAAGGGCCAAACTTAGTGAGGTAAATGTAATAATCTGGTCGTATTTTTCACACATTATCTGTATATATTTTCTAACTTAATCTGTCTTCGTGTGTTATTTATTTTCCACTAAAACACACACACACACAAAAGTAATTGGAATAATGTGCAATCAGTGTGACTCCATAGTTTTTTCTCATTTTCCATAGCTGAAAAATATAAATGACAAAGGACTTAACATTTAGCTCCTGCAAAATTCCTTTTTTTCTGAAGTTATGGAAATTACTAACTTTCATTTATTATAATTATTTGTAAATCTACTTTTGCTTAAATCAAACACAACGAAATACGAGATGATAATTTCAGATAATAATTATTGAACACTCACCTGTAGAATAAATCTTTGCTGAAGCTTAGGTATTTTTTAATACCTGACGTCTGTATATGATAAAGTGTCTCACCTCGTGATACGGAACATGGCTGATGTGGCAATAAACAAAACAGAAGTACAATGTGTGTAAAATAGTATACTTTAACGGTGACGTGATTTATTCCTCCTAAAACTATTTAATCCAGGAAAAAAATATTTTATTCAATCCATCGAAGAATACTTGAACACAATCTGGTTATAGTAATCGGGTCTAAATCGATGTTAATTAGAAATAAATATTAGGCATATGCATTAGGGCCTAAGGTCTACAGGTTATGAAATAGATCCGAAGTTGTTACCTACTACACCACTTGTAAAAAATAAACAAATGTCAGAATATTACATTTCCTCCAAAATTAGTAATTTAAAAGTAATAGTCCAAAATTCGACGGTCTAAACTTAAATAAAAAAATATTTAAAAGGCGATTTTTGGTTTGTAAATTGTGTCAATAAAAATGAACCGTAATCAAGAAAACACAAACTCCTAGGCTCCTCTTGGAACCAGTTGCCAGTGTTTGATAGGAGAACACACGTACACACTCACTTCGCATATGCAATTATTAATATTATTAATCTTGCAGCTTCGGAAAACCCCTCTGTGCCTAAGGGCAAAATAGCGACTGTTTGACTGCGTTCTAAACTTCACCACTTAGGCAAACACTAGGTCTTGTTGTGCTGGCCCACTGTTAACTCGTAAAGCAAGTCCTTTAGAAGCGTTGGGACAATATACCCCAAATAGGAGATGAAACTGTCAATATATTCTCCAACCACTTTTGGTCTTCAGAGACTAGGGGCGGTAACAAATTTATCCAATCGAAAGTTTGGACACGAAATAGACAGCTCCTCCCACAGTCGAGATCTTGTTATGGGATTATTGGTAACTGTTCGCCTACGACAAGTTGTCAATCATCTGACAATCGATTGCATGTGGGCGGTCGCTTCTGGCACAAATCGACCAGCGCAAAAGAAATACATAAAGAGACTACCTTTTGAAGTTACCGCTTGTTCTTTGGTAGGATAGAGCGTGTGATTTTGATGTGTCCTTATCAGTACCTACAAATTGGGCCCCCAAATAATAGACAATATATGTTGGTTCTTAAAGAAATTAAGATGTTAATCTAGAGGCGTGGTGACTTCATAAAATAATACATATCATCTTTTCAGTTTTCTCCTTCTCTTGAACAAACATTGACGGATACGCCATTCTTTTCTTATTGTGATATGCTTCTATCTCTCTTCTCCAATAATGTTGTGGTCTACCACTGTTTTTATTTGCAAATATAAAAATAAACTTTTCTTATAGTTATCCAATTTGCTAGTTTTCTTGATGTGTGACATAGAAATTCTTTTCATATGTTCGTGTTACACTGTTATTTGCCTAGTTCAGTCAATTTCTAATTAGTGATTTAGAATATCATTTTGAAATATCTTCCACATTCACTTCTGCTGATAATACACTTTCAAAGTGTTACTTTGTTGTAGAAAACATGTGCTGCAAAAACTACTTTAAAAAGTCATTCGCTTGCTGACCAACATATTAGATTTTCGAAATGATTCGTTATTCGTTGTTTAAAATTAAAAGTTATTGCCGCAGTTCACCCAGTCCATGAATACCAGGGCCCATGCTTTAGGAATGTCGAGGAATGGAATCATCGCTACTGAACACGTGCGGATTGGAAAACATGTAAGACCCAGACAGGTGCTTTCTAGTCAACTACTGACTAGACAGCTAAGCACTTATGAGAAACCGCGTGCCATGAGACTGATTCATAATTCATATTACCATTACCTTGTATTTATAAAAACGTGTTATACCTGATATATCTAAAACTTCATAAACATATATTTCAAGCGGCTAGCATTGATTATTGCTAGCCCCCGCCCCAGTATCTCCCATATAGGTGATCGATGTACATGGAGAGATATGATCGCCAACGCCATTAGGCACGGCACTTGATGCTGAGCATTGATCAAGTATTGTTAGTGACTTTTATAAATCAGACAGTACACAAGAGTTGCATACGTCAGATATTACACTCGATTTCTCCATCAACTCCTTGAAGTGGGGGATGGTGGATTGGGGGGGGGGGGTGGCTTAGTCCAGTTAACAGAGGAAACATAAGATTGGTCGGGCTACCGCCTATATCGAGCTGGACAACAGTCCTGCCCACGCAAGCACATGTACTGAAGATGGAGATACCAGACCGAGAGGCGCACCAGCAACCATGATATCATGCAATCCGCCTATTCAACATGACTGCACACTCGATTTGTAGAAAGCAAGTATTTACAACGTCTACATTTCAAATCACTGTATCAAGTCTACGTCTTCCAGCACAATCAAAATCCTTCCTGTACACGTCGGGGCATCTGCTATGGCAAAGCGGCCTTTATTTCCACAGTCAATAGAAAACCACCATGCACTCCTTCACGGGAAAACATACAGTAACGAAAGTTTTTGTTTTTACATTTTAAGTCGTGCCTGTTACATCTTTGCACAGGTTATGCTATATTCTCTGTTTCTATAGCTCTGCAACCAGACATTCCCTTGACTTTCACTGATTCTTATTATTATTCTTCACGATTCTCTTTCCAAAAATATCTTGAACGGAACAGTTGAGGGTTGAAGAAGACGAAAGGGAGCTCGGAGGAAAGTATGGATTGATGTCACGTATGTAGGCGTCATGTGTGTAGGAGGCGTCATTTCTGTAGTAGTAGTAGTGACAATAGTAATAGTAGTTGTAGTAGTAGTAGTAGTAGTAGTAGTAATGATATTATAATAGCAGTTGTAGTAGTAGTAGTAGCAGTAGTGATAATAGTCATAGTAATAATAGTATTAGTAGTAGTAGTAGTGATAGTAGTAGTAGTAGTGCTAGTAGTAGTAGTAGTAGTAGCAATGGTAGTGTTAGTAGTCGTAGTAATAGTAGTACTAGTAGTGCTAGTATTATTAGTAGTTGCTGTAGTAGTATTAGTAGCAATTAAAGTGGTAGTAGTAATAGTAGTGGTTGTGATAATAGTAATGACATTAACAGTAGGTAAATTGCCATGGTGGTAGGAAAATAAAGCTATTATAGTGAGGTCTAAATCTTCATGTTAGTTACACCACGGCGTGTGGAGTGTGTTAGTGCGTGTGGCGTAAAGACTTCAACCATTGAATACCATGTAAAGCTACACCAGGCTCCGATACACAAAAGGGGAATTGGAACTCTGGTAATGCTGTCTCAGCTTCTTCTTCTGTGTTTTTCAAACTCCTACAGATTATCAGGAGTACGGAATGTGCTGTATCACTGTTTCGAAACTGTAGATAAGAGGAGATGGATAAGAGTTGCAACCGCCTCTCCCTTCATCGAGTAATCATAATACATTTATTACTAGAAAAAAAGCCTGTAACACCCCCGCCCCCCCCCCCCCCACAGCTCCCTTATTTTTTAAATATGGTTTTTCCAAGGAATGTCACGAAAAATCTTACGAAAATTAAGAATTAGCAGTTTGTAAAGTAATAATAATGACATTAATAATGACCCATCATTACTGCGACAAATATATGTGTCTTCATGATATACAAAGTGTGAAATCTGTACCTGCTGGTCTGACACATATCGTGGCGACTGTGTTATTTTGAGAAACTTGAATTAGACAGCCAATTCCACCTAAAAACTTGATTGGTAGTCTCTTACGACATGCATGTCAGGTAATGCTGTAGCTATTATTTTCTCCTGTGTTGGGCTTCAACATTATACGGGCTAAGTTCCTTAGCCACTTCTGGGATTTATCGCGGTAGCTATAACACGACAGATGAAACACGTGATCATAAGTTCCACCTAAAGGCTACAATCGCAATAATATTTGCATATGTCTAATTAACATACCATCATGTATACCATGCCAGAAAACCGTGTGGAATTTTTCAACACTATGCCACACACATACAGTTCAAACTAATCATGTGATATGTACATAATTAGTAACACATATGACCCCGCCCAGTCCTTGATAGCGTGTCGCTATTTGTTAATATAGAATGTCTATACTCAGAGATGTATATTTACTACATATGCTTCTATCGAGGCTACGACACTATCAGCTTGCTGAACGTTTTAAGGGGTCACATTTTTTTTTATTTAGTCCCAACTGGAAACCACCTGAACCGGGATCTGAACACCCTACGACATATTAGTGCACAAATCATATCACTTTATATGTGATATGCAGATGAATCCTGCAAATGAATAGAGTATAATTCTCTAACTCCTACAGATGAACAGAATATAGTTCTCTAACTCCTTCAGATTAATAGAGTATAGTTCTCTAACTCCTACAGATGAATAGAGTATAGTTCTCTAATTCCTACAGATGAACAGGGTATAGTTCTCTAACTCCTACAGATTATTCTTCTTCTTTCGTTCACTTGAAACATGTCTATATCTGTAATTCTGTCTCCTTAATAGAACTCACTGTCTTTTGTAGTTCATACAGTGTCCCATAGAGTTTTGATTCCAGTGTTGTTTCCTCTGGCCAATATGTCTGCCTCAGCGTTTCATGCTCAGAACACTCTTGAAGTATATGTTTGTAACTCTGTGCTGCCTCTCCACATATACACATGGCCGTGTTGCCAATCTTGAACTTTGTATACATGTGACTGCGGAGTCGGTTGTGTCCTGTTCTGAGACGTAGAATTATAACTTGTTCTGGTCTGTTCATAATATGACAGTCATCTTGTGTTGGTGTTTGTGGCTTTCGTATTGACTTGATCATCTGTTTTTTCTGATGGTATGTGATTGGTACATCTGGTTGGTCTTCGGCAGCACCTTCCTTAGCCAGTTGGTCTGCTTTTTCATTTCCTGGTATTCCACAGTGAGAGGGTATCCACTGCATGGTTACCCTATACTGGTAAGACAATTCGCTAAGTAGTTTTTTCAAGTATGTTAGTTTTCGAGACTGGAGAGCTTGAAGCACTGACCTTGCATCTGTCAGGAATACCACAGGCTGTAGGTCAGAGTTGGAGTTCAGCAGTTTTTTAGCTGCCACACAAATTGCCTGGATTTCTGCATCATAATTATTGCAGAATTTTCCTGTCGGTGTTCTGATTGTATCTCTAAGCTTGTGTGGATATTATATATATATACACCTGCACCTCCATTCCTCAAGGCATTCTGTGCTGACCCATCTGTGTATACTCTGATCCATATATCTTGTGGATATTCCTCATCCAGGAAACTGAGGGTGACTGTCCTTCGCTGCACACTGTTTTGTTCGTCCTCGCTTAGTATTCCTTTCAGATGGGTCTGAATGTATATTGGCATTCCACGTCTTTCACTCCAAGGCGTTTGTTCTGGTACAGGCCTTAAGGGGCAGTCAACTTCAGGTAGGTCTGTAAGTTGTCTGCGGATTCGTTTAGCTTGATGGATAAAGCTGCTTCTTTTCAGTCGTCCCATTGCTAGATTTTGGAATCTTTCCTTCATTGGATGACTTGGCATACACTGAAACTTTTCTGCCTGAATTAGTACTTTTGTGTCTCTGCGTTCGCTAAGTGTTTGCATTCTTCCCATTTTCTGCATCGCTACTATGGGTGTTGATTTCATTGCTCCCAACATTATTCTAAGTGCCTGGTTTTGCACTTTATCTAGATTTTGTGATGTGGTGTTTGATGCAGGACACCACGCAGCTGAACCATATTCCAGGTGTGGTCTTATGCCTTGCTGGTAAACTTTACTGAGTATATTCCCACTGGCTCCCCATATGGTTCCACTTAGTTTTCTCAGGATAGCTAACTTCCTCCTGGCTTTTGTTGTTGCTTTGTTTATTTGCTGCTTCCATGTCAGTTTATCATCAAAAGTAACTCCGAGGTATGTGGGTTGTTTGTCTTCTTTCAAGAGTTCTCCATCTATTTTGATGTGACCGGCTTTTTGTTTTGGTGAGAGGGTAAAAAGTGTAGTGCTGCACTTATCTGTTAATGCTGACGCACCATCTATTAGCCCATAAGGTTAGGGCATCGATAGCTCTTTGTATTTGTTTAGTGGCCACTGTCGCATGTTCTTCCGTGCACCAGATCACCAGGTCGTCAGCATACATTGCCACTTTGATCCCATGTGGTAGTTCAGCAACTAGGTCATTGATGTAAACCAAGAAAAGTGTGGGTGACAGTACTCCTCTCTGGGGGACTCCATGACGCAATAGAACTTTCTTGCTCTTGCGACCATCTAATTGTACCCTGGCTCTTCTATTATGCAGGTATGCTTTTACCCATTTGTACATTCTTGAGCTAACCCTGCAATTTCGCAATTTCTTTAGAATCCCTTCTTTCCAGACCTTATCAAATGCTTTTCTGAGGTCTATCCATGCTGCTAGTACCAGTTTCTTATCTTGGAAGGCATCCTCAATCTCTTGGGAGAGGTAGGTTGCCTGATCTTCAGTAGAGTAGCACTGTCTGAAACCTGCTTGCTGTGATACCAGAAGGTTTTCACTTTCAAGGTACCACTGCATCCTAAGATTGATAATGCGTTCCATTGTTTTGCATAGACAACTTGTGAGGCTGATGGGCCTGTAGTTGGAGACTGTGTTGCCATCTTTTCCTGATTTGAGGAGTGGTATCATTATTGCTTCTCTCCACGCCTGTGGTACATTACCCGTGGACCAGCTTGTGTTAAAGATCTGCAGTAGCTTTGCTCTTGCTGCAATTCCCAGGTTTCTAATCATTTCATTGGACACTCCATCAGCTCCAGGGGACTTTTTCATTTTCAATTTGGATATTGCATGCTCCAGTTCTCTCATTGTGATTGGTGCTCCATGACTTCAGGTATAGGTTCGCCTTGTCCAATGTTTTGCTGGTTCTCTCGAACCTCCTGTTGTTTGTCTGGGCTGACGTTGATGTTATTATCTTCTTTAAAGGAATCTGCAAAGTAATCAGCTGCATGTTTACCTGTTAAAATGTTTCTATCTTTATAAAGTGTGATCCTGGTATTTCTCCCTGTACCTTCATCATTTAGTTGTTTTACAAGTTTCCATAATTTCCTAGTATCTCTTTCTAGGTTCAGCGACTCTGTTTTTTCTTTCAAGCTACTCCGTCTGGCTTGTAACTTGACTCTTTGAAATTTAGCCTTTGTTTGCTGATATTTGTTGTGATGTTCTTGGCTAGGTCTGTTCTCATCCTGCTGTCTAGATGTTTCCATCTCATTTTGCAGCTTTTCAAGTTCATCATTCCAGTAGGGTTTGTAGTTTTTGCGTGCCCCCCCCCCCCGGGTATGGTTTTACTAGCAGCATGTAGTATACATCTATTAAATTCACTCACTGTTCTATTGATGTCTTTGTCCAAGTTCATGTCCTTAGCTAGAACACTGGTCATAAGAGGATATTAGAGGTCAGGCATAGGGTTGACCCACGCCTCGACTGCTGGTATGTAACCAATACTTTAATCAGCAGTGTATCTCAAGATTGCAAGAAATTCATTGCAAATTGTCCCCCAAATATACAACGACACAGCAGTACATTGTGCAAGACGACCCAACAGTACGTTCAACAAGGCGACCCAGTATTACATTCTACAAGACCACCCTGCAATACATTGAACAAGACGACCCAGTGGTACAATTTACAAGACGACCCAGCAATACATTCAACAAGACGACCCAGCATTATATTCTACAAGACACCTAGCAGTACATTCAATTTGACACCCAGCATTATATTCAGCAAGACGACCCAGCAATACATTCTTCAAGACGATCCAGCAATACTTTCAACAAGGCGGTTCATCAGTACATTCAACAAGACGACCCAGCAGTATAATTTACAAGACGACCAATTAGTACATTCTACAAGACGATCCATCAGTACATTCAACAAGACAACAAATAGTACATTCTGCAAGACGATCCAGCAATACATTCAGCAACCACTTTTTGTCACAGTCAGCTGAGACTTGCGACGACCCAGCAATGTATTCAACAACCACTTTTTATCATACAATCAGTCATCTGAGATTTATGACAACCCACCATTACATTCAACAACCACCTTTGTCACACAGTCAGCTGACACATCTGAGACTTGCTTAAGTTCTGAAAAACTACATTCTTTAAAATAATGCAACAAAAATATTAAACTTGAGTTGAAAATACTTCTGTATACTACTTGGAATAGGAAAACAATGTGATAGACCCATATTCTCTCAAGATTCTAGCATCGTCAATCATCATGACTCAATTACACTGGTTTACAAAAAAAAATTAAGTTGAAAGTTGTCTATAATTTTTAACAGAATTAGGAGCATTTTGTGCCACTGAAGCCACAAATGACATCCATCTTTTTCAATCAGGTCAGGTTTTTGTTTCTAAATTGATTTAAAAAAAAATTCTATTCTCTGACTATAGCCTTCTATTCATAACTACATTTTGGTGATATTAGTAGATAATTTATGTGTTACATTTTTATGTGTTAAATAAATGAAGAGAAGACATTGAAAAAGGTAAGGACACGTAAATTATGTCATCACTTAGCAAAATTCAAGACATAAACTTCAATTTCTTCGACTTTCTCGAGTGCTCAGCAGCAGGGATGTCTCTCTTCAGAGTCCGGCAGTAATCAGCCATCCGAATGTCCTGCATCCGAATGTCCTTGATACCTGGTCTCCATATCTTTTCACCATCCTCAAGTCAACACAAATATACCACTCGTGCTGATAATAAGAAATTTTATCCAGCACATACTTCACCGCTTCATACTTCTCCTTCGGTGCATTCGAGTGAGCAAGGGGTACAGAAGCAAACAGATTGCCATTGTGAAGCAGAACACATTTTAGTGATCTCTTGCAGCTGTCAATGAACAGTCTCCAATCTCTGGGTTCATAATGATGCACTCCAAGCTTCTGCAGAAGGTGAATAATATCTGTACAGTACACCAAGTCCTTCTCTTCAAAGAAAAATGGAGGAACTTTTGATGCCTGTTGCGATAAAAAGTGATGGGTGTACTGTCAGGCAAGAGGTTCTTTTCTTTTAATCTGGATGTCAAGAGCTCAGCTGAGGACTTCGACAAATTGAGATCACGAACAAGATCGTTAAGCTCATTTTGGTAAAAATGATGTGGAGTATCATCGCTAGTCTCTTCTTCTTCACTCTCCTCTTGACCTTCTAGAACACTGGATGAATCTTCATCACTGATGTCAGTGAGTTCTGCATAGACAGGACATTCATCAGAGTGAGCTACATGACGACGTGCTGATTCAAGATCAGGATACTTGAGGACATTTCGATTCTTTCTATTGATCCCAGTCACATCAATAGCGCAGAAATAGCAGTCAGAGATGTGGTTTGTAGGCTCCCTCAAACCATGGTTATTCCAAATTTCAGACTGTTCTTCTTGCCTTTAATCCACTTACGCAGATATTCAGTACATGACTTGCACACCATGTGAGGAGCCCAAGCTTTATCCTGGTCACCAATTTTTATATCAAAATACGCATGGTAAGCTTGCTTTATGAAAGTTGTGACTGGATTCCTCTTAGGAACGAGAGTGTATTCACCACAGTTTAATAGAAGATGTTCTGTATCATTTGTCCTTTAAATTGGGAAAAAACCAAACACTTTTGATCAAATGTGTGGAAATCAATTGTCATTTTACTGATTGATTTGACATGGAATATGACCCACCTATAAAAAAAACAGTATGTGGTGCTAGATAAAAAAAACAACCTGACCTGATTGAGCAAAACCAATGTGATTTTTGGATTCAGCACAATAAAATTATCCTAAATCTGTTTTTAAAAAATCCTAGAAAGCAAATTTGATGTTGACCAGTGTTATCATCAATCAGCATCATTAATCAGTACCATCAATTATCAAGATCAATCATCATAATCACTCATCATTATCATCAGTCATCAATAATCATTATCAAAGTAATTAAATAAACATTTATAGCTAACGCTTATTTTAATCTATTTTTTATTAAACGTCAACCACCATATATTTTCCCAAAAAAACCGTGGGACCTCACGGTTAAATCACACGGGATTCATTTACCAGATGGGACTGTCTACTTGAAACGTTGAAACATCACAGCTTTGGTTCGGAGTTCACTCTTCAGGTATCGTATAATAAAAGTATTCGCAAGTGTAAGTCAACATACCTTCACATATTAAAAAGAACAATCAAACACACATACTCTCTCACATACATGCACACATATTCACACACAGTTACTCTATATGTCCGTATCGCTGTTTAAATTATATTTCAAATCTGATGGTAGAATCCTTCACCGTTAATATGTCAATACTTATCCACTCATCCCTCAAAGGAGTTCGCATTAATACATTCTACATAGTAGCCTTGCGACAGGAGTATGTCTTCTTAACTAAGCGTCGCCCTTGTTTTGCCGGGGCCTGAAAGGGTAGCAAAGAATAGCAATACTGTTCACCTTCTATACATATCGTAAGAGGCGACTAAGGAGTTATGCGACGGATCTGGCTATCCCATCCCATATAGGGTACAGCGACCCAAAGACATGCTGAAGTCGGATGTGTCCGGCCGAAAGGTATGCAGATATCGCAGCAATGCTGTAAACCATGACACAACGCATTCCGTTCTCCGGACTACATCCTGCTAATCTGCAGGAGTTTGAGAACAAACTCGGAAGAAGAACTAAGCGTCACTGCGAGAGGCTTGTCCCAGATATCTATTTCTAGCGTTTCGCATGCTTGTGACGCCACGAAGTAAAAAAAATCTTATATACAAGCCTTTATCAGTGACTGTAATTGTAATGGCTTGTTACTGTTGAACGGTCAGTCTACCTATTGAAGACGTTAGAAGATATATGGAACTATCAAACATATTCAGTGGTGCTAATAGTAGAAATACAGTGAATCTCATTCATAGGATTGCCTTCATTTATCTCTTGTTATTCGTTCACTTCTTCTAAAATGAACACATTAACTGCATATGCAAATTACGTATAAATAAATAGTTTTACTGAGCCGGAAAAAAATTGTGATAAAAGCTTGTAGTAGGAAGCGATTAAGGAGAGTTGGGTTATAAACGTTGTAAGAGGTCGAATGAAACAAAAAGTCATGCCTGAAAACATGCAGCTTTTCATTGTTTATTACAGAGAGTAATTATCCCTGCAACAGAATTTCTTTCTATCAGGCATAAAGAGTTAAATATAAAGATTTGCTAATACCAGTTACCAAATTTCAGTTACCATTTTTAAAATTGTGTGTAGTATATAAATGTGCTTTGTACAGTTATTTTAAATTGCATTCAATAAATTAATCCTTCAATCAAGCATTCAATATATTTTTCTAACAATCATTTAATCAATCAATAATTTAATCAAACAACCATTCAAACAATGAATAATCAAATCAAACAATCATTCAACAAATCGTTCGATCAACCAATCATTCAACCGATCTGTTATTTAACCAATCAATTGTTCAACAAATCCACAATTCAATTGATCAACATTTTAATAAATCATTCAATAATTCAAACAATTACCCCATCAATCAATATTTTCATCAACCGATTATTTCAATAAATTAATCATTCATACAACAAATAATTCAATCAATCAATAATTCTGTCAAGAGCTAGGTATTTTTGCAGGTCCTCGGGTACATCGGCCACGAAACAAGGATTCTCAATTTGCCCCTAAAATCGCTCTATGTGACAATATTCGTGTTATGATCTAGAAAACACTGGATGTGATCACCTTCGGCTTAGTTCCCTATCGTCATCACGAGTCACTAAATAGAAAATAAACATATCTAGGCGTACTGAGTAAGTAAGGTGTGGCTGAGACAAAACTCAGACTCAACTAATGCATAGTATTTCTTTAAATCTTAGGTCCATAGATTAGATTAAAGAATTAGTAGACATGTCGGGTTTAAGGAGGGTGGAAAGTTAAGCTGTCGCTGAATCAATTGAACTAAAATCTGAGACATCAAAGACTGATTTAACTAATGACGTAAGTTATTATCATACAAACCAGGTACTAGATAAGAAGGGCGGCCCCAGCGTTTTTTCACACCTTAACTGTCCGGAAGCGCTTTTATGTGTGTCTATTACCTACCAGATAGACCGACTGGCCGTTTAATCTAGTGTTTCGTTTCTTTGATGTCTTCTCGGCTTATCCGACGCCATTTTCCCTCCCATAGGTCACTCGCATTTGAAAGTGTCTTTGTCTAGCTTTGGTGACACCTTGTGGGAAGGTTTGTGACCAGAATCTCTTATCTATGTATTATATATATATATATATATATATATATATATATATATATATATATATATATATATATATATATATATATATATAACTTTAAAATATATTTGTAATTCTGCACAGTTCCTCTTTGTAATAATCAGTTTTCTTGGTTGCAGTTCAATCAGAGTTCTCCTGTTTGTAGCTCAGTTTTATATTTTCTCTGTGTTATAGCTGTTTGTTTGGTTGCGTTCGTTCTCAAACTCCATCTGGATCACTTGTTGCAGAACAAGATTACCACACGATGTAGTCCAGAGAATGGAAATGCATTGTGTCGTCATTTTAATATGCGTCAGTGGCACAGCACATCCGTCTTCGACGTGCATTATAATTCAGTTTTATATTATTTATTTACAGTTCAATTTCATATTTTCTATGGTTACACTTCCATTTTATATTTTCTCTTGGTTACATTTCAGTTTTATATTTTCACTTGGCTACACTCCAGTTTTATATTTTCTCTTGGTTACACTTCAGTTTTATATTTTCTCCTTGTTACACTTGTTTTGCCTTGGTTAATTTTCTCTTGTTTTAACTTGCGCAAGTGACCCGACACACCTGTCTTCGACGTGTGTTATAGTTCAGTTTTATATTTTTTGTTACACTTCAGTTTTATACTTTCTCTTGGATACACTTCAGTTGTACATGTTAAAGAATGATATTTTTTCTATAATGGGTTGTCCAAATAATACACCAACGATTAAGGGGGAGAGTGAGTGTGTGAAAAAGTTTGACAGTATTTGATAAAAATTGCCGTCAACAATATCGTTTTTATAGTCATGCACGTGTCGTGATGTCTGGTTTCAACAGACCTGCAACCTTCTTCTTTTATTTATAGTTTCTAAACTCTGATATAACTGAATTAAACTACTGTCCACGGTTGAAAAGAACATCTCTATGAGAAGCACATATTTACGTAACCAAATACCGTTTTTATACACCATTTACGTTTTCCTGTTCTATGGCGTCAGAAAGCGTCTGTGACAGTGAAGGCACGGGATCATACTCCACCTCAGACAATTGCGCATCCGGAGAACGCAAAGGCAAATTATTGAACGTATTTGTATTGCCTAGACAATCACTACGTACAAAAATTCACGATTGGAGACTACACCCTGAACAGGATGTGCCACATTTTTATTTTTTTTCATTGTTGTGAATCTGAAATAATTTATTAGAAAATCGAAAAAAATGTACGTTTTTCATTCTTTATCTATTGCAAATATAAATTTTTAATGGCGAGTAATGTTTCTAGTCTTCTTAACCAGGTTCCTGAAATCTTGACAGTTATTGAGAGAAGGTGGGCGTCAAAAATTGGCCGAAATTTGTTGATGTAATTTATAGACAGCCACTATGCGTGTAGTATAAAATTCACACCAATTATGAGCATTCATCCATTGCACAATAACAATGTATGAACATTCATCCATTGCACAATAACAATATATGAACATTCATCCATTGTACAATAACAATATATGAACATTCATCCATTGCACAATAACAATATATGAACATTCATCCATTGCACAATAACAATATATGAACATTCATCCATTGCACAATAACAATATATGAACATTCATCCATTGCACAATAACAATATATGAACATTCATCCATTGCACGATAACAATATATGAACATTCATCCATTGCACAATAACAATATATGAACATTCATCCTTTGCACAATAACAATATATGAACATTCATCCATTGCACAATAACAATTTATGAACATTTTTCTATTGTATTAAAAAACAATATATTCTACTGCTAACTTAAATTAGATCTTTACAATTTTTTAGATCTGCCAAAGACGGATGTATCGGGCCGTTGGAGCAAATAAAACGGCGAAACAACGCATTTTCTTTCTCTGGACTACATCCTGCTGGAAATCTAGTAGGACCTTGGTCCTGCTACAAGGGAAATTCCGCAGGAGTTTGAGAAAATACTCTGAAGAAGAAGAAAAATAATGTTTAGAAAAATATTAATGTTTAGAAACAAATAAAATGTGAAAATATGGTGGTGATGAGAGATGTTTGCACAGACCCGTCTTGGGAAGAATGATCCCAGGATAGTAACTGATTGAACAATAAAAATAAGATTAAATTGTTATAAATTATAAAGATTAAATTGGATAAACCTTAACAAGCCTTAGTGATACGCAGACAGTCAATCTTAACACGCCATTGTAATGCGTTAGCTGCCAATCTTAACAAGCAATTGCAATGCGCAGACAGCCAGTCATATATTTTAGATACAAGAGAAGCAATGGAACATAAATTGTCACAAACGGGGCCACTGGCAAATTATGTTGAGAACCATTGTTCCAAAGGACCACACAAATATTTTGGTCCTTTGCGACACCAAAAATCGATCAATTCTTCACGATTACCAGGTTGCCAATTTCTGATCTAAGACAAATATTCTGGCAACAGTCGATGGATGTGATGTGTTGCTACTCATTTCAAAATGAATATAAAGTTTGTTGATAATCATTTTAAAGAAGGGTGTAATGTGTGTTGATAATCGTTTCAAGATGTGTGTTGATAATCGTTTCAAGATGGGTGTTGATAATCGTTTCAAGATGGGTGTTGATAATCATTTCAAGAAGGGTGTAATGTGTGTTGATAATCGTTTCAAGATGGGTGTTGATAATCGTTTCAAGTTGGGTGTTGATAATCATTTCAAGAAGGGTGTAATGTGTGTTGATAATCGTTTCAAGATGGGTGTTGATAATCGTTTCAAGTTGGGTGTTGATAATCGTTTCAAGATGGGTGTTGATAATCATTTCAAGAAGGGTGTAATGTGTGTTGATAATCGTTTCAATAAAAACTTCTCTAAGAGGTTCTTCTAAGGGAAGAACAAAATTGTCATTACCGCTAAAATTGTCATTTTCCAGAACATATTTTCTCTTGTATGTTATCGGTCCCTAAAGGGAAGAAAAGAATGCCAATTTTGGCAACTACCATGCAAACTAAGAAGATGCAACTAAGGAGGTTGTGGTTTGGAGTTGATTTTCCGACCTTTACGAAAAAGTGACCCCAAATTGACACGCAGAAGCTGGATGTGTTAGATCGAAAAATGCAGTAACATAAGCATAGAACACAGTCTATTATACATAATTACACAAGCCCGTAAATATGGCGAGGGGGATGGGTGGGGAAAGGAGTGCTCTTTTAACAATTTTCTTACAAAAATGATCATCAAAAACTCAAGAAAATGAAGAAATTCAGCGCGAAAATGGACCAATGATCATTTTCTTTTTTTTTAGTTAACCCCTGCCCCACCACCCCCTTACTGAAGACGAATCTACGGTCCTGAAAGTATATGATAAATGACAGGGCATCAAAAATGAAGAAGTCAACACTACGAAAAAACGTGTACATAATCTTTACAGAGAGACAATCCTAATATAAAACTTTGCACAGTCAATTCCTAATAGACTGTCTTTAAAACTAACACAAATAAATGTACCCAACCAAATCTTGACACGTACTGCAACAACTATATTATATCCATGCAACCAGATAAACGTTCAAAAAATTGTTAGAATCACTCCATAATTGATAGTGACATTTTTAAAGCCAGCAGTAATCTTGCATACTGTTTCTAATAATTTAGTTCAGCGTTTCTCAAAGTGGGCAATATCAACACTGTAAATGGTAATACACTTCAAGAGATTGAAGAAGCTTCAGAGATCACTGAATCAGTGAAGGAACACTAAATTTAAAAAAAACAACATTGGACTTGCTTGTTATGAAGACTTGAGCTATGACCACAAGTTGTTATCACTGCACTCTGTACAAGTACATATGTGCTCCGATCCCGTGCCAATAAATCCATCAGAGTATAGCATCCGACAGTTCCAGTCTCTTCCCTCATTGAATTTCTTGATTTTTAAAAATATACCCATTTTATGTTCAATACCCTTCGAAGGCACATGTTTTCAAAATTTAGTGTTTATTGCTTGGGACGGACTTCTATAGTTCGCATCCATAAGTGAATAAAGGTAATATACACGCATTAAAGTCTTACGTTTTTGAACCCTACTAAGTTTGTTCAGCTCAATAGTAATTTACCACTAGGAACGGACAATTATGTCATTGAAATAAGATTAAAATAAGCTATTGTTTAATGTGTGGCTCCTTTTTATGTGTTGATTTTAGCGTTCATTTCCAAATTCTCGCTAAATCTCTATTGTAGCAGGACAATGGTTCTTCTAGATTTCTAGCTGCGTCTACATGCCAGAGAACAGTGATGCGTTACGATGTGTTTAACACGCTGTAATATCCCAACATATCTAAACTTGGGCAACTGTTACGGTTTCTAAAAATTTCCGATTGTGTGTGTCTGAACTTTGTCCTTGATTTTATATTGTCTATTTTAACGGTAGTTTTATGTATCGAACCATTGACGCAAATAAATCGGCAACACAATGCATCTCTGTTCTCTTGACTATTGCTGGAAATCTAGTAGGAGCAGTGCCCTGTTGCTAGAGATAGTCAGCGGGGGTGTGACAAAACTACTAACAAACAAATATGTAATAATCGAAAATAAGAAACACAACAATGTGACGATATAGTAAGGACTGGGGGAGGGGGAGGTAAAATCATTATATAATTATCAGAATTAAGCAAGACACTACACACGGGCCCAACCAAGACCATGCTATTGTGTCTCAGTCGCCAGGTTGATAACAAGTACTACAGTGGAATGCCTTTATAGCGCATACGTTTTATAACACCAACGCTGATTAGCAACACTTTTTGTAATATTTTTAAAAAAAAGATAGCATCAACCCTGTTTACCAACACTTTTTGAAATTCTCAGTTACTTGAGTCTTTGCTGCATATAATTGAATATAATTAATTTCGGGGAATTATCTACATTTTTAGTCAGTCCGGACCAATTTGTTATAAAGGGATTTCACTATATTAGTGCTGGTCTCCGGTCTCTGGAAACACTGTTTGTGGCTTAATATGTCTGGGTTTTTTAACAATAAGATTTATTGTTATCTATCTATTCGCTAAACCCTTTATTGCCATTCAGCGTCAGTGATTGAAGAGTTCGCTGGAGATGGTCCTCGTGTGTGTTGATTATATTGTGAAATTGTGTGCCTATTTTATTTCGGTGGTTTATCGTTTTCGAGGACGACCTCTAGGTCTGCCTTAAATGTATCTGTGTAGCATAACTTGCTGTGGTATGCTATCTGATCGTAGTCTGCTAATGTGTGCAAACTATTTGATCTGTTGGCTCTTAATATATTCCAAGATTGGGGCGGTGCTGGTTCTTTTTTCTACCAGAAAATAATATATCTTCTTCTTCAGCGTTCATTCTCAAACTCCTGCTGGATATCTATTGCAGTAGGACAATGGTCCTCTTAGATTTCCAGCAGGATAGTCCTACGAATGGGAATGCGTTGTGTCGCCGTTTTATTTGCGCCAATGGCCCGACACATCCGTCTTTGGCGGGACAATAAAATATAAATCTGTCCCTTCGACCTAAAAAGGTTTCAAAATCTGATATATACGAAATAGTACGCAGTCTTATATAATATATACTACAGGAGGCGATATAATGATAGAGTTTGAGAAACACTGATCTAGTCTATGGGATAGACTGAACACATATTTCGCAACTTTACCCACATTATTGCTAAGTAATGGACTCAGTAAATATTGAAAGAGGAATGATAAACCTGAAGGAGTGAAAGATTCTGGGGACATTTGTATTGAACAAAATATTTTAATATATGAATCTTTGGGGTATTTCATATACTGTGATATTTAGATAGTGAAATTAACATTACAGATGTTTACATTATACGTGTATGCTATTTCTGATCGGAAGGGGAACTCAAAAAAAAATATGAATTTCAAATTGGGAATTTCGAGGATTGTGAAGAGAAGGATTTTTTTGCTGACAAAATGACTTTTCAGGATAATTGTTGAATTAACTAGCGATTGAGCAGAAGAAGTAGATTCGTGGTTATCACCAGTACTATTTTATGGCATAGTGTTTAGAGATTTAAGGTCGGTTATTAATGTCTTTGCATTGACGTAAAAAGTTCATTCTTTTGGTTATATTGTTTACTTCATCAAATTTATGAGATGTTTCTGTGTTCTTTATCGTATTAAATCAATATTGCTATAATTTGCCGGTTTGTGCTAAAGCAAAGTAGAAAGTTAATGGTTTTTTTCTGTATTTGTGTATACAAGAACATAGACGAATATGTTCTGTGTTTTCTGCAGATTTTCCATATGGTAACAAATCGTCGCTGCCAATACAAATGTTCTTCTTCGTTATCCTGTCGGAGTCATATGACTATATGGATTTGTTCATTGGGCTGAACTATGGTGAAAAGCTCAGATATAGTGTCGTAGAGCTTGTTCGACAGATATTGGTCTTATGGCCATAGTGTTCTACTTTAGTGTTGGTACAGTGGACAGTTCTGTAAAACATGTTCCGTGTTTTCTGCAGATTTTCCACAGGAACACGTATTCGCTTTTCGCCAGATCCAAATCATCTATGCATGTGTTGTTTGAGTCTGTTCTCAACAAACTAAAAATCATTGGTCCTTTCTTCCAAGCTTGTATATGTTATTATCTTTATGGCTACACGTGGAGTTGAGTTTAATTTAATGTTTACGGAAACTTTGATAACTGATTTCACTTCTGGAAAAAAAAACACCGAATCATCTATCTGTTGTTGCTGACAGTGGCTTTCAATTTTAGATAGTTAATCAGCTATCTCACTTCCCCTAATTTGAAGTGGTATCTTTCGCTTGGTTTCTTCATATATCATTATCTTCATTTTCTATAGACTGAGTCCTCTATGTGTGATCTGAGTCATCATGGCAATAGATACTTCATGACAATATGAACTACTTCTGCGTTCATTCTTAACCCTTATTACAAGGTGTGGTTTTACTTTGCAACAAACCATTTTGACTCGCATATATTCGTCTTATTTGTGTTCACAATTTTATATCCTTGTAAAGCCACATTGTTGTCTGTGTATTCAAGATGATGCGTAATTTGTATGATGTTCTGCATGTATTTAAATGTGCAAATGAATTTTTCCCCAAAAACTAATGTAAGAAAATGTCGTACATGGTATATTTTTCTTATTTAATTTTCTACAATAAATTGTTCAGTATTGATACCACTTTACTTTATTTCTGCATTCAGTTATTGTAAAATTATACTAATTTCCCTCCACAAGTCATTATTTTTTCTAGACCGTTGTGTATGTGTTAAACTGTCAAAATATATGTTTCGCGTTAGGGAGTTAAGGGGAGGGATTTTGTTGCTGTGTGATAAAGGTCGCTTGGTCTTGCTGTCGTCACTTCATGCACATACAGAGTGAGTTTTTAATTAAAAACATGGAGAAAATATGGAATATCCATTCTGTTCTACATGGAGAAAATATGGGAGTCTTTTCTACATGGAGAAAATATGGGAGTCTGTTCTACAGAGAGAAAATATGGGAGTCTGTTCTACAGAGAGAAAATATGGGAGTCTGTTCTACAGAGAGAAAATATGGGAGTCTGTTCTACAGAGAGAAAATATGGGAGTCTGTTCTACAGAGAGAAAATATGGGAGTCTGTTCTACAAGGAAAAAAATATGTACTAAAGTGTCTACTATAGGATGGAAATATGTACTAAAGTGTCTATTTTATAGGGAGGACATAAAGACTAACGAGTCTGTCCTACAGGGGAAAATATGGACTATCGAGACATTTATATATTTCAGAGAGAAATAAATGTTTCAAGAGACATAGAGGATTGACTTTAGCATTCTTGAATCTATCCATATGTGCTTGGTACCTCTTTGAAGAACACACTGCCTGTCGAGAGTACCAAACACAGAGCATTTCAAACGATATTGCCAACGGCGAAAATATTGTCTATCAAGACATAGATACAAACTTAGTATTTTTCACGGATGAACTAATGTGAAAAATATATTTAACTGACGCAACTAGTACAATGATCTAATACACTACAAGCAATAAATATATTTAACTGAAGCAACTAGTACAATGATCTAATACACTACAAGCAATAAATATATTTAACTGAAGCAACTAGTACAATAATCTAATACACTACAAGCAATAAATATATTTAACTGAAGCAACTAGTACAATGATCTAATACACTACACGCAAGACATATATTTTCACATAAAAAGATAATTATTATAATGAAGGAAAATATTTTTAATAAAAATAAAAATATGTAGCAAGAAAAGTATGCATAAAATATGAAAGGAACAAATATACGTTACCATCACAATACTTGATTACACCCTGTCGTGTATATCATCTGTGTTTGCATTGGTATATTATTCGCGCACAGTTACAAGTCGAGTAACAAAGACCCAATCAAATCTTTAATCATCTTACTGTGTCATGCTTAAGATTAGCACTTATGCAACACTGAGTCATTTCCTTGTTGACTTCCAGATTTTGGAAGAAGTCCCAAGTAAATTAGCCGCATATCTTAGATAACGATAGCGCTCAATCAATAAAATGCATTACTTAACAAAGTATTCTACGTGTGACGTGATAACGATGTGGTCACACTTGATAATTTAAAATGGTGTAGATTAAAAACTTACGCTCGATGAGGGCTGTCCGAGTAACGGCCAGTCAAGTCCTTCTCCAGAATTGTTCTTAGCGAAGATCCCAAGCATCGTTACTTATCTTGGCTGGTACTAATTGTTTCTTGGTTTTCATTGGCTTTGGGCAGAAATTAGTGACCAATTAACAAAGACTTAAACATCATTCAGAAGGTAAGTGACGCTGTCTATGATCACCGTGCAAGATTGTGCTGAAAATTGGTTCGAATCAATAGTCCCATCAGCTGAAATATATTCTTCTGATAGAGATTTCCACGCATGTCTAATCTGGAGCTGGACTTGAACAACGGCTCGCTGGTCATAGTTGATAATGCTGACGCTTCCATCATAGTTTTCACATCTGAGTTAAACATTATTAGTTGTGTATGTTTTATTTTATTTTATTCTTTTGATTTTCATAAACTGAGCCTTTTGGACTCAATTCCGACCACTCTTATGTCTAGTACTGGGTTGGTGTGGTTTTTGTCTTTATTCTTTTTATTCCGTCATTTACTCATCTTTTTGTTCGTTTCGTTTCCACATATATTTACGTTTTTTATGTACTTTCTGACCTTCCGACATCTCATTTCCATATTTGGATTCTGACCATACATCATCTCTACTAAAGATTTGATTTTACTCAAGACTTCCATGGTGAATACACTGTGACATTAGACTTTCAAGGTGAATACACTGTGACATTAGACTTTCAAGGTGAATACACTGTGACATTAGACTTTCAATGTGAATACACTCCCTGTGACATCAGACTTTCAAGGTGAATACACTCCCTGTGACATCAGACTTTCAAGGTGAATACACTCCCTGTGACATCAGACTTTCAAGGTGAATACACTCACTGTGACATTACACTTCCAATGTGATACACTCACTGTGACATTACACTTCCAAGGTGAATACACTCAGTGTGACATTACACTTCCAAGGTGAATACACTCAGTGTGACATTATACTTTCAAGGTAAATAACACTCACTGTGACATTGCACTTCCAAGGTGAATACACTCAATGTGACATTACACTTCAAAAGGGAATATACTCACTGTGACATTACACTTCCAAGGTGAATACACTCAGTGTGACATTACACTTCCAAGGTAAATAACACTCACTGTGACATTGCACTTCCAAGGTGAATACACTCAATGTGACATTACACTTCAAAAGGGAATATACTCACGGTGACATTGCACTTCCAATGTGATACACTCACTGTGACATTACACTTCCAAGGTGAATACACTCAGTGTGACATTACACTTCCAAGGTGAATACACTCAGTGTGACATTACACTTCCAAGGTGAATACACTCAGTGTGACATTATACTTTCAAGGTAAATAACACTCACTGTGACATTGCACTTCCAAGGTGAATACACTCAATGTGACATTACACTTCAAAAGGGAATATACTCACTGTGACATTACACTTCCAAGGTGAATACACTCAGTGTGACATTACACTTCCAAGGTAAATAACACTCACTGTGACATTGCACTTCCAAGGTGAATACACTCACTGTGACATTAGACTTTCTAGGTGAATACACTCACTGTGACGTTAGACCGGGCGATAACAGAAAACAAAAACACACACATTGCACAGGTGTTTCAAGTTCTCAAGAACAACAAACATTTAAAAGTAGTACAGAGGCTAATTAGCCACAGACTGACACATAGCAATCAGCATTCTCTTTAGCATCTCTTTCCAAGTTAAATTTAATTGGTCTTCAATGACCACGACGGACAAACATTTTTTTCCATATCTTTGCATAGTTTTTTCCATGAACGTACAAGGACATACTCCCTACCTAGAACTTGCAGTTGATTCAAAATATTGCTTGCAGACAATTATAGTTGCATTGCAACATCGCCCAATAGAGAATGAAGTGACAATAATGACTTAATCATTTGAATTTGTTGCCGCGGTGCTACATAATAATTTAATTAGACTGTCGTAACCAGAGGACTTTTTTATCAGGAAAGACGCAAGCATTGATTTGAGACAGACATCTGATGTTTTTGTGTGTTAGCGTGTGTGTAGTTTATTTGATTAGATACCCAAGACGTATGTGTGTGTGTGTTGGCACGTAAGCTACTTTATTTGATTAGATACCCAAAGAAGTATGTATGTGTGTTCGAATGTTTGTTTATTTAATTGTTTTGATATCCAAGAAGTATGTATATATGTTTGCTTGTTTACTTGTTTGCACAAGAAGTATGTGTTCGCATTTTTCTTGTTTAAAACTCAAGAAGCATGTATGTTAGCATGTGTGCAAATTTAAAACTCAAGAAGTATGTGAGTTTTAGCATGTTTGCTTTTTTTAGATACCAAAGAAGTATTTGCGTGTGGTATTATGTTTGTTTACTTGTTTAGTTACCCAAGAAATATGGCTGTCTGTAAAAATATTTGCTTAATTACTTGTTTAGTTACCCACGAAATATGGCTGTGTGTAAAAATATTTGCTTAATTACTTTTTTAGTTATCCAAGAATAAGTATTTGTTTGTGTGTGTTAGCATGTTTCTTTGTTTACTAGTTTATATGCACTAGAAGTTTAAAGGGTTTAAAAGCCGTAGAAGATTGACTTCACTGTTCTCGGTTTCCCATATGAACTCCGTCCCTCTCAACGAAGCGGCACGCCTCCTGCCGAGAGTATCACACTCATAGCACGTAACTCCGTAGCTTCAAATGATAATCCACAAGGATCTCCGAAAAAAATCCACCTTATAAACAAGACGATACGAGCCGGATTCGAACCCGTGACACTTGAGCACAAGGCGAACAGCTAAACCACTACGCCAGGGAGATCCCCGCACTAGCAACATTCCTTGTATCATCTTGTGGAGGCTTCCCAGGAGCTTAATTTTTTCTTCTTCTTCTTTCGTCCTCAAACTCCTGCAGTTTAGCGGAATGTAGTCTAGAGAGTAGTGTCATTGTCATACAACCTAAAAAAAACCTCCTATAAACAAAAGAAAGTTCTCTCCGACTCTGTGGCGCATAGTATAGAGCGCGTCTGTGATGGTCAAGGTACCAATTTCGATCTCAGCCACAGGCAATTGTGCCTCTATACCATTTAGAAAGTAATGACAAACTACTGAACGTATTTTATTTCCTAGAAATTCAGTACAGGTAAAAAATGCTGGGTTGATGGCTAAGTCCTGAATAGGATACGCTACCAAAACAGAAGAAGAAAATATGAATGTTTCATGACTTTTAAAATTAACTCTTGTGAGAACACTTAACATCTCTGACATCAGAACCAATGTCTTTCTCTAAATCCTTCAATCATCTCATCTTATGAACAAGCTTTAACATTTATTTCGAAAGTCAGATTTTTCTATTTATTTTGTATTCAACTTGCTAATTATTTTGGTCATTATTTTGCATTCGTTCTCAAAATCTTGCTTAAGTACGATTTGTACAAAGAATGGAATTCATTTTGCTGTGATGTACAGATTGACTGCGACATTATGTCTTCATGAATGAGACATTCAATGTAGTGAGGCTTTTCTCTTGAAGATGTGTAACATTAAAAAAGGTAATTTGCTCATTTTCCCGTGTAATTCTTCATTATATATGAGATTTTTGGTGACCTTATTTTGGTTTGTGGAAACTTGTTTGTTTGGTTTTTTTTGGTTTTTTTATTTGAAGAGAGGTGGTGGCAGCCTTTTTGCTAAATTCCTAGTGCTAAAAATCCTATTCTATTATAACTAAATTCCTAGTACTAAATGTCGTATTCTGGTAATAACTAAATTCCTATTACTAAAAGTCGTGTTCTGATTATAACTACATTCCTAGTACTAAAAGTCGTGTTCTGATTATAACAAACTCCTAGTACTAAAAATCCTATTCTGATTATAACAAACTCCTAGTACTAAAAATCCTATTCGGATAATAGCTAAATTCCTAGTACTAAAATTCTTGTTCTGATTTCATAAATGGGAAAGTGGATTGAACACGATCAACTTCTTCCACGTGGTAATGTAAGTAGAATATGGATAAACTTTCATGAATCATTGATTTTGTTATAATAATTCGCATAACAAGTCCCTCATTGCGAATATGTGGGACAGCAGTTGGTTACAGCGAAACTAGCTTTACTTTTAATGCCCATGTAAACGGTTCGAAAAGGCAGATAATTATTTCAGTAGTCTAATACGAAAATATGCTGTGATATCGAACGCTTACTTGGGGCAGTGTTCTAGTAAAGTATTGTCTGCAAGCTTCTAGCACTCGAAATAAGTATTCGGAGCTGTGCTAGTATAAAAAACAGAATATGTTCTAATCGACTCGGCTACAATATCATTGTGCTTTGTAATGTTGATTGATCGAGTCAGTAAAAGTATACTCTCAAGTTGTGAGATGAATCTGTGCCGCTGTACGTATCTGGATCAAATCTTTACTGCGATATTTTAAGATGCAAATTAGGATGGGAAGGGGACAATATGGGCGACCTAACATTAGCCGTTTTAGCAAAGAGATACACATAGATCCTGTTTTCACAAAACAGGTGTTACTACTTCCATCGGTTATAGACCAACTGTGAGCTACAATTTACTACTTCCATCGGTTATAGACCAACTGTGAGCTACAATTTACTACTTCCATCGGTTATAGACCAACTGTGAGCTACAATTTACTACTTCCATCGGTTATAGACCAACTGTGAGCTACAATTTACTACTTCCATCGGTTATAGACCAAAAGTGAGCTACAATTTACTACTTCACTCGATTACAGAACAGCTGTGAGTTACTGCTTCCCTTGTTCACATACCAACTGACAGTTACCATTTTTCTCGGTCACATACTAACTCTGAGTTACAACTTCCCTCGATCACAGACCAACTGTGAGCTACTATTTACTACTTCCTTATGTAACAGATAAACTATGAGTTACTATTTCCTCGGTCACAGACCAATTGTGAGCTACTACTTAATATTTCCCTTGATCACAGATCAATTGTAAGTAATACTTCCCTCTGTTACAAACCAACTGTGAGTTACTACTTCCCTCAGTCATAGACCAATTGTGAGTTACTACTTCCCTCAGTCATAGACCAACTATGAGTTACCATTTCAGTCACAAACCAACTGTGAATTATTACTTCCTTCGATCTCAGACCAATTGTGAATTACTACTTCCCTGGGTAACTGACCCATTGGAGTTGTAACTTCCCTGGGTCACATATTAATTATTGGTTACTACTTCCCTCAGTCTCATACCAACTGTGAGTTACTTCTTCCCTTGGTCACATACCAACTGTGAGTTACTACTTCCCTGGGTCACAGACTAAGCATTGGTTACTACTCCCCTTGGTCACAGACTAAGCATTGGTTACTACTTCCCTCAGTCACAGAACAATTGTGAGTTACTACTCCTCTTGGTCTCAGACCAATTGTGAGTTACTACTTCCCTGGGTCACAGACTAAGCATTGGTTACTACTCCCCTTGGTCACAGACTAAGCATTGGTTACTACTTCCCTCAGTCACAGAACAATTGTGAGTTACTACTACGGGGATATTATGATATATCTTTATTGATAAAATTGAAAAATGTTTATAAAAAATTGTTTATATTAAACACAATGTTCTATTTTTCTGTGGGTCTTATATGGGTGTACTGAACCATAACGTGGCCCCAGTAACATACCGTCTACTAAAAGTAAACACACCTGAAAGGTTTATTTTTTTATTACTTCCGTACATTTCATTGGTCGGCCGTGGCTTTTTTAGGCATGTATGTAAAGAGTATATAAAAAGTTACCAAAGAAAATTACAACGATGATAAAAAACGTCACGAACGAAGTCTTGTTTACTTTCTGTATAGAGATCCTTACTGCCAAATGTCTCGACTAAACCGTGTAACCTCCCTCTATGTTTTTGAACTTGAAAATAAGTGAAGCGTATTTAGCCCAGCAGGTTCCACAATGCTCATGGTGAGAATTATGCGGCTCTCAGTTTCCAAGACTTTTATTTGTTATACATAACACTTGTACGAAAAACGATTTTTTCTTATGATTCTACCTGTTAATTATATCTATATCCATGTCTGTCTCACTTTCTGTCTCTGTCTCACTATGTCTCCATGAGTTTGTTTACTTGAATATCATCATCTCTGCCATTCTGCTTTCTCTGCTTTTCTGTGTACATTTCTATTTCTCACTATCTCTGTCTATCTTTATCTATATGTATCTGCACTTCTCTGTCTATCTTTTTCTATATCTATCTCTGCACTTCCTTACTTCTCAGTCTTTCACTGCATCGATTTCTCGATGTCACTTTTCTGTATCTCTCTCTGTCTTTGCATATTTCCCTGCATCTCTGTCTGTCTCTCTCGCTCTCTCTGTCTATGTATCTGCCACTGTCTGTCTCTATCTCTGCCACTCTGTATGTCTCTCTCGCATTCCTTCTACATGTATTTTTCTCGCTGTGTCTCTGTACATATCTCTCTCGCTGTCTCTCTATCTGTCTCTCTGTCTGTTTCTTTCTCGCTATCTTTCTCTTTTTCGTTGTCTATATATCGATTTATCTTTCGTTATAATTCCCTGTATATTCTCACTATCTCTCAGTCTGTTTCTCGCACTGTCTCTCGTTCTCGCTGTCAGTATGTCTCTTTCTGTCTTTCTCTCTGTCTCTGCCTGTAACATTCTAACTCTCTGTTTCCCTGTATCTTTCTCAGTCTCTATCTCTAACACTCTTGCTGTCTCTCCTTCTATCTCTTTTTCTCGATGTCTCTGCTTTTCTATCTCTCTCTCTCTCTCTCTGTCGTGCAGTCGGTTACTCTCTCGCTATCTCTATGTCTGTATCTTTCTCGCTGTGTGTGTCTGTTTCGCCGTGTATGTCCCTTGCTGTCTCTATGTATCTTTCTCGCCGTCTCTCTCTCTCTCGCTGCATCTCTGTGTCTGTATCTTTCTCACTGTCTCTCTCTCTCGCTGCATCTCTGTGTCTGTATCTTTCTCGCTGTCTTTCTGTCTATCTCTCTCCATCTATCTCTCTTTCTTGATGTTTCCCTGTCCGTCTCTCTCTCTCTCTTCTTACTGTCTATCTCTCGATATTTCTCTATCAGTATCTTTCTCGCTGTCTACCTCTGTTTCGCTGTGTCTCTCCTTCGCTGTCTCTACATATGTATATTTTTCGCTGTCTCTATATATGTCTCTCTATCATTGTCTCTACATATGTATCTTTTTCGCTGTCTCTATATATGTCTCTCTATCATTGCCTCTATGTCTGTATGTCTCTCGCTGTCTCTATATATGTCTCTCTATCGTTGCCTCTATGTCTGTATGTCTCTCGCTGTCTCTATATATGTCTCTCTATCGTTGCCTCTATGTCTGTATGTCTCTCGCTGTCTCTCTGTGTGTAACGTTCGTGCTGTCTCTATCTATTTCTTTCTCACCGGTCCCCTTTATCTCTCTCGCTGCCTGTTTTTCTGTCTCTGTCTTTATGCCTATATCTCTCTTTCTTTATTTCTCTCTGTCTCTCTAAATGTCTCCCTGTCGTCCCTTCTCTGTCATATTATATCTCTGTCGCTGTCTCTCTCTTTGTCTCTGTATCTCTATCGATGACATCTGTCTCTCTTGTTGTCTCTCTGCCTGTATTTTTCTTACTGTCTATCTTTCTCGTTGTCTGTGTGTCTCTCTCATTGTCACTCTGTCTATCTCTCTGGCTGCATCTATCTTGATCACCCCTTATTCTGCATCCTTCTATCACTCTCTTAAACTCCGATACAGGTAACCCAACAACATAAAGCTATAGGCGATCTGTGAGCCTCCTGTCTTCAAAGTGCCGCCAGGTAAAAATCATATTGTTGTTCTCACCAGACGGCAATCCCTAAGGGATCGAAGTTGTGCACATAGCTCACCTGTCAGGCTTCGACACCGTGCACGCTTTCCACCTGTTCCAGAGTTGACCTTAATTGACCGTAGCTGATCTATATGATGTTAGCGATCTGGCAGACGTACATTGAAAATTGTCAGGATTATCAGAAACTTGAGCATAACGAAATTAGCGACCTACTTGTAAGATTAGCCCCCCCCCCCACCACCCTTCCCCCAATCAAACACATCGTTTGCTCTTTCAATCGCTCTACATTAATGATTCTCATACCGTTTCTAGCACATGGCTTCCCGCCCTATTACGACATATTTTCTCCCGTGATCCACCCCCCCTGGACCTAAAATATTAAAATAGGGCATTGAGTTCTCTGCATGCTACCAAGTCTCTTTAAACTTTAGTCATATATAACTTTGGTTATGTTATCTGCCTGTTGCTTTTTCTCTTTAAACTTTAGTCATATATAACTTTGGTTATGTTATCTGCCTGTTGCTTTGTCTCTTTAAACTTTAGTCATATATAACTTTGGTTATGTGAAATGCACCCTTGTTGGGAGGTACGCTCCCTTCAACCGAGGGCGTTAGTTTAATTTGGTTATATCACAGCTTCGCAACCATCACAAAAAATAGTGCAAGTCGCAGTTATCCTTTAAATAGTTATCTTTCTGTTCCACATGCTCCAACTTGTTAGGGTATGTGATCTCCCCCCCCCCCCATATTTAAGTTTCAAGATTTTTCTCCGTGTCCCTCTACAAATTTCTTAGTCCATCAAGAAGGCCGTATGACAGACATCACCGCTAAACATCACTCTCTTAACCCAGACACACACACGCACGCATACACACACACACACACTCACCATCACACACAGCTCTATTTAAAGAGACGAAGTTTGAGAAATTGGAACATCGCTTATTTAATCAAGTTTAGCATGAGTTTTATACACTCAGAGATATGCAGCCTCAACCTCTCTCCAAAAATTGATCATCTAGATATCCTCAAATAATGAGATGACTTAGTTGTTGCTTTTTTTACATGCAATTTTCTTCATCAATTTTCTGTTTCATCAAGTTCCTTCCTCAATTTTCTGCTTCGACAATTGCCTGCTTCATAAAATGTTATATTTGACAAATGTCTGTTTGTCAAATTTCATTTCCATAAATTTAATGTTTCATCAATTTTCATTTCCATCAATTTCATATTTCATCAATTTTCGTTTTAAATTATTCTGTTTCCTCAATTTCTGCTTCGTCAATTTTCAGCTTCATAAATTTTTTGTCATATACATTTTCTATTTCATCAATTGTCTGTTACATTAAGTGTCTGTGACATCATCATTTTTTTGTATGAACATATTCAACTTTAGCTTGGCATTTGTGGGTCATATTGACTTTCTACGGAACGGGATAAACGCACTCTATCTTCAGCATTCCTTAGTCGCCTCTTGCAGCATGTCTTATAATGTTACTATTCCGAGTTCCCTTTAATGTATCAGCAATACACATATACAGTTCAATTCATATCATTAATATATTTCAACCCGTCCATCCCATGTTTCTTGTTTGTATGCGGAGTTCACCTGATGTTGAGGTTCCATGTTAACATCCCACCTTGTTAATCATGAGTTCAAATTCCCACTGGGAGTATTCGAGTAAAGTGACATCCGGACCGTAAGTAAGTACTGTCAAATATCTAGTTTCATTGGACGGAAAAACTGAAGAAACTATTTTGCAAATTTTTTATATCACCAAGAAATACGAACGATTGAGCTCTTCTTTTTCATATACAGTGGGTAAGTTTATATAGAGCTTTCGGTGCTTGTTCTCAATCCTGCCAAAGAGCCAGAAATTTAATGTTTATTTCCCTTTAGTTACCTCTTCGTGTTTCAATATATCGCCTTAACACAATAAGTCTTAATCATACATAACCTGAACATTAGACATAACCAAATCCATAGAAACGATGTGGTTTGAGGGTTCAAACCACTTTTCTGTTAGGAAAATAGTACATGATATTTAGCATTACAAAATATATATTGTGATCGACCCTGTTTTTTAGAATTTATGACAAATCTACAGGAAAAACAGTAGTTTTTTCCGCAAAATGGTAAACCAAAATGTAGTGAACAGCAGTTAAGGAAATTAACAATCATCTCTACAGTTGCTGGTGGAAAATTGGTGACCTGTTGAAGTAAATAAAGGAAATATAAAATGTAATTTGGCTGCTTTATGGACGTATTGAAAATAAGTACCTAACTTTACATTAGACACAAAGAACCAACTCTCAGAGATATGCAACAATTTAAAGCACGTCTTCTACTCAGAGGAGATGTTCTACAAACATACACAAATGTAATCTGTGACTTCGCCGAAGACAGGTGTGTCCTTGTCAATGGCGGAAATAAAACGGCGACACAACGCATTTTCCTTCTTTAGACTGCATTCAACAAGACATTTTGTAAGAGCATTGTCATGTTACAAGAGAAATTCAGCGGGAATAGATAAATAACTGAACGCGGGATAAATGAACTCTGAAAAAAAAATAATTCTGGAATAATTTTTGTTGACAGTCCTGCTGCTAAAAGATTAAAAGCAATCATTTTCTTCTTCTGCATTCGTTTTCAAATTCTGCAGATGAACAGGGTTCAATTCGGATAACGGAATGCATTGTGTCGTGGGTTTCAGCTTGGCTGCGATTTCAGCGACTTTGGATCTGGAACGAGTGAATTAAGCATAGCTTCTTCGCTTGGTCCTCATTGGGATGACACATCCAATTACAACCCCAAAACCTCCTTAATTGCCTCCTACAACCTGCATGGCATGCAAAACTGCCATTATTCTTTTCTCTCCTTTAGAACTCCGGTAGAGCACACAGACGGACAACAATTTTAGTTTGGTATCCAGTCGATTGTCAAGATTCTATCTATCATAATATCATTTTTATTTTAAAAGATTCTAGGAGACTTAATAAACACAATTTCCCTAAGGCTTTGCAGCAGAGTAAAATAATCATCACCATCTTGACAATGAGTACGGCTAAATACGAGGGTACTTTTATATTTCCTTAAAAAAAAACCATCATTTTTAGGAGATTCTGATCATTAAACTAACTGCAAAATCAATTTTAGTTGCGCGCTATCCAACTGGTTCTATTTTCCTAGCGTGACAGGATTAAGTGTGACTTCTCACGCTGCGTCTGCAGCTACAGGTACCATTATTTGAATGTCACATCGCAAAATTTCATGGTTGATTACGTTTATATTTTTTTAGGAATTTTGAAAAAAAGAAAAGGGATGTTGAAAAGTGATGTTAAGTTTATAAGCTTTTACATAATCATTGTATTTCTGTATTATAGCGTTGAACTTTCACATTGAAGGTAGACGAGTCGAATATGCAAATGAGATATGATGATTGCCCTCCTTTCTTCTTCTTTTGCGTACGCTCTTAAACTCCTACATACTAGTAGGATGTAGACCATAGAATTGAATGCGTTGTTTCATAGTTTACAGCTTAGCTGCGATGTCCTCACCTTTCGGCACGACACATCCGACTTCAGCCGGTATTGTGCCTATTGTGCCTTCAGCAGATAACTTTAAGCCTATATGCAATGGGACAGGCAAATCCTACCCAAAACACCTTTAGTTGCTTCTTACGACATGCATGGAAGGTAAACAGTGCTGCTATCCTTTGTTTCCCATTCTGGTCCCGGCAGCACATGGACGCTACATCGTTATACTGCGCGAGCTGTATCATTATAGAATATAGTATACTGGGCTGCAGCAGTATCTGATACAAGCAATCATTAGTCAAGATAGAGGTCTCGCAAAGCAAAGATAAACTACAAATAATTTTAAAACACGTTTCAACATCTTGTCATTTTTAAGACTGCAATCAGCAATTACTGGTACAAGAAGACACAATGCAGAACGGTGAATCATACTAGCGAGTTTGTCTGTGGCTTTCGAATTCTATGCAGTCATGTTGGCTCATTAGGAATCATCCTTCATAAGTCACACATTTTACTTTTCCCATTGTTTTCATGTTTAGTTTCAAGTGGACGATTCCTTCTTTCTTCATTGAGTGTCCAGCTTTAACATTCGTATAAAAGTAAACTTGGCACTAGTCATCCGTATATATTGATCTTTCCTGTTAGGAATACAGAACCCTGATCACGAACTGCACACACTTCTTAGGAACTGGGACCACAGTGGAATGAGTCTGTCCCAAGTTCCGGGACTGCTACTCTGACAAGAAGAAGACGAAATATCATCCTGACAACTGGCCCGAAGATCTACCAAGAGAAACAATCATGAAACCACAAAAACTGAAAAAAATGAATAATCGAAAAAACAAATTACTGACATTTTTAGAACGATTTATTTCATTGATTTATACAACGAATACCGTCTTCATCAAAATTTGAGACTCGCTTGGACTATTAAAATCAAATTAACTATATCCCACATCACGTCTTATAACGATGTTAAAAGTTATGACAAGGGGAATATTGATCTTACTCTGGTTGTCTGATAATGTCATTTTTAGTGATCTCCCTTACATTCTCGGTTCTTGAGTAGTTCGCGTTATTTTATAAATAGATATCGTTATTGGAAATGGTGGTTGAGAAAAATGTAGTTCCTAGTAAATTATAATTTAACAGAAGTAAGAATATCTCCTTTTAAAGGTAGCTGCTTTTATATGACATAGTTGTATAAACGAGTATTACCGTGATGATTATTATAGACCTTCCAACAAAGTATTAAATTATTCAAATATATATATCAAGTGTTATAATCATTGCATAGGGTATGTCCCTAACTTGCATCAATAATTAAAGGGGAGGAGGGGCGGTGGGTATGCAAAACAGTTTGACATTTGTTGACAAGGGGAAGGAGTTTTTGATAAAAGTTGACGTCAATAATTATGATTTTTTTTTTAGCAATTAAATTGTTTAATTTGAAACATATTCTAAAAATTAAAAGCAAAACGTGCATATTTATAGTACTTTGTAAAGGTAAAGGTAAAGTCCCATGGCATCTGCCGTCGGGGATGAAGATAACTCTTCATGTACTACGCCGCAGAAACTATTAGGTGGGGTGGCCAGTTCCCTTCCTTTCTATTTTTTACCTTCCCTAACTCATGCGTCAGGTACTCATTTACAACTGAGTCGACTGGAGGAGTGGTCGTGTCAAGTGAGAAATCTCAACCCGGATTTTTTAAAATTTCCGGACGTGGTTTCGAACCTGGCACGCTGTAACCAGATTTTTTTTTTTTGTTTTGCGTTCGCTCCATTGTAACCATCACGGATATCCGTGCGATTTCAGCCAGGAACGTGATTACGTTGTGCCACCGTCATGCGCCTTGTAGGTCTAGCACATCCGCTTTCGGCATGCCTTGACAATTCGGGTGGGCTACCCTTAGCCTGTGACAGCCTCTATATCTGTCTCCAGGCACGCGTAGTGGCGACTCTTCGCCCAGACGATTTTTGCTCTCGTCTGACTCGTACGAGGTGTTCCACTGTCTATGAATTTGCCTCGTGTAATTGGACGTGCTGTGCCTGTGCCCATTGGGTACTGAACCGTTTCTCATCCGTGAGCCTGGTTCCTTAAGGGGAAGAACTCAACAGAGGAGTTGGACCCTGGCTCTTTCGCCCTCTTAGCCGAGGTGTCATTCACCGACATCGTGTACCCCTTGTCCAAGTTCGAGTCTCACACCACGCGTTTGAGAGCAAGGCGTTCTTGAGCTTTGCGTCCTTGTCCCAATAGCGCTTGAGCCCATCAGGTACTGAACCCTTTCTCTCTTCAAATGTATTTCCGGTGTAGGAAAACCTGACAGTAGAGTTGGGCCAGGGCTAAATCGTTGTCCCTTTTGTGCCTGAGACAATCGGGTACGGAACCCTTTCTCTCTGCAAGTGTACTTCCGGTATAGGAAACCTTGACAGTAGAGTTGGGCCAGGACTACCATCTTTGTCCCTTTCTTGCCTAAGCCCATCGGGTACAGAATCCTTTCTCTTCGCGAGCATATTTCCGGTTTAGGAAGGCTCGACATTAGAGTTGGATTAGGTCTTCTTGCTTTACCAAACGAAAATGAATGGGTCTGGGTCTCTGCCTATAAGGAACACAGGTAACAAGAAGCTCGTCTTGAGCTGACGGAGCTTGTAGTTCCCCTTTCCTAGGGACTTTTCACTTTCTATTTGCAGTTCGCGCTGCCCTCTAGCGCTGTTCTGCCCTTTCATTGTTTCATTGTACTCGGTATGAAATCTTTTTGTCTCTTGCCATGCATCTACCTTTACGTGCATTTTACATTGGCCGCCCCTCCAATGTTCGGACTGGACTGACTAGCTTCACTGTATGTCGACAGTGTCGTGGTGATGCTGGTGGTGTCGGAGTCTGTCTCTTGTGCAGTCAAATCTCTTTCCATCTGCTACCTCCACATTCTCGGACACCATCCCCAAATGATTCGGCCAGAATCAGCTCGAGCTGCTGTATTTCTGTTTCCAGGGTGCACCGCGTGGAGGTATATTTAGGATCTTGGTTATTTGCTAACCCTTGGTCCGCCTAGAGCAATGCGTTCCCTTTGCACCCCTGTAACCAGATGATAGCAAGCAAGCTCACTATCCACTAGGCTACCGTGCTCTTCATCCTTTGGACGTAGTCATCATCATCAACAGGTGCCGTGCCGGGTTGCGTAGGCGGTCATGGCTCTCCACAGCTCTCTGTCCACAGTTTTATGTATCAAAGTCGTTGTTGTTTCTTTGCCGTGCCAGGTTGTCAAACTGTCTAATATTTTCTCACGTTGTCGCCCTCTGTCTCTGGTGCCTTCAATCTTGCCTGTTGTGATAATGTTTTCTAAACCTGCCTGTCTCATTAAGTGGTCAAAAAAAGAAGATTGCCTTTTTCTTATATTCTTGATTAAGGTCCTTTTCGCATTTAACTCTTTTAACACCTCTACATTACTTTTTCTGGCAGTCCATGGTATTCTCAGCATTCTTCTGTAGAACCACATCTCTGTTGCCTCCAATCTCCCACTTTCCAGTTTGTTTATTGTCCAAGACTCGCACCCATATGTTAGTATAGGGGTTATATACCACTGCAGAACTCTCTTTCTCAGTGCTATACACTCTCTTTGGACGTAGTACCTTATGCTAAACAAAATTTGAACGGTGACAGTGGGTTATACATTTTTCATATAATTAATCTGTGGGGAGCTGGGTTATCTGCATTCGTGACAACTGTCCACAAGAGCATGTGATAAACTGATAAACTTTGTTGGAACAATTTTTTTGGTTAGGTAAAATATACCTCTCATGATGAGATACGCTGCTTTCAACCGCGGAATTTAGTCCAAATTGATTACATCACAGATTTAAATGATCAAAAAAAAGTAGAGACCACGGTTCTGGTAGTCCAGTTACCACGACCTCCTAAGACAGCATTTTATTTTCGTTTCTGTTGGCGTAATGTATGTACAGCTCCATATATTTAAAAAGAATGCGTGTGGCCATCGATGGAAATTTTGTTATATGGAATAATGTTATGAGTACCTCCCTTATCTTGTCGGAAACATTGAATGGAGTTAATAATAGCGCCACGCCGATACTATAACACATTTCACCAGCTTCGCCCAACATTAAAAAATGTATCTCAGCAAATACATAACGCACATAATTGACATTTTGTGCGTGAACTTGAAATCTTATAGATCAAATGAATTATTTTTTTCCATTAAAATGTCGCCTTTGGTTTCAATTTTCATTTATATACGGTATAGATCAAAAGTCTACTTCTTAAAACATATCTGACACACATTTAATATGTTTTACAGAAAATTATAATACGTCATTTACACATGATTTGTTTATCATACAATAGGCATGTCTTAAGCATGAAATTTGATTATTTAATACTCTTGAACACAAGACAGACATCTGGTGTTACGCTCGCATTCACCTTCAGAAGCGTTTCTACATAAAGTGTGTAGTTAGGAAAAATGAGTCTGCTAGTAAATTGTGTAACATTAGAGCAAATCACAAATAAGATTTTAAAGTATTTCTGCAATGAAGCTACTCGATCATTTAAAAAATCATCTTTAACAGGTATGCATATGCAAACATAGTGGACACTTTATTGTAATAGTAGACACGCCTATGCCTGATTAACTCACAGAACGAGTACATGAAGTAGTAAAATTTCTTTTCTCGATATAGAATAATTAGTATGAGGATAAATATCAAAATATTTCATTTGCTAAAAATACTGAATATGATGCACAAAAATAAGGTATATATTTATGAGTCCAATCAAAAACAATATCTTATGCAAAAAATGGCATAAATACGTTGTATGGTTAATCACATGATTACATTTGTTTGCGCGAAATTAGTGAAACGAGCAAAATTAGTGAAACGAGCTATGAAGTTTTGGTGGCGTCCTGGTTAAGATACGAAATTGCAGTGGTAGTAGTAGTAGTAGTAGTAGTAGTAATAGTAGTAGTAGTAGTAGTAGTAGTAGTAGTAAAAGTAGTAGTAGAGGTGGTTCTAGTAGTAGGAGTGATAGTAGTCGTAGTGTTAGTAGCACTTGTAGTAGCAGTCATAGTCGTAGTGATGGTGGTGGTGGTAGTAGTAGTAGTGGTTGTGGTAGTGGTAATGGTGGTTGCAGTAGTAATAGTAGTAGTAGTAGTAGTAGTAGCAGTGGCGGTGGTAGTAGTAGTAGTAGCCTAGTTATTTTTGGGAGGAAATATGGCTGTCCAATTCCATTCATAGTTAAAGTGATTCACAAGACGTGATGATGTCGGATGTATCCTACCAAAAGGCGCAGATGTATAAGCCAAGTTGTAAATTACTATACAAAACATTCAGTTCTGCGATCTATATCCTGATAATCTGTAGGAGTTTGAGACCGAATTCAAAAGAAGAAAAACAGCTACAACAAGATTTTTAAAAAGAAAAAAGGAGGATGAAGAATGTTTAGTGCTTTGAAAAGTTGAAGGAAAAATAACCAGAAGTCCTTGTGTAAAATATCTTCAATGCAGACTTATCAATCGGGGAAAGAAATTTGCGTCGAGGGAATTGGCGTAGTGTTGAGTAAGTCTCATAACTGTCAGAACGGGAATAGTACAGGGGTTTTGTAGTAAACTAGGAGTAGTTTAACAGCAGTTCCGTTCAGAATACACTTACTGAATGTTACATTAAACATTAGATATCTTTAGTTTAGATTAGATCTTTCGACGTCTTCTCTTGATGCGACTAAGGGGCTGTCGATAAATTATTTCGACAATTTGTACCTATTTGTAACCACCTATCACATTGTCAATAATTGTCACGAATTTAGAGACCCACTTCTGCTTGATTATATCAAAATTTATATTCCATCTCCATCACCTAAAATATTTTTAGCAGAAAAATACGCAATAAATACATTTATTTCACATTTGTAGAAAAAAATCAAAATCAAACAATTTAATTAGCGTATAAAAATAGTATTGATGACATTAACTTTTGTAAATACCTCTCAACTTGTCAACAACCGTTGAGCATTTTCAGACACTTCCCCTTCTTTCCTAATTGTAGTCGTAATTTATAGACACATTTAAGTCCTTATTATACTTAATTGCCTATAAAATATATTGTAGAATTGTCTATTGTAACCGTAATTTATAGACAACTTCAGTCCTTAAGAGCCCACCGGATGTGTTGCCATGTAGATTCAATAACCAAAACTTGTCATAATATTTGTGACTCAAGCAGCAAATATACATATGATTATAATTTGGTAGAGTGTCATTCAGAATGTTGAAGTATGTGCCCGCTGGTTAACGAATTTATTATTGATTAACTTGCCCGCTGAAAGGAGCAAAGAAAAATAATCGGATATTGCCAATAGCATTGTAGCATTTAAACAGTCTGTTTCAACATGTGAACAAAGTTTCATTAAGTTTCCTAATATCCGGATATTTTTGGCATCTTTGCGGAAAAGGAAAACTATCGCACAGGCTTTCAAATATGTCTCCTAGTGGAAGAGAACTATGTAAGAACAAGATTAACTGTCGGCTGAGTATTGTACACGAGACAAGAGATTGGTGGGGGAGTGGAGGGGGGGAGGTTGAGGGTCCATCCCAGAAAAATAAAAATAACATTTAACACTTGGAAATAAACCAAATTGAAGGTTAAAACAGATACAAGCACAAATACATAAGTAATATGATGTTGGTCATGTTGTCATGCCTGTGGTCATGGTTATAGTGGTCATGCCTGTGGTCATGGTTGTAGAGGTCATGTTGTCATGCTTGTGGTGACGGTTATAGTGGTCATGTTGTCATGCTTGTGGTGACGGTTATAGTGGTCATGTTGTCATGCTTGTGGTCAATTTACAGGACAGCATTTATCCCAAATCTAATTATGTTTTATGTCATTGTCATAACTTTGATATAACCGAAATTGGACCCACATGCGGTGTTGAAAAGAACGTACCTAAGATTTATAATATATATATATATATATATATATATATATATATATATATATATATATATATATATATATATATATATATATATATATATATATATATATATAAATATATATATATATATATATATAAATTGACATGAAATACACAATTGAGTAATTTCTACAGTAACCTGTCTCACAAATCTCATAAATAATCTGGTCTTTATAGATCGTATAATTAAGAGAGACGACAATGTGATACAATAACCAACAGCTGAAATGAGTGCAAGGTGATTAAAAATTTAGCACAACTAATGTATTGGACACATGATTTTCTAGGTTTACAAATGACACATTTGTCTTAATATTAATCTTGTCTTTATTAGACGGTGACAATTCTCTACAGGCGGATGTTAGATAGTACTTCTTTTGTCCTAAACTCTGTAGATTAGCCGGGTGTAGTCTAGACAACGGAATGTGTGTATCATGATTGACAACTTGACTGTTATATTTGAACCTCTTGTCCTGACACATTCAGTTTCAGCATAGCTTCTGTGTTACTTTTACCCTCTTTGGATGAGACAACCAACCCCATTCCCAAATCATTTCTAATCGTCTATTGCGACATATATAGAAGGTTAACAGTGTTGCCATTCTTTACTTGCCTTTCGTGTCACAAGCATGTCTGTGATCTTAGAATACTAATTATGGTGAAAAAAAGTGTGATTTTAATTCTTTTAAATAAGAGGGCACAAGTGTCTGGAACCGCGGTAGATTAGTGGTCCTCCTAGTCCGGTCGACCAAGGTTCAATTGATGATATTTGAATTTAAGCTACTCCACCTTCTCCCCACCCCCAACCCCAAAATAGTTGATGTAATTCATCAACAGCCCCTGTGATATTGATACAAACAGTTAAAAGAGAATAGCTGGTTTGTACTTGTACAAACAGTTAAAAGAGAATAGCTGGTATAGTTCGTGCATCACCCGGCGCTATTTCATATTTCTTTGTTTGTTTCAACCTACTGGGGTACGACAGATTAGCTCTTGCTTCCTGTGTGTAGTGGTGTAGTGAGGTGTCGTCTCCAGAACTTTCTTCCACACTTTGAAGAATTCAGTTCGTGCAGCGTACAATGCCCTAAGACGAAACATATTTTTCTGAGGGAGTATGCCACGAGACGCTTCCTACTCTGAGAGAGTATGTTATGAGACTTGGATGTTGTTTGTCTTGTGATAAATCTCATTCAATTTGCAGCTTACACAGAAGCGGTAGCCGTATGCACCACCAGAGCTATGGTACATCTGCTACAATGGCGCACCAAGTATAGGTGCTTTGAAAATATTGGTTATCCTGTGTACTGCTGGGGCACGAACGAGAGCAAAGAATAACGATGCCATTACAAAGAAACGAGAGCAAAGAATAGCGACGTTATTATAATAGATCGCTATGAATATCTTTAGAGGCGACAAATTAGTTTTTTAGGCTATCTTATGTCATTTCTTTCTTTGTTCTTTTCGCCGTATACCCCTGTGTGTCTTGCATAGTCTAGAAGAGTTCTCTGGAAATGGACTTTTGTTTGCTTCATATATGTTTGTTTTCATTGACTCTTTTATGTCTGTACTTCATCGCTTGCATGGTCTGCCCCTGCCAGACCTGAAGAAAGCCATGCGAGAAGTGAGCATCCAAAGAAGGGTAGTACTACAGTGGATACCATCCCACTGTGGCATACCAGGAAATGAAGAGGCAGACAGACTGGCATAGTATGAGCAACACAGGAACAAAAAGACCAAGAAATCACCTACCAAGAAAAGAAGACCCTTATCAAAGCCATCAGGAAAGTCGACCACCCAAAAGACATTTACCACTATCTCGACAGAGCAGAGCAGGTTATTATCTTCCGCCTCAGAACAGGACACAACAGATTAAACAGCCACTTAAATACAGCAGCATTTATTAAGAAAACAGGACTTGCTGTGTAGACATGTCAAACTGCGAACGAGAAGAAGATGAAGAAGACCTGCTAACACTGAGAAATGAGATCTTTGTTACCTGCTAAAATTGAGAATTGCACTAAAACAATACAACACACTTTGCATCCCGACTCTCTCTCTCTCTCTCTCTCTCTCTCTCTTTCTCTTTCTAAAATAATCTTATCTTCATCTTCACATCCTTCTGTATGATGTGCTGTTCATCGTTTCCTATAATGATGTTTTTCCATGTCACAAATTTATGTTGTCCATCATCTTCTATCTGGTTTTTCCCCTACACCTCATGTTCTCCTAATGTCACAATTCACTATCTTTATTCTTCTCAAGTTGTGTCAGAAACTGTTGTGTTGACTGTTTTCTTCTGAAGCGAGTCAGCAGCTCTTTTTGAATTAACCTCCTTCAAGATACCTTCATTATGTGTTTTTTCTTCTTGTGGTTTTCAAAACATTCTTCTATAAATCATTATCTCAACTATATATTTAGGACTGTAGATATGTTTTTTTTCCATAGTTTTCAAAACATTCTTCTATAAAACCACATTCTCTCTACTTGCTCTCAACTATCTCTATAGTACTATAGATACATTGTTTTTGGAAAAGAAAGTCGGGGAGGTTACCTAATTTTTGGGTTGATTCCTAGTGAAGGTCACGTAGATAAGGGGGGAGGATGGGGCACACACCTCCTCCCCCATACCTCTTAGAAAATCTAGACATGACATGAACATGCTATGAAAATGCTATGAACATGACTATTAGTACGTACCAGAAACGACGTATTGGCAGATGGAAACCCCAGATGGAAAAAAAATTCTCATAGAAACGCACAAATGAAATTTACAAATGAAAACGGACGAATGATATTTTCTAATGAAAACGGACGAATGATCTTTAAAAAAAATGTTTACAAATAAAACCCTTCCTTAAGGTAATACTATCTACGGTCCTGACCAGTACTAAATATCATGTCTTGATTTTCTAAGTAATGTGGGTGAGATTTGAACCTCAAAACTAATTTTTACTTTTCTTATAATTGTCCAAGATTTACTTACATACATGAGAATCGTTTCTATTTGACTAGCATTTATTAAAATAATATTTACGAAGAAACAAGTACGTCGTTAATATCTACAACCAACTCATTAATGTTTCTTCTTCAAATAACAACGAAATGTCAAAATATATATTCATCTAATTTTATTAGTCTTCGTCCACACGTTAATATGTTAATGTGTACGAATATTTGAGACTAAATCTGATAGCATGCAGGTGTTCAGGTAATATATGAGTCCACATGACCCCCAGTCTGTGTCCTTTCTGTCTCCCACTTGACATTTTTGGCATAGATGAGACAACTATTCTGGAGATTCTACATCATCGAGAGCCCGACTCACCAACCCGCTTGAATGACCTTAAGGAATACTGGTCTATCTGGTTTCGCAAGGTCCCTGATGTTCGTTAAAGAATTCAACTAACATGCCCTCAGCGACGCGTCTTTTATGGAGACGATGGGCAAGGTGGGTGGCAAGCACTTGAAACTCCTCTCAAGAGCTGCCCAAGTGTGACAAACCATTGTAAGGTTCCCGTCACGTGATTTCTCTTCGGTGTTTCCATCTAATGGGATGCGCAGGCGGAATGATTCACAAATATTTATTTGATTTGCATACCCTTTTCAGCTAATTTAGAGAAATTGCTCGTCTTGGACGGGAAAGGATGAAAAGAGAGTGACAGAGATGAGGAACAACGGAATGGTTGAGTAGATGAGGAAAATGGTCTCCAGGGCCGTAGATACGATTATCTTAAGGAGAGATTTTATTTTTTTTTTAAATTGCCATTCCTCCAATTTCCTGTGTAAATCTCACTTTGACGGGAAATTTGAAGAATTATTTGTGAAAAATCGCGAAGGGAGAGGTTTTCTTTTGTCACTCTTTTGGTGAAGTTTCTAGCACTAAAAATCATGTTCAAATTAGCTAATTGAGGGGAGGGAGGGGGGGGGGCTTTGAACACCTCAGACACTCCCACCCCACCGTTATCTACGGGCCTGGTGATATTGACGGTTAAGATCCTTAACGGGAAACATTTACATATAGAGAATTCGCTATTCTCTCGCGCTCTCTCTCTCTCTCTCTCTCTCTCTCTCTCTCTCTCTCTTGTGCGGCTATTTTTTCAGATGCTGCTTTATTTCTCATACTTCTGCTTATTCGTGGGATTAATTTAAGAGAAAGGAATTATTGTTCGGTGACTTACAGACTGGCTACAATATCTGCGTCTTTTGATTCTAGTGCTTCGGGACTTAACATGACATTATGGTTTAAACCTATATTGGATAATTTAAAGTTTTCCATGATAAAATATATTTACTGAATACTTCATGTACATTACATTTAGGTATACATAGTATGTAAACAAAGTAGAAATAGTTCTATATTAATTTTTCTATGGGGTGGTACCCATTTCTCTATAATGTGTTATTTGGAGAAAAAATGGTTTATTTTTACAAAATATAAATGCATAAAAATACTAAAATAGTATTTAACTAAACTAAACTGAATATTTCATCTTAGAAAGCTAACTAAAGGAAATAAAATAAGAAAACTATACCTTTTAAAAGTAGTAACAGTTTTATTCACAAATTCAAATACATGCAGAATATCATACACACTATGTACCATTTTGAAAGTTTCAGGGATCTAATAAACATTTGTCTTTACAGGGAAACAACCGTTAAAATTTTGAAAACAATAATGGACAACAAATAGGAATGAAATTAGTGAATTAGTGTATGTATTATTTAAAAAGGAAAAGGGAAAACCACCTTGTAATATACGGTTAACAATTCAAGAGAAATTGATTATTAGTTATGAATGGGTGTCATTGCATTTTGGTCAAACATATAGATACACAGTCGCCTCCAGCAGATGTCGAAAGGAATGGATGCTTATAATGATCGTGGTTCTCAGGTTAAAATATTTATTACTCTTCCCTACAGGTTCCGACATAATCTGGAAAGGAGAAGAGGGAACGCACATTAAAACCAACCACGGATGCCGTAAATGTGACTACGGAGGTTTGTATTCTGTATCGACTACAGTGAAACCAGTATTCTGTATAGACTAAGGTGAAAGTGTTATGCTGAAGTCAAATGTGAAGAGTGGAAAAAAGGTGCCTAATCCTAACTGTAAATTTCGACATAATCTATTCCTTTCTAATCAGCATCCTGTTAACCCACAGACTCATAACACAAAGATCGCGACCAAAACGAGGTTGCGATGAGTTGTCTGTAGTAAATTGAAATAATAATTTCAATCCAATTTTATTCAGGATCTACTGGCGTTTGCGTATATATATTTCTGCGAAATTGGATGTTCAAATCTTCCTCATTTATAACCCCAAATTTTAAATACAAATGTTGAGAATTATATGACAAATGAGGTTGGTATTAACGAAAACTCAAATGCATAAGTTTCCAGTTTAGTAGCAAGTTACAATTTCAATCATTGCATTCAATTGGGCATAAGTTAAAATTATATTTAGTGAAATGTACTTACAAAATATATTTTCTATGTGTTTGCCTTTACGCTATTAACAATCCTTTTACTATTACCGTGATCAAAGGTAATTCACTTCTATAAAATGGAAAAGTGGGTACTTAACTTTCTATGAAATGGGCTGGCAACTATACAATCTTGGGAACCTGTGTGGTAACTGGTGGCAGTTTGATAACAAACGCGGAATAAGAAATTGTAGAGTAAAAAAGACACAGAGATCATCACTAAATACTCACAATTCCCATGGTCACCACCAATGTAAATAAGTGCTTGGCGACTTGGTAAACACCCTGTTTTTGCACAATTCTAAAATGTAGTTTACTTGAAAGATTAAAAATTAAACTTATAGTTGAATTTGATATATTCTGAATATGACGATTGATTCTTTAAAAAGCAGCACTAAATGGACAAAAAGAACACACAGTAAACTCTTGTATGATGCATTCGATCTTAAAAAGACATTCGACTTAGTAAGTCGTGAGGACTTATTCAAAGCACCAACAACATCAGCCGTCCTCCAACCATCTTACTTATATTTGTCATTTCCCATAGGCGTGAAACTATCAATTTTCATGGCCTATCTTCAGAGGATTTTGTGATCAAGAGTACCATAAATCAAGGCTTAATTCTTGCATACAAGCTTCTAGTATATACTAGTCTCTCCTCTTGAAACATGCTGTTCGCAACCAGGAAGGTAGTATATTCATCCGTTCTCATACACATTGTGGGGGCCACTACAGTGTTCAAATGTTGAAAGCCAAAACCAGAATGAAGAAGGTCCTATTGAAAGTGTTCGTCTGTGCAGATGGTGCTGCAATTACGATATATAAATAACCAAAATGTCTGAGGATGTCGGACAAAATGGAGCGTGTCGCGGTAACCAAACGAGTAAGTGATATATATAACATAAAGTACACATTTTACTATTAAATTCTAATTAACAATGTTAAAAATGAATAGCTAGCAATAAACAAAATAACAAGAACATTTTTCCACGTTACAGTTCAAAAGGTACTTTTCTCAAGACACATATAACAAACAAAAAACATTCATAACCATAAAAATATTTAAAACTGTAAGGACTTGGAGATGTTTTTCTCACCACAAAACATTTCCAAGTGAAATGTGAAACATTTGTAATTACGACACAATTATATGTGAGGTGCTGCACAACGTACTCGCTGTCTTTTCTGATACAAGCAGTGAGTTTGAAATTACAATCAGAAAGAAGGAGACACAAATAACAACGCAGGCTGACAATAAGCAGCCACCCCTTGAAGGTGATGGGCTTGAGGTAATTGATCACTTTTAATATCTAGAATCCTCAGTCAACAATACATTATTTCTGCATCAGGAAACTGCATCCGGATTAGGCAATACATATACAATAATGAACAGACAAACAAAAAAGAGTGCGGGGAAGCAGAACTAACAATAAACACTAAACTCCTTGTTTACCAAACGTTAGTCTTCGACACCTCCCTATGTGACAGTGAAAGATGGACTATATGCACCGGGAGAGACGACTAAACAGCTTTCATGTTCTGTGTAAAATTCGTGAAGTTAGGTTGCAGGACAAAGTCACTAACACTGATGCATTGTATAGAAAGGGCAATACCCCAATATTTGCTATGCTTAGTCTGTGCAAAGTCAGTTCGTTGGGACTCATTAGGAGGATGGAAGATGGCAAATACTGACAGTTTTATTTTATGGAGAATTAATATTCTTGGAAAATATATTATGGTCGACCTCTACTTCGCTACAAGGACTATGAAAAACAGACATTGTTACAGAATCGTAGGAGCAGGTTGCCCTGGATCTTGTTGCATAAAGAGGCAAGTTCAGGAATTATATTCTTCTTCTTCTTCTTCTTTCGTTCGCTAATAATGTCTATATCTGCAGTGTTGATTCTTGTATAAATTGGACAGTGTTTTCCATTCCTTGTTTTGTACCATAAAGTTTAACATTCATTGGTGTATCAGAAGGCCAGTATGTGCATCTTAATGTGTCATAGTTTGCACATTCTTGAAGGATATGTTCTGAAGTCTGGTTGACTTGTCCACAATTACACTTTGCTGTTGTGCCAATTTTAAATTTTGTATACATATGGCTGTTTAGTCTATTGTGTCCAGTTCTCAGTCGACATATGATGACCTGTTCTTGTCTGTTAAGTAGGTGGTAGTCGTCCGTGGAGGTAAGTTAGGCTTTCGTTGTGCCTTTATCGTGGATTTCTTTTGGTGATAGCTGATTGGTACATCCGGTTGCTGCATGTTAGCACCTTCCTTGGCGAGTTGATCAGCTCTCTCATTTCCTGCTATTCCACAGTGTGATGGAATCCATTGCAGTTTAACTCCACACCTATTTTGTACTATGGACAATACCTCTTTTAACTCTGGAAGTTTATTGGATTGTAATGCCTCTAGTACTGACCTTGCATCTGTAAGTATTACAATAGGGTGTGAGGTCCTGTCCAATGTTAACAGTTTTTCTGCAGCTGTATAAATAGCTTTGACTTCAGAGTCATAGTTGTTGCAGTAATTCCATGTTGGTATACAAGTGGTATCAGTGGTGCCATCTGGGTATTCTACATATACACCACTTCCTCCATTTTTTACTGCATTCTGTGCTGATCCATCTGTATATACTCTGGTCCATAGATCACTTGGGTAAACATCATCAAGGAAACTGAGAGCTGTTACTCTTTTCTGCAGATTATTCTGATGTTCATCCCCATGCACACCTGCTATTGTTGTTTGGATGGTCACTGGTAGGCATGTCCGTTTTTCCCATGGGGTGTGTTCTGGTTGAGATGTCAGAGGTATTGTAACCTCTGGCAGATCCGATACCTGTCTACGTAGACGCTTGGCCTGGTGTATGAAGCTGCTTCTTTTAAGCCGTCCTTGTGACATATTCTGGAATCTTTCCTTCATTGGGTGACTATGGTGGGAAAGAAACTTTTCTCCGTGAATTATAATTTTAGTATCTCTACGCTCTTTCAATGACTGCATCCCTTCGATATTCTGCATTACTATGATTGGTGTGGATCTCATTGCGGCTGTAATGATTCTAAGTGCTTGGTTCTGTACTCTATCTAGGTTTTGTAGTGTAGTGTTTGATGATGAACTCATGCTGTAGAACCATATTCCAAGTGTGGTCGAATGGCTTGTTGGTATACATTTTTTAGAATTCTTTCATTAGCTCCCCAAGTTGTCCCACTCAGTTTTCTTAGTATAGCTATCTTCCTTCTAGCCTTTGTTTCTGCTTTGCCGATATGATGTTTCCATGTCATTTTGGCATCAAATGTTACACCAAGATATGTGGATTGGTCATCTACCTTTAAGATAGTTTTATTTACATAGATGTTTCCTGCTCTTTGTTTTGGTGAAAGTGTAAAAAGGGTTGTTGCTGACTTCTCTATATTGATACTTACACACCATTTGTCAGCCCAATTAGTCAAAATGTCCATGGCTCTCTGAAGCATTTTTGTGGCAACCATGGCGATCTCATGTGTGCACCATAGAACCAAGTCATCTGCATATAGTGCTGCCTTAGTTCCACAGGGTATTTTATTAGATCATTGATAAATATGAGAAAAAGAGTGGGTGATAGAACTCCTCATTGAGGCACTCCAAGGCGTAGTAATACTTTCCTACTTTTTTTGCCATTTACTTGTACTCTGGCTCTTCTATTGTGAAGAAAGGCTTTCGTCCATCTATACATATTTCCACATATCTTGTAGTTTCTCATTTTTTGAAGCAATCCTTCTTTCCATACTTTATCAAAGACCTTCTTTATCCATGCCACTAAAACTGATTTTTTTTGTCTTGGAAAGCATCCTCAATTTCCTGTGAGAGGTATGTGGTTTGATCCTCTGTGGAGTAGCATTGCCTGAAACCTGCCTGCTGTGGTGCAAGGAATTTTCTACTTTCCAGCTGAAATTTTAGTCTTAGGTTTATGATGCGCTCCATTGTTTTGCCGAGGCAACTTGTAAAACTAATTGGTCTGTAGCTAGTTGGTGTTGTTCCATCTTTTCCAGGTTTAAGCAAAGGGACCATAATTGATTATCTCCAGATTTGTGGTATTTTCCCAGTAGTCCAGCTAATATTTAGGATGTCCAATAGTTTCCTTCTGGCTGTTGTTCCTAGATTCTTTATCATTTCATTTGATATTTCATCAATACCTGGGGACTTATTTAGCTTTATTTTAGAGACCGCTAATTCCAATTCACTATATATGAACAATGTATCCATAATTTCATCTGAGCTGTTTTCATCTCTGATTCTAGTCTGAGCATGTTCCAATTTACTTTTTTGGTCGCTCCGCACTGTACGCTGTTTCTCTGGACTAATTTTAATATTGCAGTCTTGAGCAAATATCCTAGCTAAATTATCTACTGCTTGCTTTCCTGTAATCATTTTGCCATTCTGTACGAGTGTTATGTTTGTGCTTCTTCCTGTTCCTTCATCATTTAGTTGTTTGACCAGTTTCCACAGTTTTTTTCCATCCTTTTCAAAATTTACGGATTCTGTTTTCTCTTTCCAGCTCTTTCTTCTAGCTTCTATTTTTGCTCTTTGGAATTTAGCTTTTGCGTGTTGATATTTGTTGTGATGTTCCTGGATTGGGTTATTTTCCACTTCCGTCCGTGCTTTTTCTAATTCCTCTTGCAGCAGTTCTAGTTGTTCACTCCAGTATGGCTTGTAATGTTTGCGTGCTCCTCTTGGTATTGCTTCCTTGGCAGCTTGATGAATACATTTATTGAACTCTGACTATGGCATTTATGTCTTTTCCTTCCATATCTATTTGTCCAGCTAAAACACTACTGCGGTGTTTAAATAGTCCCCAATTTGCTTTTTTATAATTCCATCTTGGAAGGCTACATGCATTTCCTGTGAGTTCATTTTTAATACTAAGGAGGACTGGTCGACGGTAGCTACCTCCAAGTTGCTTCCCAACTGTTCTATTGATTTCCCAGTTTAGGTCCGCTGAGTACAATGCCAAGTCTGGCGTGGAAGTGGTTTGCCATACTCTTGAGTAGTATTTTGGAGGATCTTTAGGCTTATTAAGCAATAGAAGACATTTATCGTCTTGCCAGCTTTCAAGTTCTTCTCCTCTTTTATCCATGTGGTCATAACCCCAGCTTTGTAAGTGACTATTAAAATCTCCACATACTATCAGTCTTCCTCTGTACGGTATTGTGTCCAGGGAAAGGGACTGGTCATTTGGACAATAATAATTTAGTAGGTTGAAGTCTGTGTTATTGGTCTTTAGTTGAAGGAACTGATATTCTGCTCCTTCCATGTATAGCTCAGTGTGATGTGCGCTGATATTATTTTTGACTAGAGTTAGTATACCTCCTTTTCTTCTGTCTATTCGATCAGCTCTAAAGCACTGATAACCTGCAATTTTAAAGGCTACATCTTTGCTGAGGTGTGTCTCTTGTATGTAACAAATGCTGACCTGTTCCTTAAGAAGGGTGTTTTCTAATTCTAATTTCTTGCTAAAACCATCTTTTTTCTATTTACACCCTCAGCATTCCAGTGCATTATTGTAAGTGGTGTCTCATTGGTTGGTAATATTTGTTGGTCAGTGATATTACTCTTGTGCCTCCTGGCTCCACAAGGCAATCGAAGAGGACCTCCAGTCGTATGGGGTGGGCCCTTTCGAGGTATAGGGTCCGGTGCTACTCCTGCCTGGTGAGTCGTCACAGGGTTAGCACCATAACGGGGTAATGCAGATATAGACATTTATGTGCGATAATGCATGACATTCTGATTGTTGCGGTGCGCATTCTGGCCAAATGTCGTAGACTACAGCACCTTTACTTGCTAGGCAAGACTGTGGTCCTGCCCGAATGTGGGAGGGCCTGGCTAGTCTTAGTTTCCAGCCTCTGCTTTCTGGACTAAGCCCCATCTCCACGCCAAGGAGCTGGCCTCGATGGGGTAGGAATTATATAAATACAAAGAAGAAAGTGGTAGCAGTGCAAATACTGCATGTCTAAGAATACATACAATATCATACGATGGTGCAAGTTGGCACACGATCCCTAGTACATTCTGTTGAAGACGTGGCTCAGAATTCTCGTGTAAGGCATAGCAATTATCCTCATGGATAATATTTCTATAGCACAATAATACTATCATATGAAAAGACGGTAATGTGCGTACTAAATGGACATCGGCGGAAGTGGATAAACATGAAATACCAAGAGCTAGACTCGGAGAAGAAGAATGGAACAAGATAAGAGGAAGTGGAATAACTCTGGGACATATTTCAGAAAATAACAATTAATATAGGTTTACGTTGTTGTTTTCTGAGGCGCGTGGCCGAATAGTTAGAACGCTGATTATATAACCATGACATCTCGGGTTCAAACAGATTGGTTTTTCCCTTTGCGTGTACAATATAAAATACTTCCTATTCACGTTGAGGCAATTGCTATAGCAAAGCGGAATTTAATTCTACTGCCTATAAAAAGCGTCCCAGAACTCATGAACAGAAAAATGTACAGTTACCAAATTGACTGCTCGCTAGAAGGTTTCACAAATCATAATGATGTTGGATCTGAAAGGCGATGTGTAAACGCCTAACACTTTACTCGTGTGTCGTTGATTTTTCCATATTTTCTGTTAACAAATACTCCCTTGAAAAATAATCAACATAAATGGCGACGTTTGTTGTATACACTAGCAACGCCTAGACAATATGTTACTTTATCAACTTCTGCTTCTGAACGTCTTCCGGTTCTTTCGTTTGGCGCTGTGCTCTCAGAGTGTATTTATTTCCCCTTACTCTGGTCACCGCGAGCAACTGTTCGATGTCCTCAAATATGTACACGTCTGTAAAGAATTCCAATGACTTTGGTTAATTTTGGAATGCTGGCTGCCAAATCTGAATTGTGTTACGATTTCCTCTGTCTTCTGTTGTCCTATTTGCTTTCATTCAATCAGGCCTGTGTTTATTTATCAAAATTACGTGCCGTTTCTTTTGCAAACTCTGTAACTAGTTTTGTATTTTCCTCGTTATCTTCATAGTATTTCTTACACTGGATTAGTAATTTGTCTACAAATATTAAGCTTAGTTTCTTCACTCTGGTCAGTACTTCACCTTTTCTGCTGTATGTAAAACAGTGTTGGGTCGAATACGGCCCACCAAGCCATATATTTCAGGTCCGCCATGCTGATCTAAAAGTAATATACGAAATGGCCTCCAAATGAGTCTTGAAGCTCGAAGGACTAAAAAAAAATAATGTTATGCCCCATACCATACTACCTAAACTCACTCCTATTCGTCGACAGAAACAGGTTGATGTGAAGGTTGGTGGGTAAGTTGGTAATGACTATCTAATTAGAAGCTTCTTACAAGTTGGTATTTTGTGAGATTTTTCGATTATTAATTGGATGGTGATCATTTTAGCAGAACCCTTAAGATGCCTGAAAACAAACATTTATACAGTCTAGATGATATTAAGACATTGCTACAAGAACAATAAGCGACTGGCAAAATTAGCATAGACTATGAAGCACTACAATACAGACATAAAAGCAGGAAGGCAGATATGTCTCCGTAAGGATGGAATGTTTTCTGAAAGATATTGCTTACGTCTTTGTTTCCGTTGGATTTTTAAGGACAGTTTTTTGAGGAAAATCAGTTAACGATGTGGCTAGGATGGTACCCCCATTTCTAACTTGTTTCGTATATAATAATAGAGGGAGCATCGTGGATATAGAAGATGTGGATATTTAGAAGAATAAGGAACACATCGTGGACAGAGAAGAAAACAAGCAATGACGTTCTGACTGCACCGTGGATGAAGAAAGAACTATTAAAATAAATAACAATCAAACAAATAAAATATTGTGGACATATTCATATACATGACACCTTGTTAAGTTCTTGGTGAGTTGTAGAGTCATGAGTGAGTTGTAGACACCTTTATGAGGTGTAAAGTCCTTGGTGAGTAGTGAAGAAAATCAATAACCTTGTTTTTGGCACCAGGGGCGCCACAGAGGAAAATGTATCTCAAAAAGAGGCGGTGGGACAAGAGAAAAAAAAGCTGAGTCTACTGGTCTAGACACTGGTCTAAACAGTTATCTTTCTATTGTCTCCCTAGATTGGTTTGTGTCTACATATTCCCATCTTTCTATTGTCTCCCTAGATTGGTTTGTGTCTATATTTCCTCATCTTTCTATTGTCTCCCTAGATGGGTTTGTGTCTACATTTCCCTATCTTTCTATTGTCTCCCTAGCTGGGTTTGTGTCTACATATTGCCATCTTTCTATTGTCTCCCTAGATGGGTGTGTGTCTACATATTCCCATCTTTCTATTGTCTCCCTAGATAGGTTTGTGTCTACATGTCCCTATCCTTCTATTGTCTCCCTAGATGGGTTTGTGTCTACATTTCCTCATCTTTCTATTGTCTCCCTAGATGGGTGTGTGTCTACATATTCCCATCTTTCTATTGTCTCCCTAGATAGGTTTGTGTCTACATTTCCCTATCTTTCTATTGTCTCCCTAGATTGGTTTGTGTCTACATTTTCCTATCTTTCTATTGTCTCCCTAGATGGGTTTGTGTCTACATTTTCTCATCTTTCTATTGTCTTTTAGATGAGACTGTGTCTACTCCCCCGCTTCTCCCCCATATTCGAAATTTTTCTGCGTGGTCCCTAGCAAACAGATGTGATCAATTATGAGACCTATTGATGCATGTAAACATTCCATCAAATCTGAGTAAATTTACAGAGCTACATGTGTGATTTTATTAACACAGAAAACAAGAAGAAGATGAAGAGGACTACAAAACAACACTCATATGTTATTCTTCTTCTTCTTTCGTTCACTTGAAACATGTCTATATCTGCAATTCTGTCTCCTTAATAAAACTCACTGTCTTTTGTAGTTCATACAGTGTCCCATAGAGCTTTGATTCCAGTGTTGTTTCCTCTGGCCAATATGTCTGCCTCAGAGTTTCATGCTCAGAACACTCTTGAAGTATATGTTTGGCACTCTGTACTGCCTGTCCACATGTACACATGGCCGTGTTGCCAATCTTGAACTTTGTATACATGTGACTGCGGAGTCGGTTGTGTCCTGTTCTGAGACGTAGAATTATAACTTGTTCTGATCTGTTCATAATGTGATAGTCATCTTGTGTTGGTGTTTGTGGCTTTCTTATTGACTTGATCATCTGTTTTTTCTGATGGAAGGTGATTGGTATATCTGGTTGATCTTCGGCAGCACCTTCCTTAGCCAGTTGGTCTGCTTTTTCATTTCCTGGTATTCCACAGTGAGAGGGTATCCACTGCATGGTTACCCTATACTGGTAAGACAATTCGCTAAGTAGTTTTTTCAAGTCTGTTAGTTTTCCAGACTGGAGAGCTTGAAGCACTGACCTTGCATCTGTCAGGAATACCACAGGCTGTAGGTCAGAGTTGGAGTTCAGCAGTTTTTTAGCTGCCACAGTAATTGCCTGGATTTCTGCATCATAATTATTGCAGAATTTTCCTGTCGGTGTTCTGATTGTATCTCTAGGCTTGTGTGGATATTCTATATATACACCTGCACCTCCATTCCTCACAGCATTCTGTGCTGACCCATCTGTGTATACTCTGACCCATATATCTTGTGGATATTCCTCGTCCAGGAAACTGAGGGTGACTGTCCTCCGCTGCACACTGTTCTGTTCGTCCTCGCTTAGTATTCCTTTCACATGGGTCTGAATGTATATTGGCATTCCATGCCTTTCACTCCATGGGGTTTGTTCTGGTACAGACCTTAAGGGGCTGTCAACTTCAGGTAGGTCTGTAAGTTGTCTACGGAGTCGTTTAGCTTGATGGATAAAGCTGCTTCTTTTCAGTCGCCCCATTGCTAGGTTTTGGAATCTTTCCTTCATTGGATGACTTGGCATACACTGAAACTTTTCCGCTTGAATTAGTACTTTTGTGTCTCTGCGTTCGCCAAGTGTTTGCATTCTTCCCATTTTCTGCATCTCTGCTATGGGTGTTGATTTCATTGCTCCCAACATTATTCTAAGTGCCTGGTTTTGCACTTTATCTAGATCTTGTAATGTGGTGTTTGATGCAGGACACCACGCAGCTGAACCATATTCCAGGTGTGGTCTTATGCCTTGCTGGTAAACTTTACTGAGTATATTCCCACTGGCTCCCCATGTCGTTCCACTTAGTTTTCTCAGGATAGCTAACTTCCTCCTGGCTTTTGTTGTTGCTTTGTTTATGTGCTGCTTCCATGTCAGCTTATCATCAAAAGTAACTCCGAGGTATGTTGGTTGTTTGTCTTCTTTCAAGAGCTCTCTGTCTATCTTGATATGACCGGCTTTTTGTTTTGGTGAGAGGGTAAAGAGTGTAGTGCTGCACTTATCTGTGTTAATGCTGACACACCATCTATTTGCCCATAAGGTTAGGGCATCGATAGCTCTTTGTATTTGTTTAGTGGCCACTGTCGCATGTTCTTCCGTGCACCAGATCACCAGGTCGTCAGCATACATTGCCACTTTGATCCCGTGTGGTAGTTCAGCAACTAGGTCATTGATGTAAACCAAGAAAAGTGTGGGTGACAGGACTCCTCCCTGGGGGACTCCATTACGCAGTAGGACTTTCTTGCTTTTGCGACCATCTAATTGTACCCTGGCTCTTCTATTATGCAGGTATGCTTTTACCCATTTGTACATTCTTGAGCTAACCCTGCAATTTCGCAATTTCTTTAGGAGCCCTTCTTTCCAGACCTTATCAAATGCTTTCCTAAGGTCTATCCATGCTGCTAGTACCAGTTTCTTATCTTGGAAGGCATCCTCAATCTCTTGGGAGAGGTAGGTTGCCTGATCTTCAGTAGAGTAGCACTGTCTGAAACCTGCTTGCTGTGATACCAGAAGGTTTTCACTTTCAAGGTACCACTGCATCCTAAGATTGATAATGCGTTCCATTGTTTTGCATAGACAGCTTGTGAGGCTGATGGGCCTGTAGTTGGAGACTGTGTTGCCATCTTTTCCTGATTTGAGGAGAGGTATCATTATTGCTTCTCTCCATGCCTGTGGTACATTACCTGTGGACCAGCTTGTGTTAAAGATTTGCAGCAGCTTTGCTCTTGCTGCAATTCCCAGGTTTCTAATCATTTCATTGGACACTCCATCAGCTCCAGGGGACTTTTTCATTTTCAATTTGGATATTGCATGCTCCAGTTCTCTCATTGTGATTGGTGCCTCCATGACTTCAGGTATAGGTTCGTCTTGTCCAATGTTTTGCTGGTTCGCTCGAACCTCCTGTTGTTTGTCTGGGCTGACTTTGACGTTATTGTCTTCTGCAAAGGAATCTGCAAAGTAATCAGCTGCATGTTTACCTGTTAAAATGTTTTTATCTTTATAAAGTGTGATCCTGGTATTTCTCCCTGTACCTTCATCATTTAGTTGTTTTACAAGTTTCCATAATTTCCTAGTATCTCTTTCTAGGTTCAGCGACTCTGTTTTTTCTTTCCAGCTGTTCCGTCTGGCTTGTAACTTGGCTCTTTGAAATTTAGCCTTTGTTTGCTGATATTTGTTGTGATGTTCTTGGCTAGGTCTGTTCTCAGCCTGCTTTCTAGATGTTTCCATCTCATTTTGCAGCTTTTCCAGTTCATCATTCCAGTAGGGTTTGTAGTTTTTGCGTGCCCCCCTGGGTATGGTTTTACTAGCAGCATGTAGTATACATCTATTAAATTCACTCACTGCTCTATTGATGTCTTTGTCCAAGTTCATGTCCTTAGCTAGAACACTGGTTAAATGCTGGTACATTTTCCAGTCTGCCCTCTTATAGTTCCACCTAGTGAGCGTGCTGCTGTCCTTGGTATATTCATTGTGAATTTCCAGAAATACTGGTCTGTGGTCACTACCCCCAAGCTGCTTTCCAACGACACGTGTGATGTTCCATTCCAGGCCTGGTGAGTAGAATGCCAGGTCTGGTGTAGAGGTGGTGTGCCATGCTCTCGAGTAGAAGGTTGGTGAGTCAGCTGGCTGGTTAATAAGAATGAGATTATTTTCATCCTGCCAGCTCTCAAGTTCCTCACCTCTCTTGTCGATATGATCGTAGCCCCAGCTCTGAGAGTGGCTGTTGAAGTCACCACACACCATAAGCCTTTCTTTATCTGGAATTGTGTCTAGTGCCAATGGTTTATCATTTGGGCAGTAGTAGTTCAGGAGATGGAATTCTGCACTGTCTGTTTTTAGGTGGAGCATCTGGTATTCTGCCCCGTCCATGTATACTTCCAGCTGACATGCGCTGATATTGTTTTTAACTAGTGTCAGAATTCCACCCTTTCGCCTGTCTTTTCGGTCAGATCGGTAGCACTGGTAGCCTCTGATTTTGAAGGCTATGTCGCTGCTGAGGTGTGTTTCTTGGATACAGCAAATATTAACTTGTTCTTCACTGAGGACATTTTCAAGTTCCAGTTTTTTGCTGTATCCATCTCTTTTACTGTTGACACCCTCAGCATTCCAGTGCATTATTTTTATTGGTCGTTTGTTTGTTTGGCCAGTAGCTCTATTCCCTTGCCTCCTGGCTCCTCGGGGCAATTGAGAAGGACTTCCAGTAACTGAGGTTGGGCCCTTTCGAGGTATAGGGCCCGGCACCGTCCCTGCCTGAACGTCCGCCACAGGGCAGGCACCATAACATTTATTAGATGCAGACATGTTTCCATTGTGTTTTATGCGTGGCAACCTGATTATCTGTGCGCCTTTTGGCTGGTTGCCTCCGTCTTCAGCACTCTGCTTACTTGGGCCGGACTATGGTCCTGCTCGAGTGGGAGTGCCCGACCAGTCTTAGTTTCCAGCCTCTGATGGCTGAACTAAGCCCCATCACCACTTCAAGGTTCTGGCCTCGATGGGGACTCATATGTTATGATTTTGGTTGTGATTTCTCGCTTGACATGACCACTCCTCTAGTCGACTCAGCTGTAAATGAGTACCTGGCACATGCATAAGGGAATGTAAAGACAGCAAAGAAGTGAACTGGCCACCCCACCTAATAGTTGCCCCGGCTTAGTACATGAAGAGTTATCTTCATTCTCGACGACAGGTTGTTGTCATAGGACCTACCTTTTACCTTTATGCAATGATTCACTAAAGACACACATATTCAAGATGACAAGATGACATGTATAATACAAGATGACATGTATCATCTAAATATCAGGAAGTCTTTCGATCGTCTTGTCAGATTGTTCCAATGATGTGCCATGAGTACGAGACTTAAAAATCCATGTAAAAGACAGCTGCGAAGCATTCGTCCAAACGTCGGCTTGCTATTGTAAAACGAAAGAATTTAAAATGCTAAAAAATCTTCACTAATCATGAGAAATGTTTAGTGGTTCTGCTCCGCTGGTATAACCCACGTGTTTATACAAAGGACTAGAGATACTGAAAATAGTGAAGTGCGCTTTTGAGGAGGTCAGCATGGATTATAGCTTTTTGAGGAAAGGAATTAAAGGTTTCTCCATCTGTGATCGCCACGTTTCTTCATAATTTAGAAGTCTGGCTATCTACTGTGCGAACATCTGTGTGCACAGGGAGAGTTTGGGTAGGATGGAGTATTCATAACTCAATGTCCAATTGTCGTATCACGGTTCTACATTTTACAGCCGAGAACCTTGAATAGGGCACAGACAGGATTGGTAATGGAGAGAGAATGGTATCAGCGGCTTAGTCATAAATCACTAGTATTTGTTACAGTAACTGGAATGTTGCAAGAATATTTACAATCTATTTTTAAAATTATAGTTCTGTCATCAGAATCAAGAATCAGTCTCGGAATACATCTCCCTTCTTTTCACTTGCATTCATGCATTGCTACAAGTTTCGTGATCCTCATTAATTCTTCATAATCTTTAAATATACAAAACCAGTGGTAGGTTCTATGATTAATTTTTGTAAAATTATCACTAAATATACAAAATTAGTGGTAGGTTCCGTGATTAATTCTTGTAAAATTATCACTAAATATACAAAATTAGTATTAGGTTCTATGATTATTTCTTGTAAAATTATCACTAAATATACAAAAGTAGTGGTAGGTTCCGTGATTAATTCTTGTAAAATTATCACTAAATATACAAAATTAGTGTTAGGTTCTATGATTATTTCTTGTAAAATTATCACTAAATATACAAAAGTAGTGGTAGGTTCCGTGATTACTTCTTGTAAAATTATCACTAAATATACAAAATTAATGGTTATTTCTATGATGCATTCTTGTAAAATTATCACTAAATATACAAAACAGTGGTAGGCACCATGAAATATTATTATTTATACATGAAAATAATAATAAAATTTAGTGAGGTAATTTATTTTTTTGCGAATATAACAGCATTCATTGCTTTCCATGTTAAGCACCTCGCTGCAAATTGCTGTAATTCTTGTGTATTGCTGATGCCCACTATTCAGCATTCCCTGCTGATTTATTCTGCTTGAAGTTTCTTGTGGACGACATACTTCTCTTATTTCCATCTGTCTTCAACAGGATGATTTGATTAGGAAGTGTGTTTTGATCCAAATAGATTGTCTTAGAATGTGACAATGTTCTTAGAATGTGACAATGTTTCTTAGAATGTGAGTGTTCTTAGAATGTGATAATGTACTTAGAATGACGTAGGTGATTACATGTGAGACGACATATGTTAAATATCATGAAGAATGAAGTTCCTGTTTGACTTAGGCCACAAACAGAACTGAATGCAATGTTTACAGCTTGGATGTGATATCTGCGCATGTGGGCCTGATACCTCCGACAGTTACATGGCATTTGATAACTTTGATCCTCTATGGGATGTAACAGTCAACTCCAACCCCCAAAACTTCTTTAGTCGCTTCTTACGATATGCATGGTAGGTAACACTATTTCTTTTCTTTGCTCCCTTTCTGGCATCAAACATGCATTTTCTAGAATAATGACTCCGATTTCTCTTTATGATTTGTACCATTTAAGCGCATGTGCTTGAACTTGTTTGAACTCGGTTGCTGTTCGGAGACAGCAAAAATCGCCCTCTTCATGTGACATGGCAATATTACCAAACCGCATAAAAGATTACCAATATTCAACCATAATTCACAAGCAATTCCCAGTAAAAGATATGTATAAATATACATTAATCATTCCGCAGGACGATGAAAAAAAAACTTAATTTACTATTTCTTATAGAAGTTCTTAAATTATTACTTTTTTCTGTATGATCTTTTCTTATTATTATATGTTCGTTCAGACGAAGTTCTTTTGATAGAAACGTCCACCAGCTTCGAACATATTTATTTTATTAGAATTGTTTTTAAACATCTTTTTATTAGTGATGTTGGTATGTGAAACGCATACTTACATATTCCCTATTATCACTTTGGTATATGTGTTACCACAGCCCATATCTGATTGTCAGATCGTTTCTGGAATTGTGGTAATTATATAGGAGGTATGAAAAAAGTTTGACAATTGCTGACAATAGGGGAAGTGTGAAAAGTTTGACAATTGCTGAAAATGGGGAAGGTGTGAAATAGTTTGACAGTTGCTGAAAATGGGGGAGATGTGTCAAAAGTTTGACAGATGCTGACAATGGGGAAGGTGTGAAAAGTTTAACAATTGAGGACAATGGGGGAGGTGTGAAATAGTTTGACAGTTGCTGACAATGGGGGTTGTGTGATAAATTTGACAGTTACTGACACTGGGGGGGGGGTGTGAAAAATGTTGATGTTAACATTATTGGTTTTTATACGCAAATTAAGTTGTTTGAGTTTGAAACATTTATATACAAGTCTGAAGACAATAGTAAAGCATTTTCCCAAGTTTTATGATTTTAAAAATCGATTTGGAGAGTAGAAACAGGCTTTTTAAAGTAATTAAGCAATGGATCTTTACTCTTGACAGATATTGACAAATATGTGGGTGTGGGGTAAAATCTGACAACAAATTATTGACGCCAATTACGGCGCCCCTTAACTTAATGCAAGTTATAGGTTTACAGAGGGAAATGGGTAGCTTTAGATGAACATTCTCAAGATGAACTCCTTGATGTATATATTACTTGCAAGTTTCATATTGCTGATACAATAATTTTAAATTACTTGAATTATTCAGAACGTAGTGCTTAGCACATCATTGCTTGCAGCAGATATTTTCTTAGCAATATTTACATTTATTTGTTTGACATGCCTTCATAACAGCCCGAACAGTCAGTTGTTTGTGGCTGAAGTGAGAAACTGGTACCATAGTCGACTGAGACGCGCTCATTACAGCTGAGCCACATAGCCGAACATAATAATGTATATACTAAAGAAATAAAAAGATAATTTCTAATCCACGTACTAATACTTATAGATTAGTGTATAACCACTATGCCACTGCGCCTTAACTTGGAAATTTGAATTATCAAGACAATGTACAAACTTTGTTCATTCCGTATTCAGCAAATATTATTGGTTTTTATTTTTAATAACATTTTTTTCAATTTGGAAAATCGAATTAAAACAAAATAATTTTCACAAAATTCAGCGATATTCATAAGTCACCGAGGAAGATAGAACATCTGTGCTTCCATTACTTCTTAGAACTAAAAGTTTTCAAGTGCTGGTGGTTGTCGATACAATGCCCCGTTTATGAATAACGCGGTTACGGTAGCTGCTCCCTCTTCTCTCTGGTTGTTAAAATGAGAGTCCGAGGAATGTTTTACAACTGATACTCAGAGATCTTTTCAAGCCAGCTGCAACTGAAACGATCATTCAAATAAAAAAAAACCCCATCACACCACAGACCACCAACTGCGTAATATGACTTCTTTTCCAGGGAACATTAGTAAAATCATGGCGTCTATAAGACATTTTTAAAGCAAAACGTTGTTAACCATTGAGATTACATCTTGCCATCATTACACCTACCTGCTTGTGTTTATGGGCACCGAAGGATGTCAAAGAATAGGTCAGCTGTGACTTGTTGTACATGTCGTAAAACACCACTAAGAAGGTTCATGAAGTGGATTTATCGTTCCATCCCTTGGATAGTTCAAGTGAGGCAACAAAATAATGACGAATTCGGATATGCCTGGTCGAATAGAGAAGATATTACGGCACAACTGTACATTTTGGTACAACACATTCCTTTCTCGAGACCATATCATTACATTTTGGTATAACACATTCCTTTCTCCAGACTATATCATGCTATTCAGAATGAATTTCAAAATGGACGCCGGAGAACTCATGTTGTGATAAACTGAGCAACTCGTGTTCAATTCACACCTTTAGATCTTCATTTCATATTCCATGCCCTGTCAAGTAGGTTATCATTTCAGTCCACAATCTTTTGTCCACAATCATTTTCAAATCATTTTCGATACCGACGTTATCTAATCACACAACGCCAAGCTGTCCAGCATCTTTACTCCTGCGATGTTCTCTAATGTCACAATGCCATGGCTACCCATCATCTTCTCTCTTGATCTTCCCCCACCCATCTTACTTTTTAACCTGACTGTCGCGCAATGTGCTCCATCTTTCATTTCCTCATAATGTGTCCAAAAATGTAGACGTTCTTCTGATGAGAGTGAGCAGCTGTCTCTTTGAAACAAGCTCGTCCATCAAGCTTTGTATTTGTCCATGTTGTTCTCAATATCAAATCACACCTCTATTGCCTCTACATATTATTTACTATTGTGCTGATTGTCCAAGATTAACTTCCATACCAGGTATAGCTACTAAGAACTATCTTTAGTTGACAAAGAAATACTACGAATGATGTTCTTCATCTTGCGGAATATTGATTTTGTCTGGACAATTCTAAATTTGACTTCTTAATCAAAACACATCTTCATTTGATGTTATTAATGTATCCAGATATTTGAATATGTTGATTTGCTTCAGATTGGTCTCATCTACTTTGATGTTGAATTATGGAGGACATTTATTCTTTGTTGTTACCGTTACTTCAGTTTTTCTGCTCTGCATATATTCAGAAATCTGTGTACGCATGACATAACACCCCTCATTCAAGGAGATGTACAAAGGTATGTGAAACACGCACAAACAAAACCATATTGTAGCTACTCGTGTGAACACTGATACTACTACTGTGTCAACATTCTGCTATTTATGCCATTGTCCTATCACTCCATTGACTACATCTTTTTTATGCAATCTATTTAATGATTGCTGGTGATCTTCTCAGAACTAGAACAATGCTGACACTTCAAGATCAAATTGAGCTTAGAAATCTTGAGACAGGCAAATCATTCGGGGATGAAAGAAAGAGTTATTGCTTGATTTGCCCTTGTTTTTATACAGTGGATGAGAATTTGAGTTTGGAGTGCTCTGCTCTTAATTCAACTGACATCTTGTATTCTACGACTTAGTGTAACGTCCATATTTCTAAAAAGATCAACAATGCACACACAAATGTAACTTAATTTTGCATGCTAACTTGAATCCGATTTGATACAGGTGACACCCATAAAATTGAGGTGGAAGTTTCCTGTATTCTTGAAATTAGATTATAATTGGGTATGCTTTCTGAGAATAGATTTAGTTTTAAAATGAAGACTATAAGAGATTAAGGAGCCATATTTCATAAAGCGAAACGAATGCGCTCTGGCGGTTAGTGATGCATTGATATCTTTCAAGAGTGGCAAAGAATGAGTAAGTGGGAAGGGTCCTACCCTTTCTATGTCGCTGTAGTTAGCCCTGTTAGTATGTCTAGACGGTCAAGCGACAATACCCTAACACGATCATCATGTCTGCCCTGCCTCGTATTCTAACTCTCTTGCTTCCTGACACCATTAGAAGAATTTGCTGATCTCTTCCATCGGACAGGATCAAAAGCTTGTCGTGAATTTTCATCCCCGCAGTTTTACTTAATGATCTTCTACACGCACTGACCACTTCTTTAGCATCATACGTAGAGGTGTGCAGTTTTGTATGATTTGACCTATAGTTGAATACACTCCTACTCCACGCGTACATTCAAGTTGACTTTTCGAGGTTTTTTTGTGTGTCTTTATTTGACGATGTTAATGATGCAACCCTTGCGCCTCTCTCATTCGAACGTTCCCTGCCATTCTCCAAAGCTACTTTTATTATTAAATAGATTTCACATGTGTGTCACGTCATTTGTGCCATTTTGCGCTTCTTCATTTACGTAAGAAGGACCGGTTACAGACACACTTCAAAAAGAGGATCCTCAAGATAACATAAGTAGTGGCCTTGTAGTATAGGAACAATCACACACATTCTGAGAAGCAACACCAGGGAAATCTGGCTAAATAGATGAGCAAATAGTTCACTGGTCAAAATGTATTTTGTGAGAGGACATGACTATGACACTGTAAACAAACTCTGCGGGAGAAATCAATCCTTTTTCTTTCAATTTATAGTAGGACATTCAATAGTCAATAGCCATTTAGTTTTCATAAGAGCCTAACAACTATCTATTTGTAGAGATTCCACTAATTCGAACGAAACAGCTGAACACCTCCATATTGACTGCCTTTCCTTGTCAACTACTAGGAAAAATTGTTTTACAGATACGCTTAACAGTCACTAACCCACTGTAGCGACCAATAATTCAACTTCAGAAGACCAAGGAGACTGAACCCTTATTGGCCAGAGTCAAGAGCATACAACATGAAATTGAAAACAGCATGATACAGAGAAAGAGCAAGAAGAAGGTGGATTGAAGGAGTTACCAACGCTCTGATACGGCACAATATCACTGCCTACCAAGCGACCAAATAGCCTGAAAATCGATCTTCATTCAATCCTGCGACGCCTCACAGTATACGCGGAGATAAGACAATAGATAGATAAATAGATAGAGGATCTGCACTTTGCAAAAAATTGCATTTTTCTGAAGAATGCAGCAGCAGTTGAATATCTACAACAATAACAACATGAAATTTTTTTAATATTAAGATTATTTGGAGTGAATAAGAACTTAAAAAGTTTACGTTAAATATATTCTTCATTTTAAACAGAACAGAAAGAAGAACACAATCTTAATTAACAAGGGGAAACAAATATATCTTTGAATTGTATGGAAATTAAATTAAGTAAGGGGAGAAAACTAAGATCAGTAAAAAAAATGGAGTTAATTCTTGTGGGCTGTAGGTTGGAAACAACATTGAACCTGAAAACATGGCCAATTCTTTTCAACGGTGCCCAAAAACTATGACACTGATAACGATATGAAAAGTGAGTCTTTAGCGTCTGACATTCCACTCAACTACTTCAAAGCTGAGCCCTGCCATCAGTCCAGCATGGATTACGTGGGTAAAATTCGTTTACCAGCTGGAACTGTTAGCAACTGCCTTTGGTCATGACATGAAAACAAGTAGAGTACAAAGGGCCACCCTCGACACGGTTAAGTGCAGTATTTATTGTAGTCCAGCTACACTTGGACCGTCATATCGTGTCCACGAATTCAATTGTTCTTTTAATTAATCGAACTAAGGGACTACCATTTGTCAACAAATCTCCTTTGGTGACGTCCTCTGGCGATGAAAATCCCTGATAAACCCCGCCTTCGATGCTCTTCAAAATATTAAACATTTTCTAGAACATTGCCAAGTAACAGCCCCTTGGTTTTTTTAAATATGATTTGGTCTGTTTGAGCCCATACTTTCTTAATGTTCTTCATATCATTGCCCCTTAAGCAACCTCTCACCTCGGCCTCGAGTTTCTCAAGAATACCATGTTGAAAACCTTTTTTCACGAGTTCAGTGCTAGTGCAAACAAACTATCGACCAGATTATTTTAACGTCTGCTTCTTGTTTTCTCTCAAAGAGGTATCAGAACAGATTAATAAAACGATATTTTATGATTCTATTGTCTCCACTCGAAGCATTCTCTTTATTCTCAGAAATCCATGAACAAGAAATCATTATGAGCATTTTGGTAGTTTTATTGCAATTTTGAAACAACTTATTAATCATCTTTGATCAACGTTTAAAGGTTCCCTTCCATATAGTTGTTTGCTTAATACAAAACAAGGACATTTTATATCCTGGCTACGTCAAATATTGTTTTTGCCATTTCGTTTCCGACTGTCACTATGTTATCGTGTGATATTTATTTCTTATAGTTATATACTAATTTTACTTAATTTACATTCTGTTTTCGGTATCAGTAGCTCCTGTGCGTTTTCTCTTTGGTCTGTTTACGTTCAGTACCTGATCCTCGTATGTTTTTATTAATGTTGGATTGGCGTGCCTATAGAGCTGTTGTCCTAAGTAAGTTTGAAATACTTCGGAAATGGTGATGACGGTTATGCTGATGGTGGTGGTGATGATGATGATGTGATGGTGATTCCAGTTCTGGTAATGGTGGACGGTGCTGTCGATGTTTTTTTTATTATGAGGATGATGATAACGATGATGATGATTTTGATGATTATGATTATGATGATGATAACGATAAAACAGTTGATGCTGATGATAAAGCCCAAAGAAGCAAGAGCTTTTCACTCTTTGCCGCTGCGGGATTTAGTTCAACTTTCAGCTCGGCATTTGTGTTTCTCTATCACATTTTAGCGGAAAGTTGTTGTTTTTTCCAAGGCTTTTTCAAGTCCCAGATTGAAGATTCAGAAACAAGAACATTGAAAGATTGCGACCTAAGATGTCCCATTCAGGTATCAAGAGAAAGAAATACTTTCTGCTTTGATGTGTATTTATCTGCGAAATAGAAGTAAATTAGAATTACTCTGTGACCTGCAATGCATACAGTGAAAGACATTAAGGAAATGTGTACTTACATAGAACGGGTATTGTAGTTTTACTTGACAACGACTAATAGTAATAGACTATCATTATCGTACTACAGGCTGTAAACACACAAAAAACAACAACAAATAACAGCCATTGTCATGTGACGTATTGTCTCCAGAACGTTGCCTTCCCAAATAACTTTTCAAACGTTTCAACCGTTAGGTCTTTATCAAGAATATAAAAAACAAACAGTGAACAAACAATAAAAACAGTAAAAACAATGTTACTATCACAGATGCACAAGAACATAGATATGTAAACGTTTCGATGGTCAGGTTAACAATGACACACGTGTACACATGTAGTCATGGAAGCAGGTTTTGTAGAAAAATATTTTTTTTAATGTTTTCATATGACTTTTTAAAGTTATGCCGTTCTCATTTCCAGTTCCCTTCTCTATAGAATCCGCTTCCATGTACAAATGATTATATGTAAACATTATAATATATGAAAATATATGTACACATATGTAATTGTCAGCTTGAACGTCGTACTGTTTACGTGTCTGTGCTCTAGTGCCTCTGTGATAGTAACATTGTTTTTACTGTTTTAATGTTTGTTTATTGCTACTTTTTGATAAGGTTCCATCGGTTTAAATTGAAAATTCTGGCAAAGTGGTATTTTTTTTTTACCATCAAAAAAATTGTAGTTTTTTTGGGTGGTATGGTATGTTTTACGTGTTAACACCCCAAATTCCGATAGTGATAGTCTGTTAGTCGTCGCTATGTAAAACTACAAAACATGTGTTCTACGTAAGTACTATTGTTATACAGTTTAACAGCATTATTACCTTTTATTAAAGAAGAAATGTGGGGATGTGGTTGACTATATCGTGTTATAGATAAAGAATTTGATTCAAAACCATTAAAAAACATATATGGCAACTAAACTGTAAAAAAATTACATTGAGTATTTTATTCTAAAAAACTATAACCTGCTTATCAGAAGATGAAAAAAAATTTTTTTTACATAATTTTAACTTTGCTTCTTATTGGCTGCTCATAAATTATAATTTTTAAATTCGCTTCCTAGAGGCTGCTCATAAATTCTTCTTCTTCTGCGTTCAAACTCCTGCAGTTTAGCAGGCTGTAGCCCGGAGAACGGAATGCGTCGAGTCATTATTTACAACATTGCTGCGATATCTGCGCCTTTATGCCTGACACATCCGGCTTCGGCATGACTTTGGGTCATTGACGCTATATGGGATGGGACAGCTAACTCTTCTCATAACTTCATTAGTCACCTCTTACGACATGCATGAAAGGTAAACAGTGTTGCTATTCTTTGTTCCCCTCTGACCACGGCAACACAGGGGCGCTCATAAATTATAATTTTTAACTTTGCTTCTTGGTGGCTGCTCATAAATTAGAAGTAAATTAAAGTGATCTTCTTTTACGCCACTGTGACGTTTTGGGGTTTAAGGCCCATATTTTACATTTACCAACGGCATACCTGAGGATGAAGTGGCCTGCAACACGCTCGCCACCTTTACTTTCTCGGACTATCTGCTGCTTATTTCCTTAGGCTGTGTCTACCTATGTCCTATTTTAAAATATTTCCAGTTGAACTGCAGATTAGATTGAATCATCATTCCGTAAGCAGAAGCCAGTTCACTAACAACTGAACTACAGCGACCTCTTATAAATTATGTCAACTCTTTCTTTCGTTAATTGGTTACCACCTCTCTTGAGAATTCAGGGATCCCCCTTCTGAATTATCTCCAAAATAATAACCCCCGCCATCCTAAAAAAAGTATCTAAAAAGTACAAAAAGTCTACATGTTTTTTCCAGATTTTTTGAGGTTTTATATCAAATTTAAAAAAAAATTCTGAAAAATGCTACAAATTTTACCAATTTAATTGTTATACTTAAAAAACGTATTGTTTGCATCAACTTTTACCGAATCCCCATTCCATTTTGTCAATATCGTCAAATGTATTCAGACACGATCCCCTAAATTGTAGAAGCAATTTATGGACATCCCCTAAGAGTTGAAGAAGGGAATCTATATCACATTCCCTGCATTTAAAAACACATTTGACTTTGTTATATTATCCACAAGTATGGCAGTGTCCCTCCCACATCTGTCATTCTTCCCACGTCTCTTATCCATATTAATCTAAAATCTTTCAGTTAGACATCATCTTGTATTTCCTGTTTGCTAACTGCTTTACTGCAGAATCATTTGTTTGTGAACTCGTTGACTTTCTTTAGTGCTGCTACACTTTTGAATAGACTTGTAACATTTCTGTCAATTTAGAAAACTTGCTATAAATCTCTTCTCCTGAAGTATGATACTACATGGTAGCCATAGTGGTCATTTCACGAACCAATTTTGGGCTTTTTCAACATATTACTGACCGTAACATTGATCTTCTTTTATTTTTGATCAATATGAAATTTATCAATTTTTGCATATTATCTTGCTCCTCTTCTTCTTCTTCTGTATTCATACTCAAATTCCTGCATATTAGTAGAATGTAGTCAGGAGATTGTAGAGCGTTATGTCAATGTTTACAACTATGCTGCGATATATGCGCCTTTCGTCTGGACACATTCTACTTTCTGGGTCACTGTGAATCTATAGTGGATTCTATAGCCTACTCTTCTCCATAGCCTTACTAGTCGCTTATTACGATATGCATGAAAGGTAAACAGTGTTGTTATTTCTGACTCCCCTTTCGACCACGTCAACACACGGGTATTTCTTGTTCATTCACATACTCTGCTTATGAGAATATTAATACTCGTGTAATTATTGTTATAACTGGCAGAACTACTTCTCCCCTGAAGTGATGTTACAACAAAACGAAATAATATAATTAAACTTACTCTCGTATAAGCTGTTATTAGAATTAGAAATTATCATTGTAGTTCATTCAAATATGTTACGTTTATACTATATTATTTAGAAAAAAATCGTGCACACAATTTAGCCATCTTTCTGTTTATTATCGTTTTGTACTTCAACTTTGTCCATAGACAGTTCTATTTTATCTGGCAACCCTGTAACTGTAGCTGGAGAAATGATGACAAAAACAAAAATACAATACCCACTCACAAATTAAACGTCACATTTGAAAATCATTTAGATCATTTATACCCGTTGTGTTAACACGGAAAGACTCAAGTCGGTGATGTTGACATATTAATTCCATTGAGAAATCTAACGCTTGTCCCTATTCATAGATTTCGGTGCTGCGATAACTGCTTTCTTTTTGTCTAGTGTTTGAAATATGGCTTCCGACAGAAGGTAAACAAACAAGTTAGTAGTAAACAGTTAGAACAACGCTGTCCACGCGTCTAGAGTAACAGCAGGGTCACTTCTGCAAGAGGGGAATACATTGAAAGAGAATGCTGGACTGAATGTCCTCTGCTGTTTACATTGGTAGCATTAGAAGGATTTAGACCCAGAGAAGGCCAGTGACGCTTTTCTCTGATGTTTGCTCTGAAATTGTTCAGCAACTACCGTGCTCGTGAAGAATTGATCAAAGATGACAATGAAATCAAAATTCATCCACACTAAGCTATTTCTGGGTTCCGTATAAACATAACCTTTAACCGTAAACATTTGCATACCCATGAATCTTCTACACTACAGTGTTGCTAGGAGACGAGCGATACAATAAAAGTAGCGGAGACAGATGTTGGTCTCTTTCGTACATTCACCATACCTCTCATACACTGTATCACTCATACATTCACGACACCTCTCATACACTGTCTCACTCATACATTCACCATACCTCTCATACAATGTCTCACTCATACATTCACCACACCTCTCATACACTGTCTCACTCATACATTCACCACACCTTTCATACACTGTTTTGAGAAATTGTGTTGCATAGATGTCCTGGAAGTTGTATGTCTTAGGTTGGCTGTATGCATTGTAGATAGCATATTTTTCCCCCTATTTGTGCCAGATGGTTACTTTCTACACATATGTAGGTCGGGAGCCGCGTTAGCGCAGTGGTTAGCGCACTGGCTTCGCATATGAGTGGTCCTGGGTTCATTCCCCAGCTGAGGCGGAAATGTTTTCAGATCGCAACGGCTCCCAGGTCGACCCAGCCTTAAATGGGTACCGGATTAATCCGGGAAGTAAAGACTGCGAGGGAGACGAGATGGCTACCGCCCTCATTTGCAGAGCCTGTTATTGTGAGATCGCTAACATCTCACACCCCTACGACATTAATAAATTCTATGGGTTACTTTACTTTACTTTTAGGTTGGGTTGCTAGCTGGATGACAAGTCCCTGAATATCATTCATGATATAGGTAATTATACCACGTCAGTTGGTAGGCTTACAGGCATAGATATTTCAGTGTCTATGTGTATAGTCTAAGATAGCCACATGTATCTTGTGAGTGCATAGTAATTATTGTTGTTTTTATTTTGTTTTTTATGCCAGAAGTGTTTAGTTATAGAATATTGTATGAAGACTTAGTTTTATGACAATCTTGGTTCTGCTGATTCTCCCTCCAAGGTTTCCTTGGTTTAATGTTTTGGTGCTTGTGTAGATGTTGGCAATTTGTTGTGGTGTGTATTGCGTATACAAACAGTCAGTAATTTCCACTACTGGGGCAACCATTTTTCACATGATGGAAACATCGACACTGAAGTAAGCAAAAGAATAGAATAAGCTAGTGTCACATTTGGAAGACTGCGCAAAAAGGTATGAGAAAGAAAGGAAATAAAAACTACAACCAAACTCATAGTTTACCAGGTAGCAGTAATGTCCTCACTCCTTTATGCATGTGAAACATGGATAGGGTATTCCAGACACGTTAGAAGACTCAACCGCTTCCACTTAAGCTGCTTTTGTAATATACTCAACATTGATTGGTGGGATAAAATTCCAGACAGTGAAGTAATGTTGAAATCTAAGTCTGTAAGTATACATACAATATTGATGAAGGCACAGACACGTTGGGCAGGGCACATGGTCTGCATGAAAGATCATCATCTACCAAAGAAGTTTTTATATGGAGAGCTCCAGACTGACTCCCGCAAGACAGGTGGATAGAAGACGTGTTTTAAAGACACTCTTAAGATATCACGTAGTCACTTCAATATAGACACAAATGCATGGGATAATCTTGTACAATACAAATTCGACAGGCGTTACAAAATCATGAGTGGTGCAACAGATGTAGAGAACCTCAGACACAATAGATACGCAGCAAAAACGCGCTAGAAAAAAAGGCAAGAGCTGCTCAATGGTCCACAGACTCCACCCACACATGCTTAGGGCTCAGTAAACTATTTGAAACACGCATATGACTCACTAGTCATAGTCGGGAACACCACAGATATTGTCATCCTCATCATCATCCCAGTTGAGCGAACAGCATTGTGTATGTCTGTGTTTGTGTTGTTGTTGTGACTGCATTCCAGTAGACAATTTCTCGGTCAGGGCAACCTGGTTACCCAATGCCTACCACGGACCTCAACAATCGAGGCGTAGTCCAATTTCGTTTGTAAATATGTTTGGTTGTAATGGAATTATAATGCTGGGAAATCTGTGGATTTTCGACCCACCCCTGTCAGAGCCATAGAACAACTAAGGTTGGTTTTTACCTATGCACTGTTCCGAGTCAACGAAGCCAAGATAGGGTTCACTGTTGTCATTCCCCGCTACCAACTGTCGTATGGTTATGCCGAAATTCTCTATGGCCCCAGGCATGCAACCAAATGTTCAAGGCAAAAAAAGTGTCTCGTCCTGAGTCACTGTGCCCCTAAGATGGGCCTCAGCCGTTGGAAAAAACTGCAGTCATAGTTTAATATGCTCAATATAACGGCATGCCATCTACTAATGGTTTCTGTTTCATGTGTGAATTGTCTAGTGGTCCGCTGGTCTGACCAACAATCGCAACCGCATTTGTACAAATCCGACGTAAGCATGACTTCTGGGTCACTTTGACCTAATATGGGATGGAACAGCCAACTCCATCTCAGAACCTCCTTAGTAGTCTCTTACGACATGCATGGAAGGTAAATTATGTTTGCTCCTCTTTCGGGCCCCTGAAACACACAGAAGTCTTAATGATGCGAAAAATACTACTGAATACCACTTACCAAGTCACTTACTCTACATACAGAATCTGAGAACATACAGAGAATACGTGACATTCAATGCATGTCTGAATAGATAATATCTGTTCACATTGTCACATGTATCTGGCTCAGCAGTTTCAAATAGTCCGCGACTACATCTTGTCCTTAGTCGATTGCATTATCCGACGTATCTAGTATCACGTCCGGAGACATTCAGAAGGCTTTGGTGCATAATTCCCCTATTCCTTCTTTCTTCCCCCCCCCCCCCCCCCGAAAATGAGAGCATGGCATTTCGTTTTAATATGCACGTAATAATGGGGTAACTTCCCCTTCCCAAGTGTAAGAATTTTTTTTTCTCTGAAAAATATCATCTACAACCTAAACCTAAATCTACATTTCAACATGTGGCCGTGATCAGTTTTCTCAGTCAATCCTAACGTGTTGGGACCATTCATCAATCATCACCTTTCATCATTCATCACGTCTTGGGACCTTTCATCAACATTCACGACCTGGAATCTTTCATCAGTCATCACGTCTTGGGACCTTTCATCAATAATCACCTTTCATCAATCATCACGTCTTCGGACCTTTCATCAATAATCACCTTTCATCAATCATCACGTCTTGGGACCTTTCATCAATAATCACCTTTCATCAATCATCACGTCTTGGGACCTTTCATCAATAATCACCCTTCATCAATCATCACGTCTTGGGACATTTCATCAATCTTCAAGTCTTGGAACTTTTCATCAATCTTCAAGTCTTAGGACATATCATCAATCATCACGTCTTGAGACCTTTCATCAATCATCACGTCTTGGGACCTTTCATCAACATTCACGACCTGGAATCTTTTATCAATCATCACGTCTTGGGACCTTTCATCAATCATCACGTCTTGGGACCTATCATCAATAATCACCTTTCATCAATCATCACGTCTTGGGACATTTCATCAATCTTCACGTCTTGGGACCTGTCATTAATCTTTGGGTCTTGGGACTTTTCATCAATTTTCATGTCTGGACATTTCATCACTATTCGAGTCTTTGGACCTTTCATCAACCTTCACGGCCAGGAACCTTTCATCAATTTCAGGCCCGCTGTAAATAGGCTTTTTTAAATTTAACAAAAGGGGGATAGGATTTTTAAATAAAGATTTTCACTTTGTTGTGATTGGAACATAGGATGATAGGAACACTTGTGAAAATTACCGAATTTCCTGCATTTTATTGTATTTTAAAAAGGGGGAAATTTTCCTTGCATATTACTGCTAAAATAACATGTTATATTTTCCTTTTTTAAAAAAAAAAGGGTTTTGGGTGTTTTCAACTTGAAACTCAACACACTCCCCCTTCCTCTCCCATTATATAACCCGCAGTTACTAGGTTTAGCAGACGGTGAGATGTCTGTGTCAATTCTGACTGAAGATTGTCACTACCTCTTGGTAAACTGTTACATACAATACTTGCTCGAGAATAAAGGATTCGGTTTAAATCGAGACAGGTCAATCAAGTCTGAATTTCTTCCTTCATGTGTCGGTCATATGTCTTAGCGTTCATGTCTCTCAACGTTCATAAGTCGATCATATGTCACAACGTTCATATGTCAGCCGTATGTTTCAACGGTCATATGTCAGTCAAGTCTTCATATCTCAATCACATATCTCAACGTTCATCTGTCTGTCAGGTCTCAACGCACATATCTCAGGCATATGTCTCAAGGGTCGTATGTCTCAACGTTCATATGTAAGTCATATATCTCAACGTTCATATGTCAGTCATATGCACGTTATTATGTCTCAACTTTCATATGTCGAGCATATGCCTCAACGTTCATATGTCTCAACGTTCATATGTCAATCATATACCTCAACGGTCATATGTCTCAACGTGCATGTGTCGGTCATATGTCTCAACGTGCATATGTCGGTCATCTGGCTCTTCGTTCATGTGTCGGTTATCTGCTCTTTATTCATATGTCGGTCATCTGGCTCTTCGTTCATATATCGGCCAACTGACTCAAGCATAAGTAAATTCACGGATTATATGATCAGCCTCATATAGATTTTCAGATTTATAAATTAAACTATCTTAGTAAGGCTATATTATCTCAGTCTTCAGAAATTAAACTATCTTAGGATATAGTCTTCAGAAATTAAACTATAAGAAAGGCTATATTATCTCAGTCGTCAGAAATTAAACTATAAGTAAAGTTATATTATCTCAGTCTTCAGAAATTAAACTGTCTTGGTAAGGCTATATTATCTCAGTCTTCAGAAATTAAACGGTCTTGGTAAGGCTATATTATCTCAGTCTTCAGAAATGAAACTGTCTTGTTAAGACCATATTATTTCAATCTTCGCTGTAGTCAAAAATATGCATGCAGATGTGTTGACCATCTCTTAGCATCAGTTATCACACCAAATCTTTCTCACCAACTCTAAGTGGCGTCATAGACGCATAATAATTTATCACTCTCCGGTATTCTTCATTGAGTTTAAAGATGGTGGTCACTTCGTTATTAGATAGTACATGGTCATTGTTGTTGTTTATACCAAGGAGAATTACGAGCAACTAGCTCTTACTTCCTATGTGCGATAAGGTGGTTTCTCCAGAGTTTTATTTCATACTCAGAGGATTCGAACTTTCATCGATCGGTGTGCAATGCTTTGAGAAGACTCCTACTCAGAGGGGATGAGGTAGAGAACTTAATGTACAGTAGATGTATTTGCTTGTATCTATGTCTATCATATATATATATAAATATATATATATATATATATATATATATATATATATATATATATATATATATATATATATATATATATATACATATATATAGTTCATGTGGCAACCAGAACCTGGGCTTCTAGTTAAGGATGCACAGAATATGACTACTATCTTCTTTCTAGGCATGTCGTAGGAGGCGACTAAGGGAAATTTGGGAATATACTGACAACCTTTCACCTCTGAAAACCTCATTGTCACTGCATGTATTGTCTCAATTTCTTACTTTTTTTCTTCTATTAAATTATTTCAATGTGTGAGTAAGAGATGAAGGACATCGGAAAGTGCAACTTTGTCCTTTTCCAACAGACATCTAGGTGATGGGAAACGCTAGATGTGCCATTACTGCAGATGGATCAACAAATCTGACAGAAGAGTGATGAGATAGTTGAGCCAGATGTGTGTATCGGTACCTGACATGACTTATGATCCTGGGATACTGCCTCACTGGAATTCTTTCATTTGGGGACTAAACAAGCATCGCAATCACCCTAACACAACCATACTTTTTAGACAGCATTATATTTTCTGATGTGTCTCTGTTACATAACAGATAAGCATGCGTGTTTTCTTCTGAAAGACTATGGCTGACAAGAGCTATTGCGATGACACAAGATTGATTATTTCATCATCATTATTTAGAAATATATCTATAAATATGTATATCTATAAACACATTTATCTTTATCTTTTCAGTTTCATGTGGAACATATGGTTACTTTGTCGTTCTACAACTAATTCTGTGCTGCGCCGTCATCTTCTAGTGTGTCTTGTACTTGGATGTTTTCTTCTACTGATTTCAAAATTCTATTTTGGTTTATTGTTAGTATTTAATAATGTCCACCACTATTTGTTGCTAGTCTCTTATAATGTCCACCACTCTTTATTGCTAGTGTTATTAATTCCACCACAATTTATTGATTGTATGTATAATGTTCACCATTATTTATTATTGAAATTGTCTTAAAATGTCCACCATTATTTATTGATAGTTCCTTATAATTTTTACCACTATTTATTGCTAGTGTCTTATAACGACCACAACTATTTATTGCTTGTGTCTTATAATGTCTACTACTCTTTATTGCTAGTGTCTTATAATGACAACAACTATTTATTGCTAGTCTCTTATAATGTCCACCACTATTTATTGCTAGTGTTATAATGTCCAACATATTTATTTTTACATGGATTGCTCGACGCAATAAGACACAACCACTTAGAAAAGGCACAACCACATTAGTAAAGACACAACCAGATCCACATGGACAGTTCGACGCAATAAGACACAACCACGTAGTAGATACATAACCACATTAGTAAGACACTACCACATTAGTAAAGACACTACCACAGTAGTAATGACACAACCACATTAGTAAAGACACAACCACATTAGTAAAGACACAACCACATTAGTAAAGACACAACCACTTTAGTAAAGAACGATCAATATAACAACGAACGCTGTAATCGAAGTGGTAAACCTACGCAAGTGTCCTCAAATGCGTTTTTTTGGGACTGCGTAAGTTTCTTTTATTGTGTCATTCATTCAAAGTTCTTAGTTTTTGTCAATACAGATGACTCTGCTAAACTATTATATCTCACGTTAGAATATTATTTGTGTGTGGGGGTTGGTTATGTTGCACTAATGCTCAAGAAAGGATTGTTTCAAAAGTGGGACTTCAGTATGCAAGTATGGTATTAGCGGCGATGCCACAGCTGGAGTTTTTTTCACTAGATCTGGGGTTTTTGGCAGTCGTCTGTGATGCTAGGGTTTGTTTTGCTGAACTTGCCATAATCTAGTATTTTTAAGGAAATCCCCCTTAGGAAAACAGAACATGACTTTACGTACTAGAAACTTTTACAAAAGACGATTAAATCCTCCCTACCTTCAGTTCACGATTTTCGAAAGACGGGTCACCAATAGTCTCATGGAAATAGAAATTAGCAAACGATATTTTTTTCAGGTAAATCCGCTTCTCTTGCTAAAGAAATGACACAGGTTCTGACTTTATTTACATGCATTATGTAGTCTGGGCTTATCTGGGTTTTTTCATAACGATCTTATGTTATTTCTAAATCGTCAGTGGTAACACTGGTTATGAGTCACAGGTTCTGATTACTGACATTTCTCGACACACCAAATTACACAAAACTTCGTAACATTTGCAATGATCCAATGATTATACGAAAAACGCATTTCTCGTTTTGCAAATATTGTTCACTAGTAAATACATTACACGTCTTAGAAATGAAGCCTCTACCTCAAGTACCGCTTCTTCTTAAAAGCTTTTACCTGGCACCGAATTACTTGTAGACTCCAGATATGTCTTTCCACGTTTTAAGTTCACAAACGACCGCAAAACTCTCTACCCAGATTTATGTTTGGATAATATCCTAGTCGTCATTTAAGAAAAAAGATTTTTTGCGCACATCAGATTAAGTCATGGTACGTGACAAAGTGAAAGCGGAGCTCAGTAACGAGAATCTGTACAGAGACATCCATTTAACCGTAAGGGGTGAATGTAATAAAGAAAGCAGACTTCACCCTGCACTTAAGATGGTTGACTAAGAGAAGTGTAATGTCACGTCTGTCTTGTTGTTTGCTGGTTTTGAACATTTCAAATGTAAGACAGGTTCAGGTTGCATCTAACTTTGAAAGAATATGGTATTCAAAAATGTACTCAGTAACAGACAGCTTCGCTACTGACACTCCCCCCCCCCCCGCCCCTTTTCCCAGTGTCCATGATCAGAAAGAATTTGATATATGCTACTTACAATAAGTCAAGTTCACATACAAAATCTCGCCGTGTAAAACATTACACTAAAATAATGTGATGTCCATTATCCTTTACTTTTTATCTTTGTTAATTGTTGCTTAGACCCACCAACAGAGTGGATATGCCGTTAAAATCGTTTCACGGTAATTTCTACCAACAGCATGACAGACAGCGAAGTCCTTATTAACTAAAGTAATGTAAAATGTTCCTTCTTTGCGCCATTTGTGCATAGTGGGGAAAACCGTGTACGGCCCGTTTTTTCCATTGACCAAAGTCATATCTAAAAATGATGCATCACGTCCGGCACCGTTATTCTTCCAAAATATCTGGTACTCATTTCCTTAAAAATTTCCAACCTAGGAGTTGTTGGTAATTCTAAAACATTTCCTCCTGAACTTGAATACGAACTCAAATAAGAAATCAATTCACTCAACACCTATTCGTGTGAACTCAAATAAGACACCAATTCACTCAACACTTATTCGTGTGAACTCAAATAAGACACCAATTCACTTAACACCTATTCGTGTGAACTCAAATAAGAAATCAATTAACTCAACACCTATTCGTGTTAACTCAAATATGACACCAATTCACTAAACACCTATTCGTGTGAACTCAAATAAGACACCAATTCACTCAACACCTATTCGTGTGAACTCAAATAAGATATCAATTGACTCAACACCTATTCGTGTGAACTCAAATAAGACACCAATTCACTCAACACCTATTCGTGTGAACTCAAATAAGACACCAATTCACTCAACACCTATTCGTGTGAACTCAAATAAGACACCAATTCACTTAACACCTATTCGTGTGAACTCAAATAAGACACCAATTCACTCAACACTTATTCGTTTTTTGGATCGGTGATTACAACTGCTGCTCTTCATCCTTCCACTGGCTATGTCACCTAATCTTCATCCTTCCACTGGCTATGTCACCTAATCTTCATCCTTCCACTGGCTATGTCACCTAATCTTCATCCTTCCACTGGCTATGTCACCTAATCTTCATCCTTCCACTGGCTATGTCACCTAATCTGACCTACATTTGATGTGCAGGAATGCTTTTGTACTTCTCTGCATATATCATGGTCTTAATAACGCTCCTGTATGGTAAGGAGGTGCCTGTCATTTTCTGTAATTAAGTGCTTGATCTTGTACCTTGTCCAGAGTTTGTATGTGGGAATTGTTTGCTGAGGTCCACGATGTTGATCCATATTCTAGTACAGGTCTAATTGCACCTGTATATACCTTCTTTAAGGTTGTCTCCTTTCTCTCCCCCACCCCCCACACACACACAAGCTTGTTCCTATCAATTTCTTCAGAAAGGCAAGTTTCTTTCTTGCCTTTGCTTCTGTTTTCTCAATGTACCAAGAAGTACAGGCCATGCCAGTCTCCTATCTACGTGTAGTGCCCAAGTACACCGGCTCGTCTTCTGTTTCCATATATGTAATTTCAAGTTGTATCTCTCCCGCTTTGTCCTTATGTGAGAGTATGAAGAGTGTTGTTGCGGGTTTTTTCAACATTGATCTTTACCTTCCATTTCTCTGCCCATGCTGCTATGTTGTCTGCTGTGTTTGTATTTTCACGTTGGCGGTCTTTAGATGTGCTTCTACATACCACGCTACCTAGTCATCAAGATATATAGCAGTTCTTACACTTTGTGGTTTAAAGATTAGATAAGGAAGAACTACCAGACATAACAAGAGAGATAACACCAACACTACTCCCAGTTCCGTGGGAGCAATATCAAATTCTGACTATCAGTACGACCATAAATAGCAACTACACTATGATAGAACTGAATACTCTCCAAATGAAAACAATAGTATGCAACATGTTTGAAGATATGTACCCCAGAGAAGGATCGATACAAGCATATACCGACAGATCAGCAACCAGAGCAGGGAAGAATGGAGGTGCTGAAGTTTACATAAAATATCCAGAAAAAGAAAATGAATACACATGTTCACCAACTAGAATCTTCTGCTCCAACTACTCTGCAGAAGTACAGGCCCGAAACATTGCTGCACAAATAATTAAAAACACAATAAGCCAATGTCAACAGGTGGTGTTTCTTACTGATGCAATGTCTGTTAACAAGACCTTGACAGCGATGAAGTCCCAGACCTGAAGGTAGTTATAGGGAAAGTAGGCATCCACCGAAAGGTAGTACTACAGAGGATGCCATTCCCCTGGCAAAAGGTGGAGCAACACATGAACAAAAATACCAAGAAATCACCTACCAAGAAAAGAGAACCCTCATCATAGCAATCAAGAACGTCGAACACCCAAAAGACAACTATCATTACCTCGACAGAGCTGAGCATGTTTTTATCTTCCGCCTCAGCACATGACACAACAGACTAAATATTGACTTAAATATACTAAGACTGGTTCCATTACCTTTGTGGTCATGTGGGCCGGAGGCACAGACTGCGGAACATATCATTCAAGACTGCAAATACACTAAACCAGTTAAAGGAGGAACACTGGCCCACAGACATGGATATCCACAGAAAGCTTTATGGGAGCACAGATGAGTTTTAAAAATTACAGCAGCGTTTAATTTAAAACCGGACTTGCTGTGCAGATATGTCAAACTGTGAACGAGAAGAAAACGCAGGCTTAACACCTGAGAGGCAGCGGCCCATCCTTGTTGAGATTAAGAGATACCCTTACTGGTAAATTAAACATCATCTTATGGTGATTTCAACGGTTTCATTTGCAGACTTTAGTCAAGTTCTTCTTCGTTTTCTTCTTCTTCCTCGTTCTTAAGTCAGATCAGGTTACAACGTACAACAGCTTCAGTCAGTTATCAGGTTACAACGTACAACAGCTTCAGTCAGTTATCAGGTTACAACGTACAACAGCTTCAGTCAGTTATCAGGTTACAACGTACAACAGCTTCAGTCAGTTATCAGGTTACAACGTACAATAGCTTCAGTTGGTTATCAGGTTACAATGTACAATAGCTTCAGTCAGTTATCAGGTTACAACGTAAAATAGCTTCAGTCAGTTATCTAGTTACAACGTACAATAGATTCAGTCAGTTATCAGGTTACAGCGCCAATATCATCAATGAACTGTGTAATTTGTTTCAGGTCATCCATGGAACCCCTCAGGTTTGAAAATAATGCCGTTGTTTGTTTGCATGTTTGTTTGTTTGTCTGTTTGTTTATCTGTTTGTTTATCTGTATGTTTGAGAACCACAAGAATTGCGAACGATTAGCTCTTACTTCCTACATGCAGTGGAATTATGTTTCTGAGCTTTCTTTCTTACCCACAAGATTTCAGCTTTCGACTTAGTGCAGTAGCCTTCTACTTAAAGGAGGTCTATAATTGTATAGATGGCATACTGCAAAATTTCCATAAGAGAGCATCAATATAACGGTATGTCATTTACTAAGGTTTCCTGTTGCATGGGTGGTTTGTAAAGTTGGCCCATTGGTACGACCCACAGACGCAACAGCATGCGTATAGTAATACCGTTTCAGTAGGCAATATGTTTTCCCTTTCTTCTTTGTAGACTTTACTGGCATGAAGAATGTGCCCAGTGAAGGAATAATATATACTGTGTTGGACGATTGCTTATGGCATGAGCAATGAACAAGCAAAGTGGTTGTCTAATGTAGCGTATGCGAACTCCGATTTGTACATGAAATAGGCAATTCATTTCATACAAACGCTCGTTTGGGCGTCGTGATTGTAGATTTGGATATGTTTGGTGAGTTTATTATTAATGAAGAACAGTGATACACAATGGTATGTATTTGTCCTATATGTATATATCTGTGGTCTCAATGAATGAGCAAATAAGTCCAAAAATTGAATTTGCAGGAGAGGAAAACAAATTCCACAGTCTCATATATATGAATGTGCATATATATATATATAATCATCATTAGGTGCTATGCTGGCTGACGTATGCGATCATGGCTCTCCTTAGCTTTCTATAGCTCTCTATCTTCAGTATCATGTATCAGGATGATTGTTGTTTCCCTGTCATGTCAGGTTGTTAGACTGTCTAATATTTTCTCACATTGTCGCCATCTGTCTCTGTTGCTTCAATCTTGACTGTTGTGACCATATTTTCCAAACCCTCCCTGTCTCATGAAGTGGCCAAAAAATGAAGATTGTCTTTGTCTTATATTATTGATTATTATCCGTCTCGCTTTTGACTCTTTCATCACCTCCACATTCGTTTTCCTGGCAGCCCATGGTATTCTCAGCATTCTTCTGTAGAGTCACATGTGCCTCTTCCCACTTTCATGTGTGTTTATTGTCCAAGACTCGCATCCATACGTTAGTATAGGAGTTATATAGCACTGCAAAACTTTCTTCCTCACCTCTAATGACAACGTCACATTACACAATATATGTTTTATTTGTCTAAACGTTTATGACTGCCATATTCTGCTTCTTACTTCTGTGTGTGTGTATATATATATGTATAAATACACAACTACATTCACATGAACAGCCCGACGCAGTAAGACATAACCACATTCCACATACAGTAGAAATTCGATTAACCGAATCCCAATTAACTGAATCCCAATTATCCGTATCGAATTGGGGTGAAATAGTTTGAGAGCGTTAGCGGACGCGGTAGTCTTATTCAATTGATTTACGTATGAACAATGTATTACTGTACATATATGCCATTTATATAATTTTGTATATTGTAATTACTTTAGTGTATGTAGTTTATTTGCAATACATAGTTACTTACATATTACTGTACTTTTATCAATACAATTCCGTTCATTTCAATAGTTAGTCAGTCGTCGGATCATCATCACCGCAAACTGGACACGTCCATAGTTGCTCCGATCTCTCCTTGAGTGTATCCGCCATTACACTTCTTCTGACAGTACCGGTCATATGCTGGTTGACCATCATTCTTCTGCGCCCTCCAAAATGTTCACTTCTAGCAACACCGCATTTCAATCCCTGATCTTTAATCCTAGCCATTGAAAAGGAATCATCATCCACATTAGCCTCACTATCGCATGTATATATCTTAAGGAATTCAAAACGGCATCGCGATTTGATCCGCTCTTTCATTGCCTCGAATGCCCACATGTCCCGGCACGAAAATAAATGTAACCACTTTAAGGCTTGCCTTTCTCAAGGCCTCAATCCACTGTTTGCGAACGAGACCCACTTGTACCTTCTTAATCATACTCATAGAGTCACACATGATGCAGACCTTCGTTACCTTCTGTGTGCATAGCCACTCACATGCCCTGGTCACCGCCATAGTCTCCATGGTCATACTACTCGTAGTGACCGCAAAGGCATCACTTTCCTCCTTGATCGTTTTACCTGCGCACTGAGCTGTGAAGGCCCAAGCACTGCGAACATGCCTAGTCACAGATCCATCAGTGTATATAATCACATACCCCTCTTTGGTATTCTCACTGACCAAAGCCTGCACTTCTTTCTCCACAGCTTTGGAACACCATTCTCTGCATTCCCTGCTAAGTGATATTACTACTCTCAAACAAGTTTCGAAATCCGTGGGTAGACTTACCTATTCTGCACCTGCTGCCACATCCTGCAATCTGCACACGCTTTGCATGACATCAACTTTCTGTATTTCTGAATGCAACGGGTGCTCCTTATCTGCATATATTTGAAGGTACGCCCGTGCATGGCAAAACTGTAATCTGTGCTCAGCTGTTGGGCAGTCAAGTAGGTATCGCATAGCTCTTGTCGATGTGTCTCTTGTGCATCCCAGTATGATACGCATTTCTGCATTCTGGATTATATCCAGTCTTTCGATCTGAGTTTGGCTAAGAGTCAGAATTGCCAGTGAAAATTCCACCACAGTCAAAACCAAACTTTGGTACAAAAGAAATAACAATCTCTGCTCACACTGCGCAGCAGCCATAACCTTCATTGCTGCTGAGCCTTTGCCTGCCCTTATGATAATGTGGTCAACATGTTCCCTAAAACTCAGGCTTCTGTCCAAAAACACACCCAGATATCTCATTGTGCTAGTTCTTTCTAAACTTTTCCCGGACAATGAAACTTGTGGCATTGGGTGTCTTTACCATGTGATTGTTCAAGGAAAACCATAATGTGATGCCAGCTTGGTTCATTTCAATGTATGATTGTATGTATGTACACTGCTTTGTTTCATTCCTGAGAAATATCCATTTATCAGAATTTTCGATTATCCGAATCGACCCGATCCCAAATTCTTTCTGATAATCGGATTTCTACTGTGTGTATATATATATATATATATTTGTATTGAAAATTTACGTACTGTTTTTTTCCCTTTAATAGTGATTTCTTACTAAAATCCAAGCCTTGTTTCCGGAAGAAGTTGTAATTAGGCTTCATTTAGTGAGTAATTCAGTTTTGGATATTAAAAAAAAATGTATAGGGGCACCAACATTTTAGGTGGGACATGATAATAGGTTAGGAAACACTGTTCTACATGGTTCAGGCTCTGCCTTTTTCAAACTCTGTGTGTTTAAACTCTACCTGTTTCAGACTCTGCCTGGTTCAGACACTGCCTGATTCAGACTCTACCTGACTTAGACTTTACCATGTTCATATTCTACCTTGTTCAAATTCTACCTTGTTCAAATGCTGCCTAGTTCATACTCTACATGGTTTATACTCTACCTCGTTCAGATTTCCAGGATAACACTCTACATGGTTCACATTCTATCCGGTTCAGGGTCTAATTGATTCAGACTTTACATGGTTAACACACTTTCCGGTTCACACTGTACCTGGTTCAAACTTTATCTGGTTCAGATCCTTCTCAACGTTGGATAATTCTCCACATTCCAAAATAATTTCTTATTTGAAAGTGGGTCTGCTGAAACTATACAAAACATTATTTCTTAAACACACTGATCAGACAAAGTCTTACACCGATATATTGATTCAAAAGGCTCTCCAGTCTTAAATGTTTTATTTTTATAACAGAAGGGGGTACCCCGTTTTTTTCCAGTAAAGTCGACTTTCTAATCGTTCATTTTAACACCACTAAAGGAAATACATCGTCAGGCTAATATTTTGTTTTGACCTACGACATACGTGGGGACGATGTGGTCAGCATTATGCTCGACTCCTGTATTTTCTCAGCTCCGGTACCGATTATCCCGTTTAGTTTTTATATAAGCTGTTTGTGGTCTACATAAAATTTAACTTGCACTTTAAAATCTATCAATAATCATTCAACAGACTTCCGTTTACGAATATCAACTATTCCATACATTTTTTTATACCTAAGGGACATAACCACGTTAATATTTAGCTGCATTGATAAATGTGTTTACCTTTCTATCCATCGATCTCAGTTCCTTCTGCACCGAATATGGTGCGTAGGACAATCAAGTGCCATGCCGACTGGTGTAGGCGATCATGTTTCTCCACGACTCTCTGTCTCTTGTGTTTTCAATAAGCTCGGTTGGTGAGCTTCTACCGTGCCACGATACAAGCCCATCTAGTAACTTTTCTCTTTGTCGACCTCTATCTCTTCTCCCTTTGATCATAGGACAGAAACCAAAAACATAGGACAGAAGGTTCGAGCGATTTTTCTTCTTCTTCTTTCGTTCACTTGAAACATGTCTATATCTGTAATTCTGTCTCCTTAATAAAACTCACTGTCTTTTGTAGTTCATACAGTGTCCCATAGAGTTTTGATTCCAGTGTTGTTTCCTCTGGCCAATATGTCTGCCTCAGCGTTTCATGCTCAGAACACTCTTGAAGTATATGTTTGGCACTCTGTGCTGCCTGTCCACATGTAAACATGGCCGTGTTGCCAATCTTGAACTTTGTATACATGTGACTGCGGAGTCGGTTGTGTCCTGTTCTGAGACGTAGAATTATAACTTGTTCTGATCTGTTCATATTGTGATAGTCATTTTGTGTTGGTGTTTGTGGCTTTCTTATTGACTTTATCATCTGTTTTTTTCTGATGGTAGGTGATTGGTATATCTGGTTGGTCTTCGGCAGCACCTTCCTTAGCCAGTTGGTCTGCTTTTTCATTTCCTGGTATTCCACAGTGAGAGGGTATCCACTGCATGGTTACCCTATACTGGTAAGACAATTCGCTAAGTAGTTTTTTTAAGTCTGTTAGTTTTCCAGACTGGAGAGCTTGAAGCACTGACCTTGCATCTGTCAGGAATACCACAGGCTGTAGGTCAGAGTTGGAGTTCAGCAGTTTTTTAGCTGCCACACTAATTGCCTGGATTTCTGCATCATAATTATTGCAGAATTTTCCTGTCGGTGTTCTGATTGTATCTCTAGGCTTGTGTGGATATTCTATATATACACCTGCACCTCCATTCCTCACAGCATTCTGTGCTGACCCATCTGTGTACACTCTGACCCATATATCTTGTGGATATTCCTCATCCAGGAAACTGAGGGTGATTGTCATTCGCTGCACACTGTTCTGTTCGTCCTCGCTTAGTATTCCTTTCACATGGGTCTGAATGTATATTGGCATTCCATGGCTTTCACTCCACGGGGTTTGCTCTGGTACAGACCTTAAGGGGCTGCCAACTTCAGGTAGGTCTGTAAGTTGTCTACGGAGTCGTTTAGCTTGATGGATAAAGCTGCTCCTTTTCAGTCGTCCCATTGCTAGATTTTGGAATCTTTCCTTCATTGGATGACTTGGCATACACTGAAACTTTTCTGCTTGAATTAGTACTTTTGTGTCTCTGCGTTCGCCAAGTGTTTGCATTCTTCCCATTTTCTGCATCTCTGCTATGGGTGTTGATTTCATTGCTCCCAACATTATTCTAAGTGCCTGGTTTTGCACTTTATCTAGATCTTGTAATGTGGTGTTTGATGCAGGACACCATGCAGCTGAACCATATTCCAGGTGTGGTCTTATGCCTTGCTGGTAAACTTTACTGAGTATATTTCCACTGGCTCCCCATGTGGTTCCACTTAGTTTTCTCAGGATAGCTAGCTTCCTCCTGGCTTTTGTTGTTGCTTTGTTTATGTGCTGCTTCCATGTCAGCTTATCATCAAAAGTAACTCCGAGGTATGTGGGTTGTTTGTCTTCTTTCAAGAGCTCTCCATCTATCTTGATATGACCAGCTTTTTGTTTTGGTGAGAGGGTAAAGAGTGTAGTGCTGCACTTATCTGTGTTAATGCTGACGCACCATCTATTAGCCCATAAGGTTAGGGCATCGATAGCTCTTTGTATTTGTTTAGTGGCCACTGTTGCATGTTCTTCCGTGCACCAGATCACCAGGTCGTCAGCATACATTGCCACTTTGATCCCGTGTGGTAGTTCAGCAACTAGGTCATTGATGTAAACCAAGAAAAGTGTGGGTGACAGGACTCCTCCCTGGGGGACTCCATGACGCAGTAGAACTTTCTTGCTCTTGCGACCATCTAATTGTACCCTGGCTCTTCTATTATGCAGGTATGCTTTTACCCATTTGTACATTCTTGAGCTAACCCTGCAATTTCGCAATTTCTTTAGGAGCCCTTCTTTCCAGACCTTATCAAATGCTTTCCTGAGGTCTATCCATGCTGCTAGTACCAGTTTCTTTTCTTGGAAGGCATCCTCAATCTCTTGGGAGAGGTAGGTTGCCTGATCTTCAGTAGAGTAGCACTGTCTGAAACCTGCTTGCTGTGATACCAGAAGGTTTTCACTTTCAAGGTACCACTGCATCCTAAGATTGATAATGCGTTCCATTGTTTTACATAGACAGCTTGTGAGGCTGATGGGTCTGTAGTTGGAGACTGTGTTGCCATCTTTTCCTGATTTGAGGAGTGGTATCATTATTGCTTCTCTCCACGCCTGTGGTACATTACCTGTGGACCAGCTTGTGTTAAAGATCTGCAGTAGCTTTGCTCTTGCTGCACTTCCCAGGTTTCTAATCATTTCATTGGACACTCCATCAGCTCCAGGGGACTTTTTCATTTTCAATTTGGATATTGCATGCTCCAGTTCTCTCATTGTGATTGGTGCCTCCATGACTTCAGGTATAGGTTCACCTTGTCCAATGTTTTGCTGGTTCTCTCGAACCTCCTGTTGTTTGTCTGGGCTGACTTTGACGTTATTGTCTTCTGCAAAGGAATCTGCAAAGTAATCAGCTGCATGTTTACCTGTTAAAATGTTTCTATCTTTATAAAGTGTGATCCTGGTATTTCTCCCTGTACCTTCATCATTTAGTTGTTTTACAAGTTTCCATAATTTCCTAGTATCTCTTTCTAGGTTCAGCGACTCTGTTTTTTCTTTCCAGCTGCTCCGTCTGGCTTGTAACTTGGCTCTTTGAAATTTAGCCTTTGTTTGCTGATATTTGTTGTGATGTTCTTGGCTAGGTCTGTTCTCGGCCTGCTTTCTAGATGTTTCCATCTCATTTTGCAGCTTTTCCAGTTCATCATTCCAGTAGGGTTTGTAGTTTTTGCGTGCCCCCCTGGATATGGTTTTACTAGCAGCATGTAGTATACATCTATTAAATTCACTCACTGCTCTATTGATGTCTTTGTCCAAGTTCATGTCCTTAGCTAGAACACTGGTTAAATGCTGGTACATTTTCCAGTCTGCCCTCTTATAGTTCCACCTAGTGAGCGTGCTGCTGTCCTTGGTATATTCATTGTGAATTTCCAGAAATACTGGTCTGTGGTCACTACCCCCAAGCTGCTTTCCAACGACACGTGTGATGTTCCATTCCAGGCCTGGTGAGTAGAATGCCAGGTCTGGTGTAGAGGTGGTGTGCCATGCTCTCGAGTAGAAGGTTGGTGAGTCTGCTGGCTGGTTAATAAGAATGAGATTATTTTCATCCTGCCAGCTCTCAAGTTCCTCACCTCTCTTGTCGATATGATCGTAGCCCCAGCTCTGAGAGTGGCTGTTGAAGTCACCACACACCATAAGCCTTTCTTTGTCTGGAATTGTGTCTAGTGCCAATGGTTTATCATTTGGGCAGTAGTAGTTCAGGAGATGGAATTCTGCACTGTCTGTTTTTAGGTGGAGCATCTGGTATTCTGCCCCGTCCATGTATACTTCCAGCTGACATGCGCTGATATTGTTTTTAACTAGTGTCAGAATTCCACCCTTTCGCCTGTCTTTTCGGTCAGATCGGTAGCACTGGTAGCCTCTGATTTTGAAGGCTATGTCGCTGCTGAGGTGTGTTTCTTGGATACAGCATATATTTACTTGTTCTTCACTGAGGACATTTTCAAGTTCCAATTTTTTGCTGTATCCATCTCTTTTACTGTTGACACCCTCAGCATTCCAGTGCATTATTTTTATTGGTCGTTTGTTTGTTTGGCCAGTAGCTCTATTCCCTTGCCTCCTGGCTCCTCGGGGCAATTGAGAAGGACTTCCAGTAACTGAGGTTGGGCCCTTTCGAGGTATAGGGCCCGGCACCGTCCCTGCCTGAACGTCCGCCACAGGGCAGGCACCATAACGTTTATTAGATGCAGACATGTTTCCATTGTGTTTTATGCGTGGCAACCTGATTATCTGTGCGCCTTTTGGCTGGTTGCCTCCGTCTTCAGCACTCTGCTTACTTGGGCCGGACTATGGTCCTGCTCGAGTGGGAGTGCCCGACCAGTCTTAGTTTCCAGCCTCTGATGGCTGAATTAAGCCCCTTCACCACTTCAAGGTTCTGGCCTCGATGGGGGTTCGAGCGATGTGATGCTACTGTGTGTAATTCTTGTATGTTGTTGAGACCCATTAGTCATACCCTCTTTACTGGTTGTTCTGCGAAGAGTCTCTCTTGGTCTTCCTCTTATTCTTTTGCCATTTGACACCTATTTTAATGTTTGTAGTGGCAGTCTGTTTTCATTTATTCTAAGTACATGACCGATCATCATCATCAAGTGCCGTCTCTGCAACGAAGGTTGGCTGCAACGTATCTCCAACATCTCCTGTCTCTTGTCTTGGTGGTGCACTCTGCTAGACTGTAACCTGTCCATCGTGTAATGTTACTCTCGCACTTGTATCTCTGCCTACCTCTTGCTCGCTTCCCTTTGACTTTACCACATGACCGATACAAGTTCATAGTTTTCTTCTTATTGTTGTAGAAACATATTGCTGTTTGGTGCCTTTGCTTACTTGCATGTTTGACTTGAATTCTTCAATATTTGTTTTCTCTAAGACATTTATTTTCTAATGAATACAATTTCTTCCCCAGTGTTTGTCATTTTCCATCTTTCACAACCATATGTCAACACGGATATCACATTGAAGTTAAACAGTGGTAGTTTGGTATGTTTACTTATTGTTGTTTATTTCTAGATGTTTGTTAGATGGTTGAGCGCACTTGATCTTAATGCAATTCTGGTAGAAATCTCTTTACTGCAAGATAAATGTAGTTCAATAGTACAGTAATGTGCTCGTTCGGTGTCACACTCATGCAGGTTAGCGGGATATAGTCTGGGGGCCAGAATGTGGTGTGTCACAGTAATGATGATAGTAATCTGTTACTCCTTCACAAACGAAGATGAACATGGCCTGAAAAACAATAAATATGATTATCAAGCAGAAAAAAAAACAAAGCATTTGTGATTTTCTAATATATTTTGTGAGTTAGTAGATGTCCGATGAGACCAATTCGTGCCAGGAAAGCTCTGTTGTAGTACATGCAGAAGTGCAGAGGATTCGGGGTAGGAGAGTTTTCGGATTTGTTCTTCTCCTTCTGTAGCTTGTAAATTGCCTCCAGTGTTCTTTCGTTTTCAAATTTAGTGATGCCAGCAGTGTTCTGGGTGTGCCAATCTGAGCGATCAAGGACTGTAGTCTCCCAGGTGCAAGAATCGATGCTGCAGTACTTGAAAGAATTGTTTAGGTGATCCTTGAAGCGCTTTTTCTGCCCTCCGATTTAACGTTTACCATCGCACAGATCCTCATAGAAGTATCTCTTTGGAAGGTGCTTGTCTGGCATGCGTACGATGTGGCCTGTCAAGCGGAGTTGGGACCTAGTCAGCAGGGCATAGATGCTTTGCAAAAGGGACTCTTTAATGATTTTTTCTGGTACTAGATCTTGTCAACGTACTCCCATGAGCTTTCTTAAACACCGAAGGTGGAAAGAGTTATGCTGCCGAGCGTGTATCGCATAGACAGTCCAAGATGATTGGTAGAATTGCAAGCACAAGCAGTGTTGGTAGAATTACTGAGCGAAACACGTCCAACTTAGTAATCAAACTGATACCAGTCTTGATCCAAACGTTTGAATGAAGGCTCTCAAATGCCACTCTGACGCGAGCAATACGCGGGGCAACATTCTCGTCAAATGTCACAGTTTGCGATAGGGTGTTGCGGAGATATACACACTTATTGGCAGTATTACATTTTTGTCCCTTTACCGTGATTTCTGATTCTGTGCAGGGGACACCTAGTTCTGGTTAATACATTTCTAATGTCTTCTCGGTTCTGATGGGGAAATCGAGCGCATCACAGGTCAAAGAAAAGAGATCTATGTGTCATAGTTTATTGATTAGCTGCATATCGCATCTTTCGGTCCAACGTATCTGACCTCAGCATGGCCTCCAGGTCACACTGAACTTCATTTGCGATGGGATAGCCAACTCCACCCTAATAACATGCTTAGTCGCTTCTTACAGCATGCATGTAAAGTAAATAGTGTTGCTTTGCCTTGCTGATCTTCTGGACCAATGCAACACCCGGACGCAGAGTGTACAAAATACAATGCGAAACGTCTGCATTACTTATTATTAGTCCGTCACGTTTAGGGACTGTCCATAATATAAGTTAAAGATTTTCATCCAATTGTGTACCACTCACCCCCTTGCCAACAAACTGTCAAGAATCCAGGAAGCATCATGCTTCATTTATATGAAAAATATATAGCCAACTCCTTCTAGCCGTAAAACAAAAAATATTAAAATATGTATAAAAAAACTACTTGATATTTTTATCTAGATTATGGGAGAGAGAGAGAGAGAGAGAGAGAGAGAGAGAATTCAAAGAATTTCATTCATATATTTTAAAAACGTTTCTTGACGTCAACTTTCGTCAATCTCCTTCCCCTTATCAACAACTGTCCAAATTTTTCAATATCTTTCACCCTAATTGTTGGCATAACGTATGGACAGCCTCCTTATCTAAAAGTGCTATATATGCAGTGGGTCCCCAGGCATAAAATATAAAGATTACTTCGAACTCCTTGAAAGGTTAAGAAAATAAACGTTTTTAGCCCACTACCACAAGAGAACTGTGCAATCCCGTTCACCGATATACAAAGGTTGCCAACTTGTGGCTGAAAAAAAGCTTAGTGTAATACTCATATATATTACAGTTGTCGTTGTGGGTGCAGTACCAAAACTGTGACCTCTACTATTGTTTTATTGTTTTACAGCTTTTATATCACCGAAACAGACCATCATCCGCTGTTGAAAGAAGTCAACCTCACAGCAAGAGTACATTTTCCGTAACAAAGAAAGCTTAGTATAATGTACATTCTGCCTTGATTTGTGATTAGAAAACTGCATCATGACACACAGGAAAATTAAGTGTTTTAGACTTAAGTCTGAGTACTCTTGGATGGTTCCTGAAACAAGAGCGATGTACTAAAGGTAGACAACAAGTTTATCATACAACGAAATTGTTCATTCAGTTATGTCCCTTATTTTCTGGAAATGTCCGGAATATTCAAATTGGTAAACTGATGTCTGCCAAATGAATATTGATAGATTTAAGGTTCAAGTTTAATTTTATCTAGATCACAAATAACTCATATACAAATTTTAGCATGAGATAATAGGTACCAGAACTGTAAATTATTATGGAGACGGGGCTTGATGAAATATAGACATCTATTTTGTTTTTTTATTTTGTCGTTATCTGTTGTTTGTCTCTTGAAAAAGGTTCAATTTGAGCCGATACGTGGAGAATTGTCCTGTTTAGTTTTATTGTATGTTTTTTTTTAAATATATTTTTATTAATAGGCTAGGTAAGTGTTTTAGTAACCTGTTTACCTCATTTTGCGTTACTATTAATTCATTTGGAAGGTTTTCATTGGAGACGATCATTGTATTTCCCTTAGTTGTGTTAAAATGAACGATTAGAAGGTCGACGATACTGCGGAAACTGGATACCCCTCCTCTTTGGAAACCTCCGTAAACCTTCTGCCCTGCTAAAATAGTAGACCCCATTTTTGCATTCCAATCTTCTAGTACTATTAATCTTATCTTTTCTGGGGATAAGATTTATTGTGGCATTTATTGTGTTTCATAAAATACGTCAATTTCCTCTTCTTCATAGTTGATAGTTGGGGCATAAACTTTAATGACTATGATGGTTTTGTGTCAAACTGATACATTTATTGTTATAAGTCTACTGTTTATATGGGTGCAGCTACTGATGTTCTTTGTCTTTGTGTACAATGCATACTGCTCCGTGTTGGTCTTTTGATTGATCTCCACTGTACGATCTTCTTTTCTTTCGTTCATCTGAAACATGCTTATATCTGAAGTATTGTTTCTCCTATAAACGTGACTGTGTTTTGTAACTTGTACAGAGTTTCACTGTTGTTTCTCTGGGCCAGTATATTTGTCTCAGTATTTCATATTCTGCGAATTCCTGAAGAATGCTCCACTGCCTGAAGTACCTATCCATATGAATATATAGAGGTATTACCAATCTTGAACTTTGCATACAAGTGGCTGTGGTGTTGACTGTGTCCTGTTCTGGCGTGCAGAATGACAACTTGTTCTGATTTCTTCATAATTTGATAGTAATATTCTGTTGGAATTGAATTTATAATTGCTTTAATCCTGTTTCAGTTGATGGTAAGTTATTAATACATCTCGTTTCCAGATAATACATCTTAATACATCTGCTTTCTCGTTTCCAGAAATTTCACTCTGTGATGGTATTCCTGCAAATCCAAGCTCAGTCGGAGAGATTAGTACTAAGAATGACTCGCCAGAACCATCGTCTGTTTCCGTTGGGGTGGTCAACCCTGAGAAGCGCTTACCGTCGACATTCCCTGCCTTTGCGGGGAAGGTAAGTCCTGAGAAGGGCTTTTCGGCAGCAACCTCAGTCTTCTCGGGAACCGGCAGCCCTGAAGAGGTCTCATCGGAAGAAGTGCCTGTCTCTATAGGGTCGGTCAGCCCTGAGAAGATACTGCCGGCAGAAGTACAGTTGTAAAATTCCTATATGTGAATTGTGTTTTTATTTTTATGACCGAGTATTCTAATTGTACTTCCTAGTTGTATATTAATGACCACAAGTGGAATTTGGGAAGTCAACACAATTATCTTTTAACTTTGTTATCAACACAGTTAACAAAGAAGATGGTTCCTGTCCTGTTAGGTATCTTTTTCGTTAATAGTTCATGAATTCTCACAGCCTAATGGATATCGATTAAAATAGTATTAAACTAACAAATATTCAAAATTTATTTATGGTTATATTATTACACATAACGTACTACAATTACTACAAACCTCTGGTGTTACACACTTTACCCAAGTGTTATAAGCTCGATTAGAGGTCACTAACATGCCCAGCTAAACGTGTGTTCCCCACGTGTGTGCCTCAAACTTGGGTTTGGCAAGTTTAATAACATTCAAGTTCATCCCAATATACAAGCTCACACAGTAGTCTGTTCCTACAATAAGGTCTTGTCTCCTGGAAATTACTCCATATCGTCTTCTGAAATTGTCAATGTTTATCTGTCATTCATCTTCAGCCGAATCAGTTGTGAAAACAAAGTTTTCCTTTTCAGGATCTTCCAACTAGTTTCCGTTAGCTTGGTAAGTTGTCATCTATAATTTCTTAATACGTTCAGGATCTTGTTGGAGAGAGTGCTTGAGATGTCACCCTGTTGTCATGTTACACTTGATCATACACTGTCAATTCACTGTCTTGTAAAAAAATCTCATATAATAAACCCCTTGTTTACTTTAAATTTTTCTTGCAATATTCCATGATAATCTATTTACTGCATCCTATGCTTATGGGTCAACCCTTTACAATTGATAAACGTCAGTTGTAGAATGAATAATTCAATGTATATAAAATGTTCCTCTCAGGCATATCTCATCAGGTTATTAGGTTGTAAATGTCAATCAATCACCTCATATTCTACATACTAAATTTCATTGAAAATCCTCATATATATTATTCTGTTCCATCCTATTCTAAGCAATGTTACTCAAGTTTACATTCACCTTGCACTAATTTGAACACTGTTGGATGGCTTTCTATTGCTATTACTAGACTATCACAGTAATCTCACGATTGACTGTCCCTGCTGTCACAAGTAATTCAATTATTGTCTACTCATTGTCCGTTCCTACCTAAAACAATTTGAACAACTGTATACATTTCTTGACTGGCGATTTCTTATTACTGGTCTCTTCCATCGTCTCCCTGATCAAGTGTGTGTCTTTATCGAGTAAAGATGCCTATTAAATACAAAATGCCCCGACACTTTTCCAGCTAATGGGGTTGTTCAGTTTGTAATAGATATTTTTCTAACGACCAGACCAGTATTTTTTCTCTAATCTTCCCTTTGTTGATATATATCGTCACGTCATCTTTTTCGCGTTGGTTATTTCTAACTCTTCAAAAACTCAAATTTCATACCTTTACTAAGATGACATTATTCACTTTCTTCTACTCATTACAGGAATTGGACTGTTACACGGTCTCTTCAGGGTCATCAGTCCTAAGAAAGGCTAACTGGTAGCAATCCCTGCCTCTGTGGAGTCAGCCAGCCATGAGATGGGCTTGCCATTAGCAGCTCAGTCTCCATGGGTACCGTGAGACCTGAAACGGCTCGATGGCAGGAGCCCCTAGCCGCAGGAGTACAGTCAGCCCCCAAAACGGTCCTCTACTACAGCCCCTAGCCTCCGCGGAGGCGGTTAACCATGAGGATACCCATGGGCAGTTAACCACCGCAGCCCCAGGCTCCTCGAGAACCGTCAGCCATAAGAAGTGCTCAACAGCAGCAGCCCAGTGTCTCCTCTGTTGTAGTCAGCCCTGAGAAGGGCTCACCGGCTGCAGCCCCAGTCTCCTCTGGGTAGTCAGCCCTGAGAAGGACTCACTAGCAGCAGCCCCTGTCTCCGTAGGAGCATTCAGCCCTGAGAAGGGCTCGATGGCAGCAGCCCCTATCTCCATGGGAGATGTCAGGCCTGAAAAGGGCTCGATGGCAGCAGCCGTTGTCTCCGTGGAGGCGGTAGGTGTTGAGAACGGCTCACCAGCAGCCCTGAGGACGGATCATCCAGAGAACAGCTCCTCATAGGTCGACAACACTGAGAAGGGCTCACCGGCAGGAGCCGCAGTCTCTTCTGGGGTAGTCTGTCTCCGACGGCAGCCTGTCTCCGTGTGGTTAGTCAACCCTGAGAAGGGCTCGCTGGCAGCATCCCCAGTGCCCTTCAGGTCAGTCAGCCCTAAGATGGACTCCTCACTGTAGCTCCTAGCATCCATGGCGGATATCAACCCTGAGAAGGGCTCATCCTCAGTCAGCTCTGTCCCCAAGTAACAACTAGCCCTGAAAAGGGCTTGAACGTGCACGAGACTTTACTTTAGTATATCTTATAACGCGGATGTACGAGATGTGACTCATATTTCGGATAATCCCGTGTTAGGTGCGTGTATACCAATATGGTAATACTTTATACCACATGTACATTGTTGGTACAGGTGATGTTTCAATAATACACACTACTCCTCATGCACTTTATGCTACCGGGTAATGGACATTTAGTTAGTTCAGTGCGCAAATAATAGGTCTATTGTCTTCTTTCCAGCATCCGTGGGAGGCGACTAATGAAAGTTTGGGGATATGACTGTCACCTGTGAAAAAGTTGTCACTGCATGTCCTTGTCTCAATAAAGGTCAGTGGTCACTGCATATATGTTCTTTTGTGGTCGACTACTCGGTGGTGGGGAAGGCTAGATTTGCAGAGTGGTCAACAAAATTTGACAGAGAAAATGAGATTTTAAAATGTTAGGGGATAGGCAGACAACATATCACTTTTGAACAAATTGCAGGTTGAACAAATATAGGTCTGATGTGATGTTTCAGCAAATCATTTATACTTCCCCGGTCATGTCTGAGGTACACTGTAATGAGAGAACAGATGGACGTATTTCAAAGGAATGTGAGAGGTTCGTTGATTATTTACAGAAGATAGTTATTTCATTTTCTGTTATGAGCATCATTTAGGTGATGAAACAAATAGCAGTTTCTATAGAGATTTCAACACAAACAAAATCATTCATGGATCAATCAATCAAGTGCCATGCCGATTGGTGTAGGCGATCATGTTTCTCCACGACTCTCTGTCTCTTGTGTTGTTAATAAGCTCGGTTGGTGAGCTTCAACCGTGCCACGATACAAGCCCATCTAGTAACTTTTCTCTTTGGCGCCCCCTATGTCTTCTCCCTTTGATCTTTCCAGTGGTTATTAAATGTTCAAGCTGTATTCTTCTGAGCACATGCCCTAGAAACCGTGATTGTCTGCCCCTAATGTTTGATGTGATTAATATTTTTACGCCAGCATCGATGAGAACCTCTGCATTAGTTTTCTTTGCTGTCGGTGGTATTTTCATCATTCTTCTCAGAAACGATATTTCTGTAACCTCTAATTCGCTTTGAATTTTCTTGTTTACAGTCCATAAGAATATCATGAATCATATAGAAATCATGGATAGCGCTACTTTAACAGTGTTTCTTCTTATGGATGCAGTTTCTCATCCTCTGAGTCTACCCGCCATCTAACTCTCACATCTCGATTTCAATAGTTAACGCGTGTGAAGGAGGAATATTCTGGAATAATCCGCGATACAAAACCTGAGATCTGTTGAGGATATTATAATCATCGCAAATAGGGTTTACTTACTCAGTCATGTGAAGATTGGTCTTGGTGAACTACGTGTTTGATACTATTACATGGTACAACGTATAGAAATGCAACTTTGAGCAGAGCTGCGTTTATCGTATAGAACATGACGAGGTACTCAAAAAACCATGGTCATCTTGCATCCTGTACTACTTTAATTCGTCTCTTTTTGTCTTGCCACTGGTGTCAAATGGGTAAAAAGTCACGGTTGACGATTAGAGCAACATGCATAACTTTAAGGTGACCATGCTTGAATCCAAATGCATCACCAGCTACAGTTTCATCCATTTACTCAAGGTATTCTCTGATATAATTTTAGTGCTTAGTCTTCTCATTACACCACAGAAAGATACACCAATACAAGCTTGATACTGCTGTTACCATATCATCTCATCACACCTCAGAGAGATATAACAACATAATCTTGATACTGCTGTGACCATATCATGCACTCAGTGGAATTAAATAGATGATGATAAAATTGGGAATTTCGAAATATTTGAGACGCTAGCTTAACCAATGATCGATAGCTTTACACTAGTGGTGGAAGACATCAAGCTTCCCAAAGATGCAGTTTCTCATCTACTGAGTTCACCCACCGTCTAGCTCTCACTTGTAGATTTGATCAGCTATATTATGTGAAGCGGCTACAAACTTGGAAAAATCCTCCAATCGTCTAGACTGAGGTTGAGGATTAGAGCAATGTCTCATAACTTAATGTGAACGTATTTCAATCAAAGAACAACAACAACTACAGTTTCTGTCGCTTACACAGATGATTTTTCGCAAGAATTTGAGCTCTTATATATCTCCTCAACCCAAGAGAAACAAAAATACAAGTCTGATACTGTTGTCCTATCTCCTCAACCCCAGAGAGATAGAAAAATACAAGTCGGATACTGTGGTTCTCAAATACTTCATTTAGTTTTTGAGCGTATCTATATATGCTTATAAGCATTGTTTTTTTTCTTAATATACACCGCTTCCCTACTTTCTTTTTCTTTGCTTATTTTGGTTCTGGGTACCAACCTAAAGGAAATTGCTTGTCCATGAAAACAAAAAGTTTACCTAAAATACTCGAAATGTTATTTCTTTCTGTCAGTTTTTGCTAAATGATCAAGGACATTGACTCACGGCATTGGCCTACTCTACTAAAATATCGGGTTCTAGTTTTGTAGCTGATCTCGCCCACTTTTCCCCTGGTAGTAAAATTGATAACAAAGCCTGTATCTATTTAGAAATGTATAATGTCACCTTTGACAACAAATAAACAGTTTTACCTTGTCTTTCTTCATTTATACATTCTTGTTGTCTAATCGATATTCATACGTCTAAAGTGAAGCATTTGACGTTTCCCGTCAATTTCATCGGTCACTTTGTGTCTACTTTGTGTTGACAGCCAAAACAATATCTATATAAACATAAAATGCGTCACAGTTAGAAGGATGTTTAACCGTTTGTCCCACAAGTCTTGTATTGTTGATGGTGATAAATAAAGGAATACCGCTTCCCAGAAGAAATGAGGCTGAATTATCTCGAGCTGACCACTAGCCACAAAATAATTTTCACACATTTTTAAAACAACTAGTATCTAGATTCAGCTTAACTATTTACTGAAGTCTTTTTTCCAGAATAATTCTTCGCGGTAATCTCAATAGTCATTTATCTGTTTCTGAGTCTACTTGTTCCATGCTTTTTATTGGCTGGAAAATTAAGGTATACACCAGTGACCAATGATCAGTCTCATAAGTCAAGATAAGTGACGTTGTATGAACGGTGTGTGAAGGATTATTATTGAGCAGGACTTACATACTTCAGAGCATGGACTCTGGACTTCAGTGACTGCTAAAATAGAAAACATTTATATTGTGAGGTTAGTTGTGCCGAGACTTGGATTATATCTTGTTAAATCTAGCTTATATAATTCAGAACTTTGTGTCTACATAGTTGAACTGTAGAGAGAGAAAATGTTTTCTATGGAAACATTACATATTTTTTAAGATAGGATTGTTCTTCTTCATCGTTCATTCTCAAACTTCCGCTGATTCTCTCTTGTAGCAGGACAATGGTCCTAATAGATTTCCAGCAGGATGTAGTCCAGAGAAAGGAATGCGTTGTGTCGCCGTTTTATTTGCGTCAATAGCCCAACACATCCTTCTTCGGCGGAAGACAGGACTCAAATATTAGCGTTTCTAAAACATACTGTTTTTAAAATAATGAATTTAAATGGTGTGTGAATGTGTGAGTGTGTGTGTGTCGAATCGACATAAAAGGTTGGGGGGGGGGGGTGTTATTACTAAAAATGATGGCTATATTTCCTTAGTACTGTATGCTTAACATTTTGTAGGGAGATAAACGCAAGTTGTTATAATTCTATATACGGTGAGAGATATGTACATTCGACCATATATGGTAGTGTATGTCGCTACGTCTGCTACCTGCTACCTGGTTATGTGGTTACGTCACCAGTTATGACAGTATTAGGGTTGCTTCTTAAAGTTGTCATATACGTTGTCACGTTCAATGTGTGATACATAAAGTATAATACAAGGTTGCAACTTCAGCTTTTACATATATCTCGAACTTTATTACACATTGGTTCAAAGTCCAGAAAGGTACAACATCCACTTATAACATGAATTTCATAAATTGAATATCCAATATTCGAACATCAACTCAGTGTCCAGACTCTCAAGTCTGAAAACTATTCTCTCAACCGAACCATTCTTGGTCCGAAAAACAAACTTTCCTGGACACCCGTCCAGGTCGACTTCCAAACTCAAACTCTCTCAACTAAACTCAAAAACCAAACTAAAAACTGATTCTCACTCTCTCTCTCATCTCCTTCAACCAATCTCTGCGTTCATTCACAGTCACACTATCCATCCCGATACGTACTTAAACAGGTCTGAATCTAATCCGGCGATCTCTACTGTCTTTTGTATTTTACTGGTCAGCCTTCGGACCGCGGGGTACAATTAAACATTTCGTTCGGCTGAAGTTCAGGATTCATATCAAATAATGAATCTGTTACTGATACCATCTGCATTTCATGTGGTAGCTAGCGAGGGTTCTAAAACTAGTTGGGCCCGTGGTATACGCCTACATCCCTCCTGTGCTTTTATTTCAAGATTTTATTCTTCATAAAATCTTCACTTCTCTATCATCTTACACACTAAAAAAGATAAACAAATGTCTTAAACAATAAAAAATAATGCATTATAACCCAATATACACATGTGATTCTATTTACCACCGACTATGTGATGGCTGTGCAAGATTTTTTTTCTGCTAGTGCTATAGCATCTTTTCTAGCGTTTATCGTCGTCACTGCGTAAACCTTCCTTGTCTCTTCCTGTACGGTTGTCTCCCCTGAGGGCGCGTGCCTGCTGTCGGCACTACCATTATGCACGTCGTCAATACCGGTAGTGACATTCCATCGTCGACTGTGCCCTCGCGACGTTTATTCGCGGCTGCGGCACGAGTATTCTGAAAAGAAACGTCATCTGTCCAGTCCACTGTGGTTGTGGGGGGGGGGGGGTCTCTCCTTCTGAGGAATTATCGAGAGTCTCGTCTTCTTCTGTGTCTATAAGGTCGTCCTCTTCCGAGTCGTCGCTGGCTACCACCTCCTCGTCTACTGTGTCGCTATCGTGCACGTTTCCTTCCCCGTGCCCGACTGAGCTGTCCTCCATGAATTCCTCCGGATGGTTCTCTGCCACCGCCTCGATGAGCTCGTCTCCTATCTTCGGTCCCGTGTTACTACCTAAGGTTTCCTCTAGCTCTGTAAAGTTTGTAACTAGCTCTGCGGGGTTGTCCGTCGTCCCGTCGCTATCTAACCTGAAGATTTCCCATTGTGCTTCTTCGTCTTCGCTCGGGGCCACCGCGTAGGTGGTTCTCCGCTTCATCCACCTTCGCGGCTCTTGTCTGCCGTTCTCACTGGAAGTGATATATTTCTGGAGGTGCTGAACTTGCGTTCGTATTGTTCTTTTCCTCGCGTGGTGTTTTATTACATAGGAAACTGGCCCTGTCCTCTCTGTGATGACATAGCCCTTCATCCAACGCGCATCTAGCGTAGAGTCTCTGCAGTGCTTCTTATAATACACCTTGTCGCCCACTTCGAATTCTTGGAGGGTCGCACCTCGGTCTGCATATGTCTTCCTTTTCTCTTCGGCTTTCCTCGTATTTTTCGACACTTCCTTGTATTCTATGTGCATTGCTTTTAGGGTGGTCTCGAGCACGTCTTCTCCCATGTACTTCCGCCTGGGCTTCAATATGTTGTCAAGTGGGAGCATAGGTTCCCGTCCATGTAGCAGGTAAAACGGTGAGAAACCTGTGCTGTCGTTCGAGTTTGTCCTGACGGCTGCCAGGGATTGATTTAGGTGGGCGTCCCAATTTCTATTATCTCCTTTGATGGTCTTTGCTAATACGTCCGTATTGTCTTATGATGACGCTCATTAAGTCCATTAACCTGAGGCCAATAAACTGATGTGGTTACGTGTTTAATGTTCAGGGACCTCAACGTCCTTTTGAACATCTTGCTGGTGAACTCCCCACCGTTGTCCGTCAGGATGATTTGGGGGCACGGAAAAAATTGTGTTACCAGGAACCTGACGACCGTGTCAGTTGTTTTCTCAGCTGCAGCATAAGCTTCTTGCCATCTGCTACAGTCCGTGAACTGTACAATAAACCGGTTCCCTGTCCACGACTCTGGAAACGGGCCTGCCAGATCAATGCTTACTTTCTGCATGGCATATTCTGGCTTGTTAGTCTCCTGTAAAGGGCACTTCGTCTCCTTCATGTTTCACAGCTTGCAGGTTTCACACTTCGCGACTTTTTGTTGGACGTCCCTGAATAGGTTCGGCCAGTAATACTTCCTCCTGATTGCATCCACGCGTTTGTCCCTACCCATATGCCCATTGTCTTCATGGTACTGCGTCAGTACTTTCCCTCGACGTGTCGCGGGTATGTATACTCTTAGTTCAGGGTTAGTTTCCTTCTGTTTTATGTAGCATAACAGGTTGTCGACTTCGTACATGGTATAGTTTCTCACGCTTCTGTCATCCCCTTTTCTCAAGAGCATTTCTCTTATCTTCCTGATGTCTGGGTCTCTTTCTATTTCAGTTGCGATGTCCACCTCAAGGTTAGCTCCGCGCCGGTCCATCGTTCCCGCCGGTTCTATGATCCCACACTGAGGTGTTGTTCTGGCAACCGTCGTTTCTTCAGCCCCGCTGATAGGTGGCGAAACGCCCCTTTTTCCCCGTTATTGTCTGCGCTCTTCTATTTGGCGCTTTAGTGTATGTAAGTCGGTCTGTATCTCATCGCTGGCCTGTCCCGATCTCCTTTCCATTCTCTGCGTTCCATGATGCCGTACAATCCGACATGCCAGAATTCTCCCTGCCTGTCGATGGGCCTCCTTTCTCGTATCGGGAGTGTTCCTTCACGTCGGCTCTCTATTTTTCCTCTGGCTTCTTATTCCTACCTTCTCATTCTCCCGCCTAATCTCTTCGACCACCACTCTATGGGTGTCGAACAAAATGGGGGCATGCTCTGGTAGATGTTGCCTCCAAACATCTCCTCTTTGCTGCGTCATCAGAGAAGGTGATGAAAGCGAACGTGCCTTTCCGATCTCTTGTTCTGTCCCAAGGGATCACTATGTGTTCGAGGTGCCCGAATCTGTCAACTATTTTTCTTACTTCGTGGATCGAATTCTTATTTCTTAATCGGGCCATGAACACCTTCCTTGCCTTGCCTGCATTTTCTCGTTTTCTCACCACCGCCTCGATTCTTCCCACGTTTGTTCTTCTCTGGATGGGGCTTGGAGTCTGGAATCCACTCTGGTAACCCCCAATCGCTGAGTGGAACTCCCGTTTCCCATATTTCGTGTGTTTGTTACATTCTCTGCCCTCGTGTGAGGTCTTATGTCTTGTCTGTCTATGTGAAATACCCTCCTCGCTCTGCACTCTCTTGCGAGATGCCCGTTCTGTCCACAATTGAAACATCGCCCACTTCTATTTTCTTCTGCTGGCCTTCCTCTTATCAATTCTTCCTGTCTTCGCCCACTGTGGCCGGCGCCTCTCCTCTGGCCTGCTATATGCGAGTGTTCGGGGTCCTTCTCTAGACTTTGGAAACCCATGTCATATTCCACCCACTTATTTGCGCGTTCTTTCTTGGTCCCAAGTTGTATTGCTCTTTCTAATGTGGTTGGTTCGCCCTCCAACAAATGGCGTCTTATGCCGCCAGGTCTCAATCCAACTAGGAAGTAGTGGAGTAATTGTCTGCCTACCCCTCTTCCTTCCAAATCGCCCGGGAATGCTTCCTCTGCTAGGTTTCGCAGTCTGTCTGCAAATCCCTCTAACGATTCGTCTGGCTGCTATTTTATTTTCGCCAGTTTTGTGAGTGCAAATTGCTCTCCAGCAAGACCTCCATAACGTCTCTCTAGTTCTCCTCGCAACTCCGCCCATGACTCCGTTGGAGTCTTCGCCAACCTTTTCAAGATTAGGTCCGAAACCAAGCCACGACTCGACTGTAAGGAGATAATTCTTTTGGTCTCCTCACTAGTTTTGTTTACTATTGCGTATTTCTCTATTTCACTAATCCATTCCTTAAATCGGTCTTCTTCTCCTGCGAAAGGAGCAATCGCAGAGGCTGCTCCCTGGCATTTCAAGGCCTCTAATAAGTCCTGCATTTGCATCGGATTGGGTTCGGTGGCTTTGGTTTCTGGCTTCGAGTTTTCTTCTATTTTCTGTTGCTTTATTTCTTCACCTTCCATATTTCTCTTAACATCTTACTACTTATCTGCAAACTTTTATTTATCCTTAAATTGTAACAAAAAATGTCATTAAAAATCAGTGTCTCTGCAATATTGCAACCAGAATGTCACAATATCACAAGGTTACTTATTTCTATAATCATCATGGTGACCCTGTGGACTTAATTATATATGTAACTGAACTCTCTTTGCAGGTTATAATTGAAGTTATAACTAATCATATCACATAATCTAATTTTCCTATCGACAAACAAAAAAACGTATCTATTATCAAACACAATTAATATTTTCAAATAACTAAATCATTGTTCTTCTGGATACATCTTATACACAACTGTTCATTTCCAAATAACTAATCCATTGTTCTCACACTTATCTGTAGAAAACTTATGCCGCTTTATAAGAAAACTTATAAAACTTATGGGATTTCCTTCTAGATATATCTTATACACAACTGCTCATTGTCAAATACGTTAATACTCACAATGCGAATCTTCTTGAACACATGTTGGTATTTATAACGAATCCATGAATATTTAAACATACATCTATTTCACTCGATAGTTAAATATTTCCTGACTTCTTTGAAATTTTCTTCCTGCGGCCGGTACTGGACTCTGCTTTGGCGTAGATCAATATAGTGGTTAGTATAAGGTGTGCCGCGAGATCCTCGGGTCACATGCATCAGTTATGGTAGTGTCGGCTGTCGTGCTACCTCTGATACCTGCTACCTGGTTATGTGGTTACGTCACCAGTTATGACAGTATTATGGTTGCATCTTAAAGTTGTCATATACGTTGTTACGTTCAATGTGTGATACATAAAGTATAATAAAAGGTTGCAACTTCAGCTTTTACATATATCTCGAACTTTATTACACATTGGTTCAAAGTCCAGAAAGGTACAACATCAACTTATAACATGAATTTCATAAATTTCATATCCAATATTCAAACATCAACTCAGTGTCCAGACTCTCAAGTCTGAAAACTATTCTCTCAACCGAACCATTTTTGGTCCGAAAAACTAACTTTCCTGGACACCCGTCCAGGTCGACTTCCAAACTCAAACTCTCTCAACTAAACTCAAAAACCATACTAAAACCTGATTCTCGCTCTCTCTCATCTCATTCAACCAATCTCTGCGTTCATTCACAGTCACACTATCCATCCCGATACGAACTTAAAAGTGTCTGAATCTAATCCGGCGATCTCTACTGTCTTTTGTATTTTACTGGTCAGCCTTTGGACTGCGGGGTACAATTAAACATTTCGTTCGGCTGAAGTTCAGGATTCATATCAAATAATGAATCTCTGTTACTGATACCATCTGCATTTCATGTGGTAGCTAGCGAGGGTTCTAAAACTTGTTGGGCCCGTGGTATACGCCCACACATAGAATAGCCTCGTATTGTAGCGGTGAGAGATAACTACATTTTTTAATTATTAAGTGTCGTCTCTGCAACGAAGGTTGGCTGCAACGTATCTCCAACATCTCCTGTCTCTTGTCTTGGTGGTGCACTCTGCTAGACTGTAACCTGTCCATCGCGTGATGTTACTCTCCCACTTGTATCTCTGCCTACCTCTTGCTCGCTTCCCTTTGACTTTACCCTCAAGTAAGGTCTTCAATAAGGTGCCATGTCTTTTAATGTATCCAAAGTATATTATTTGCCTGACCTTTATTTCTCTTAGTAGTTCTTTCTTCATATTAAGTGTCTTTATCGCCTCTTTATTTTTTTTATTTTCTTTCCATGATGTTCTCCCTATTCTTCTATATACCCACATCTCAAAGACATCAATTTTGTCTTCTAATTGTTTATTTAGTGTCCATGTTTCTGAGCCATACATTAATATGGAATAGATTTAGCATTTTATAATTCTCATTTTTAACTTTTTTGTAATTTGTTTAGACGTTACTATTTTCCTCATGTCATTGAAGGTTCTTTTAAGCCATTCCTATTGTCCTTTTATTTCACATCTGTCATCATTTGTGACTATGTGTCCAAGATATTGATACGGTTTTACTTGTTGTAGTCTCTCTCCCTGTATGTTTATGTTTAACACTTGTTCTTGTGTGACTTTGCTGATTATAATGTTTTTTTTAATTTTTTATATTTATATCCAGTCCATATTCATTACTTGATTTATTGAGTTGATCTATTAGTCTTTGTAGTTCGTGTTCACTTTCTGCCAAAAGAACAGTGTCATCTGCATATCTAAGGTTGTTTATTATTTTCCCATTGATCTTGAGTCCTGGTATTTCTTCTATATTTTTTAAGATATTCTCTGTGGCTTGGTGATAAAATGCATCCTTGTCTTACCCCTCCTCTTATTTCTATGTATGGAGAGTAGCTGTTTTCACACCTTATTTATGCAGTTTGTTCCCAATATATACTTCTAATCAGTCTGATGTCTTTTCCATCTATGCCTATTTCTTGAAGACATTTGATTAATTTTTCATGTTGAACTCTGTCAAAGACCTTGCTGTAGTCTATGAAGCAAATATAGATACTTTTTTGGATTTCTATATATTTATCTATCACTAGCCGGATACTCAGTATAGCTTCTCTGGTTCCTTTGTTTTTCCTAAAACCGAATTGTTCTTCACCGACCTCCATGTCTATCTTGTTCTTAATTCTTTCATGTATTATCTTGAGGAGTATTTTAGTTAGATGGCTCACTAGACTTATTGTTCTATATTCTGTACAGTCCACAGCCCTGGGCTTCTTAGGTAGTGGTATGAATATTGACGATGTTAGGTCTTTATGTATATGGCCTATTTCGTATATGTCATTACAAATTTATGTGATAGTATCTACACCAAACTCATTTAGAGTTGTATGTCCGCTGTTATGTTGTCCGATCCCGCAGCCTTTCCACATTTTATTGAATTTATTGCATGTTCTACTTCTGATTTCAGTATTGCTGGTCCATCATTGTCCGTCATCATAACTACATTAGATCATAGAATAACCTCGTATTGGTAAGAGACAGGTAGATTAGATCATAGAATAACTTCGTATTGTATCATACATTCACCCGTGTGTTACCAGGATCTGAAAGGGGAGCAAAGAATAGCAACACTGTTTACCTTCCTTGCATGTCGTAAGAGGCGACTAAGGAGGTTATGGGGTGGGGTTGGCTGTCCCATCCAATATATGGTCAGTGACCCAAAGCCATGCTGAAGTCGGATGTGTCAGGCCGAAATGCTCAGATATCGCAGCAATGCTGTAAACCATGACACAACGCATTCCGTTCTCCGGACTACATCCTGCTAATCTGCAGGAGTTTGAGAACGAACGCAGAAGAAGAAGAAATATCCAACATTAATGTCCACATATTTTGTGACGTTGAACTTTGCTAGATTGTATAAGACTCACCTCCATGTATCAGAGTTGCATTTTAAAAATCTCTTTTCAGTACTATTATACGTAGTGTCTTGACGGGACCAGAAATAGGACCAAAGAATAGCATTAATATACTCTGTTATACATGTCATAATAGGCGGTTAAGGAGGTTTTTATGTAGCGTTAGTTATTCCATTCCATAAGTCGAAGTGTCCCAAAGGCTATGCTGACAACGGATATCAAAAAGAAAGGCGTAGATGTTGCTGTCAAGCTGTAAACTATGACACAACGGATTCCATAATCCGGACTACATCCTGCTAACAGAGTGGAAAATAATCTTCGAGTTATTACAAACAGGGAACATCACCAAAAAACTGGTGTGAACCTCGCAGTTGCTACAATATCTACACCGCTGCCGAGATATACCTGTTTGAACAGGGCCGTTGATGTGACTTTGCTATGGATAGGGAGGAGGTTTATTTAATTAGGGTTGGAGATGTGACTTTGCTATGGAAATTTGGGGGGGGGGGTATTTTCTTGGGGGGGGTCTCACTTCGTTGTTGTGATTTTTTTGTTCTTTAGAGAAACAACTGCTACAATTGGATGGGGGGGGGGGGTAAGACTCTGTTAATTTTTTTTTACTTGGTTCTTTTCTATAATAAAGCTTTTCCTATTTTACTCAGGAAGTGTTGACGAGAGGAGGGTGTTTGAAAGAGTGTATTTGAATATGCTTGAGTGTTTGGATAAGCTTGGGGTTTTTTTTAATAGACTGGGGTGTTTGAATAGACTGGGGTGTTTGAATAGGTTTGGATCTTTGAATAGGTTTGGATCTTTGAATAGGTTTGGGTCTTTGAATAGGTTTGGGTCTTTGAATAGGTTTGGGTCTTTGAATAGGTTTGGGTCTTTGAATAGGTTTGGGTCTTTGAATAGGTTTGGGTCTTTGAATAGATTGGGGTGTTTGAATAGGTATTGGATCTTTGAATAGGCTTGGATCTTTGAATATGTTTGGATCTTTGAATAGGTTTGGATCTTTGAATAGACTGGGGTGTTTGAATAGGTTTGAATCTGTGAATAGGCGTGGATGTTTAAATAGGTTTGGAATTTGAAAAGGATTGGGTGTGTGAATAGGCTTCCGTGAATAGACTTGGGTGTTTGAATAGGCTTGTTTGTTTTAATAGACTTGAATGTTTGAATAGACATGGATGTTTAACGGGCTTGTGTGTTTGAATAGTCTTTGATTTTTTAATAGACTAGGGTGTATGAAAAAATTGATCAACCATCGACAGAAGTAGAATGATGATGATTCCAAGATGAAATTACAAAAATACTCAGTCTAAATAAACCTTCACAATTAGACTTGTTCATTTAATCATAGTGTATGTCCGTGAGTATGTCTGTTAGAGAGACAGTGAGGGGGGTAATGAGAGAACAAAACTGTGCGTGAGGGATTGTATTACTTTCTCAGTTTCATTCCTAATCTATAACGCTATCGTTGAATCATTCTATCCACTTGAGGAAGATTAGGTGCAGACCTTATTTAGTTATTAGAAAATCTGCCATTTTCTGCAGTTTCTGTCCTGAAACTAGATCTGGTAAAGGACAGGTAACTAGATACGATTACTCATTGTCTAGGTGAAGTACCGGACTAGACCTTCCATCGCTTAATCAATTCATTGTGCCCACGGTTCTGACACCTGCTCACCTGTCGCACCTGATGTATTAAGTCCCTTAACTCTGTCATTGTCTGGTGTTTGTTTCATTAAACAATTCTTACAGTTCATTACAATTTTTCTTCTTGAGTACCAACAAAACAATCAAAAACTGTTGCGTACGTCACACACTGCTTACTCAAGAATCATAGGTTATTTGATTATGAATCAACATCATTGCACTGCGGGCGAATTTATAGATGCTCAGTTTTCCCTAGCAGATGTCATAGTGCACGCTAACAATTCAAGTAGGATGGTGATTCAATACACTCTCATTATATCTTTAATCGTGACTTCCTACCTATAGAAAACATATTGGATAAAGGGAAATGCAACCTTCTTGATTACTCATTTGACTATTCTACAATCTGAAGAAAACAATATCGTGCAAAGAATACATAGACACACAAAAGATCAAATGGTTCCGTCACCTAATAAGAGTGGAACCATATCGCATTCCATCGACAGCATTCAATAAAAGATTATCTTAAAAGAGAAACAGGGGAAGACCTTGACGAAGATGGATAGATGACATCAGAGAAATACTAGAACACCAAAGCTGCACTATGACATCTTCATCACAGCTAGCTAAAGAAAGAAGATGGCTCCCCATGACGCCTAGCGGCACACATGAATTGGGCAAGACAAGACAATTTTTAAACATTGTCTTCCGCCGAAGACGGGTGTGTCGGGCCATTAGCGCAAATAAAACAACGCATTTCCATTCTCTGGACTACATCCTGCTGGAAATCTAATAGGACCATGGTCCTGCTACAAGAGTGAGTCAGTGGGAGTTTGAGAATTAACGCTGAAGAAGAAGAAACATTGTCTGCCTTGTGTTCGAGAGTACATTTCTTCTTCTTCTTCTTCTTTCGTTCACTTGAAACATGTCTATATCTGTAATTCTGTCTCCTTAATAAAACTCACAGTCTTTTGTAGTTCATACAGTGTGCCATAGAGCTTTGATTCCAATGTTGTTTCCTCTGGCCAATATGTCTGCCTCGGCGTTTCATGCTCAGAAAACTCTTGAAGTATAGGTTTGGCACTCTGTGCTGCCTGTCCACATGTACACATGGCCGTGTTGCCAATCTTGAACTTTGTATACATGTGACTGCGGAGTCGGTTGTGTCCAGTTCTGAGACGTAGAATTACAACTTGTTCTGATCTGTTCATAATGTGATAGTCATCTTGTGTTGGTGTTTGTGGCTTTCTTATTGACTTGATCATCTGTTTTTTCTAATGGTAGGTGATTGGTATATCTGGTTGGTCTTCGGCAGCACCTTCCTTAGCCAGTTGGTCTGCTTTTTCATTTCCTGGTATTCCACAGTGAGAGGGTGTCCACTGCATGGTTACCCTATACTGGTAAGACAATTCGCTAAGTAGTTTTTTCAAGTCTGTTAGTTTTCCAGACTGGAGAGCTTGAAGCACTGACCTTGCATCTGTCAGGAATACCACAGGCTGTAGGCCAGAGTTGGAGTTCAGCAGTTTTTTAGCTGCCACACTAATTGCCTGGATTTCTGCATCATAATTATTGCAGAATTTTCCTGTCGGTTTTCTGATTGTATCTCTAGGCTTGTGTGGATATTCTATATATACACCTGCACCTCCATTCCTCACAGCATTCTGTACTGACCCATCTGTGTACACTCAGACCCATATATCTTGTGGATATTCCTCATCCAGGAAACTGAGGGTGACTGTCCTTTGCTGCACACTGTTCTGTTCGTCCTCGCTTAGTATTCCTTTCACATGGGTCTGAATGTATATTTGCATTCCATGGCTTTCACTCCACGGGGTTTGTTCTGGTACAGACCGTAAGGGGCTGTCAACTTCAGGTAGGTCTGTAAGTTGTCTACGGGGTCGTATACCTTGATGGATAAAGCTGCTCCTTTTCAGTCGCCCCATTGCTAGATTTTGGAATCTTTCCTTCATTGGATGACTTGGCATACACTGAAACTTTTCTGCTTGAATTAATACTTTTGTGTCTCTGCGTTCGCCAAGTGTTTGCATTCTTCCCATTTTCTGCATCTCTGCTATGGGTGTTGATTTCATTGCTCCCAACATTATTCTAAGTGCCTGGTGTTGCACTTTATCTAGATCTTGTAATGTGGTGTTTCATGCAGGACACCACGCAGCTGAACCATATTCCAGGTGTGGTCTTATGCCTTGCTGGTAAACTGCAATGAGTATATTTCCACTGGCTCCCCATGTGGTTCCACTTAGTTTTCTCAGGATAGCTAACTTCCTCCTGGCTTTTGTTGTTGCTTTGTTTATGTGCTGCTTCCATGTCAGCTTATCATCAAAAGTAACTCCGAGGTATGTGGGTTGTTTGTCTTCTTTCAAGAGCTCTCCATCTATCTTGATATGACCAGCTTTTTGTTTTAGTGAGAGGGTAAAGAGTGTAGTGCTGCACTTATCTGTGTTAATGCTGACGCACCATCTATTTCCCCATAAGGTCAGGGCATCGATAGCTCTTTGTATTTGTTTAGTGGCCACTGTTGCATGTTCTTCCTTGCACCAGATCACCAGGTCGTCAGCATACATTGCCACTTTGATCCCGTGTGGTAGTTCAGCAACTAGGTCATTGATGTAAACCAAGAAAAGTGTGGGTGACAGGACTCCTCCTTGGGGGACTCCATGACGCAGTAGAACTTGCGACCATCTAATTGTACCCTGGCTCTTCTATTATGCAGGTATGCTTTTCTTTCCAGACCTTATCAAATGCTTTCCTAAGGTCTATCCATGCTGCTAGTACCAGTTTCTTTTCTTGGAAGGCATCCTCAATCTCTTGGGAGAGGTAGGTTGCCTGATCTTCAGTAGAGTAGCACTGTCTGAAACCTGCTTGCTGTGATACCAGAAGGTTTTCACTTTCAAGGTACCACTGCATCCTAAGATTGATAATGCGTTCCATTGTTTTATATAGACAGCTTGTGAGGCTGATGGGCCTGTAGTTGGAGACTGTGTTGCCATCTTTTCCTGATTTGAGGAGTGGTATCATTATTGCTTCTCTCCACGCCTGTGGTACATTACCAGTGGACCAGCTTGTGTTAAAGATCTGCAGTAGCTTTGCTCTTGCTGCAATTCCCAGGTTTCTAATCATTTCATTGGACACTCCATCAGCTCCAGTGGACTTTTTCATTTTCGATTTGGATATTGCATGCTCCAGTTCTAGAATTGTGATTGGTGCCTCCATGACTTCCGGTATAGGTTCGCCTTGTCCAATGTTTTGCTGGTTCTCTCGAACTTCCTGTTGTTTGTCTAGGCTGACTTTGACGTTATTGTCTTCTGCAAAGGAATCTGCAAAGTAATCAGCTGCATGTTTACCTGTTAAAATGTTTCTATCTTTATAAAGTGTCATACTGGTATTTCTCCCTGTACCTTCATCATTTAGTTGTTTTACAAGTTTCCATAATTTCCTAGTATCTCTTTTTAGGTTCAGCGACTCTGTTTTTTCTTTCCAGCTGCTCCGTCTGGCTTGTATCTTGGTTCTTTGAAATGTATCATTTGTTTGCTGATATTTGTTGTGATGTTCATGGCTAGGTCTGTTCTCAGCCTGCTGTCTAGATGTTTCCATCTCATTTTGCAGCTTTTCCAGTTCATCATTCCAGTAGGGTTTGTAGTTTTTGCGTGCCCCCTGGGTATGGTTTTACTAGCAGCATGTAGTATACATCTATTAAATTCACTCACTGCTCTATTGATGTCCTTGTCCAAGTTCATGTCCTTAGCTAGAACACTGATTAAATGCTGGTACATTTTCCAGTCTGCCCTTTTATAGTTCCACCTAGTGAGCGTGCTGCTGTCCTTGGTAAATTCATTGTGGATTTCCAGAAATACTGGTCTGTGGTCACTACCTCCAAGCTACTTTCCAACGACATGTGTGATGTTCCATTCCAAGCTTGATGAGTGGAATGCCAGGTCTGGTGTAGAGGTAGTGTGCCATGCTCTCGAGTAGAAGGTTGGTGAGTCTGCTGGCTGGTTAATAAGGATGAGATTATTTTCATCCTGCCAGCTCTCAAGTTCCTCACCTCTTTTGTCGATATGATCGTAGCCCCAGCTCTGAGAGTGGCTGTTGAAGTCACCACACACCATAAGTCTCTCTTTGTCTGGAATTGTGTCTAGTGCCAATGGTTTATCATTTGGGCAGTAGTAGTTCAGGAGATGGAATTCTGCACTGTCTGTTTGTAGGTGGAGCATCTGGTATTCTGCCCCTTCCATATATACTTCCAGCTGACATTCGCTGATATTGTTTTTAACAAGTGTCAGAATTCCACCCTTTCGTCTGTCCTTTCTGTCAGAACGGTAGCACTGGTAGCCTCTGATTTTGAAGGCTATGTCGCTGCTGAGGTGTGTTTCTTGGATACAGCATATACTAACTTGTTCTTCACTGAGGACATTTTCAAGTTCCAATTTTTTGCTGTATCCATCTCTTTTGCTGGTGACACCCTCAGCATTCCAGTGCATTTTTTTTATTGGTCGTTTGTTTGTTTGGCCAGTAGCTCTATTCCCTTGCCTCCTGGCTCCTCCGGGCAATTGAGAAGGACTTCCAGTAACTGAGGTTGGGCCCTTTCGAGGTATAGGGCCCGGCACCGTCCCTGCCTGAACGTCCGCCACAGGGCAGGCACCATAACTATTTATAGATGTAGACATGTTTCCATTGTGTTTTGTGCGTGGCATCCTGATTATCTGTGCGCCTTTTGGCTGGATGCCTCCGTCTTCAGTACTCTGCTTACTTGTGCAGGACTATGGTCCTGCTCGAGTGGGACTGCCCGACCAGTCTTAGTTTCCAGCCCCTGATGGCTGAACTAAGCCCCATCACCACTGCACGGTGCTGGTCTCGATGGGGTTCGAGAGTACAGAATTGTCCACGCTTAATCGTACCAAATATATGACAATGTGTAAAACGTCATTCGTAAATGACGTCTTATAATTGATTGTAAACACCCTAATTTTTTTTATATGAAATATGTCCTGACAAGTAGACTTTTGATTCATATCCGCAAATAAGCGATAATTGAAACGAATGAATACATTTTAATGGGGAAAAAATTAATTTATAGGAGGGCCTATGCCATTTCCATTTTAAATTTACACACAAAATTTCAATTAAATGTGCTATATATTTGTTGAGATACGTGATTTCATAGTTAGGCACAGCTGGTAAAACGCGCTATAGTAATTCCTGGTTCGAAGTCAGTAACAAACATACAAACCAGATTTTGTATTTGAACATATTCAAGGTTAACACACATATGACGCACTGCATACTATTCATTTTCATTAGTAAAAATGATTATAATTTGTGTAACGGTGAAGGAAAATCAGGAAAAAGGTCAAATGATCAAATGAGTCATTTTAGAAGGCCTGTTTCCCATTAGCCAGTGGGTTTAATATCGCTAAGGGTCACGCTATAAAAACTGATCCAGTAAACATGTTTTCTCAGGTTCAAACCAGAAATGGGACTGGATTTTGTCTTTCGGATGTACAATTAACAAAAAAAAAGTCTCTATACATCTTGGCAACTGCTATGGAAAAACTTTATAAAATGGAAAATCTTTATAAAATATTCAGTAAGGAAGGTTTTTTTTTTTCAATTTTATATCTAGGAGTGAAAACTCATGGGAATAAGCAAAAACTCGCCTTGATTTTGGCACCATCAGGTGACTTATTCTCACTATAATCAGTCTCAATTTGGATTCTCCAAACGGAAACGCTTATGCCAATTTTAATTAAATTACGCGGGCCGCCTTCTAAAGGGGAAGGTAACTGTCTAATCATATAATAAACAGTAACACGATACTGTTCCTGCAGTCGAGATCTCGCAGACTCGACATAATGTGAGGACAGGATATCATTTGTGCAGCTAATAATATGTGATACTTTGATTAAAAGTGGGTTTATTCTTCTGTTTTATATATATAAATATTTAGGTACAAGAATTACAGCAGTAGGAAAAAGTTCAACAGAAGTAAGAAGCAGAATAGGGCAGGCAAAAACAATAGTCAGAAAAATGAAAAATATATTGTGTAATATGACCTTGTCATATTAGGTGAGAGGTGAGGAAGAGAGTTTTTGCAGTGCTCTATAACTCCTATACCAACATATGGGTGCAAATCTTGAACAATAAACTGGAAAATAGGAAATTAGAGGCAATAGAGATGTGGTTCCAAAGAAGAATTCTGAGAATAACATGGACTGCCAGAAAAACTTTTGTGGAGGTGTTTCTAGAGTCAAATGCGAAAAGGACCTTAATCTAAAGGAAATATAAGGGGAAACAATTTCATTTTTTGGCCACTTCATGAGACATGGAAATTTGGAGAACATAGTCACAACATGCAAGATTGAAGGCAACAGAGACCGAGAAAATAAGACATTTGGCAACCTGGCACGGCAGCGAAGCAACAGCGAGCTTGATACATAATACTGGAGACAGAGAGCTGTGGAGAGCCAGAAGACCTATATATATATATATATATATATATATATATATATATATATATATATATATATATATATATATATATATATATATATATATATATATATATATATTACAGTGCCAGTAATATATAAAACTGGGAAATCACGGACGAAACTCGGGATGTCTGGAGGCAGAACCTGCGTGAGGGAGCAGCATTGTTCAGAGATAATATGTTTAAAGATATGGAAGAAAAAATAGAAAGACGCAAACGAAAGTCTTCCGTTGCTGTGATATAATCCCTTGAAAAGTCACATTTCTGGGAAAATATTGAACGGATTGCTTCTTCTTATTACTAAATGACCGTCTGTAAGACTCTAAAGGCCATACATACATAAGTATGCCCTTACTCATGAAATTAACAAAGAGAAATCATGAAATTACGTTTCTGCAACTTACATTATGATACAGCTGGTGTGAAGATATCATATATCTGCCATATATCTGCCCTCTTGAGATTTCTATTATTGATTGATTAGGTTGCCACCTCAAATTCCAATTTTGCTTCCAGAAATGACATCGTATAACATCAAAATTTTAAAAAAAATATCTTTAAAAATAATTTATAAAGGTATTGTAAATAGTGTTATTCTTCCAGCACATTAAAGAAATATGAGCAAACTTTCTACAGCTCTGCTACCATAACAGATGGTCAACATATGAACAGCGCAGACATACACAATACTCTACAGAGTGTGCACGATCGGAAAATTGTGAAATCAATGAGAGTGAGTATCGACAATTCGCAAATGTTTTATTTTAATAATGTTGCGTAATTTTATTTTTAAAATTTGCTCTCAAATTTCCCCTGTATCCCTCTTGTAGTAGGTTAATCTTAATTACCAATTTAATATTATTATTTATTTTTTCATCGCAAGTATTGTTTTGGGGTTTTTTTTAGTGCCATGCTCATCTTCGCTTGCGAAGGAGGAACATCATCAGTAGGATAATGATCCAACCAGATTTTCAGCAGAATGTAGTCTATGTAATGGAGTTGGGCTGTGTCTCCATTTTGTTTTGTACAGTGACCCGACACATCCGACTTCTGTGTGATAACTAATGTATTATGTGTTTCATCACTCACTCAACGATGCACACCTGCAGCCATATCGCTAGTATGCCGTCAATACAAGATTCTTCATTAGGAACATGAGTCACAGCACTGGGTGCATTCACATATATGCTCTGCTTGCCGTTCCGTCAGCCATCTAAAAGTGTATAAGATCAGTGTCCCAGTCAGTTGCTGATTACGCGTTCTTTTGATCTTTCTGGAGAGGCATCACTTTCTCACATTACCTCTAGTCACTACCATTTCTACCATTCTCTGAATATGTACATCGTCACGTTCAACTTCCTCCTCGTCTTCTCGTGGGGAATCCATGACTGCTCTAATCAATTCAATCTTGTCTCTTCTTATCTCGGTGCCGTTCACCAAAGCCCTACCAGCCAACACATCAGTTCTTTTGTTTTCCCTGACCCCAGGTTGACCAGGACAGTAAATCCATGTAATGCTCTGCGCATTGTCGAGAAGAGTGACCCATTCAATTCTGACCATATACTTTTCTATCTTGCGCAGCAGACTTTGAGAGTCCGATATAATCACTGAGTCTGTTAGTGGTTGCGTCACTAGCCAAGTGAAAGCTGTTGTCACCGCATCTATTTCCATTCTCATACTCGATGCTGTAGTGGGGTAGGCAGCTGACTTCTCAGCTAATTTCTTGCCATTTTGGTAGGCCACGAAACCCCAACCACACCTGTTTGTTTCTTGCGTTACTGGGCCGTCTGTGTAAATTATTGTATCGTGTGGCTTCGAGTGCAGCAGTATAAGTTCTTGAATCATTTCCGCTGTTCTGTTGACAGCCCAGTCGCGGCACTCTCTTCCCATCTGTATCACAACTGTTGTCAATAATTTTCTCTCTTTTCCAAATGGCACCCTTTCACAGCCTCTTCCCACTTCCTCCAGTTCACAAACTGTGACTAGGGTATCTTCTGCTTCTGCCATCCAGGACCTTCCTCTCTTGATTCGCTTTCCTTTTGTGCTGTCTAGAGACTAGTGTAAGAGGCGATTATCATTATTGGCGACCTTGAAGTATTCTTTAACCTGGGCTATTTTATGTCTCGATTTGATGCTCGGTAGATCTAGGAGAAACCTCATTGTCACGATAGGTGCATCTCTTGTGCATCCTAGGACACCTCTCATGGCCTCATTTTGAACTCTCTCCAATCTATCCACCTGTCAATACGAGAGAACTGGTTCTAGTCTATACTGAACACAGAAAGCCAACCAGTCAAGCATATTTGACATTCTCACAGCTGTAGTATCGCTATCATCACAACGACGGCGTCAACAAAATTAGAACTAAAGGGAGATGAATCATCATGGATATGCCAAACCTGTGTGCAAAGATGACAATCTTACGACTAACTAACTGACTGACTGACTGACTGACTAACTAACTAACTAACTAGCCACGGAGGTTTCAAAGTAAATGTGAACATACAGATTCTTATACATCATACTGTGATGATATAATAAATACTAGAACTCGAATTTTGTATATAATGAGTGTAGATTTAGTATGTCAAACCCGCCCCCCCCCTCCCCTCTTTTTGGAAAATAAAAATGGGGCATAATATTTTGTGATAATAAACAAGTAAATAATAGAACAATGGGGCGAGCCCTGTTCCCCTCCCCTTCCAACCCCCTATCGCATACCACAACAACGGTTACAAAAGAAAAATATTGTAAAATTATCAAAATCTCATCACAACGTTTTATTTTTTTTTTTTTTCAGTGTGAAATTTCGCCCTTATTTTAATATACGAATGTGAAGGGGAAATTACAGCGACACACAAACCTTCTGCATACATCATGAAAACAACACAACATGAAACACAACACAACATGAAAACAACACAACATGAAACACAACACATTTAAAACATAGACTATGAAGATAAGCAGAACAGCAAGCAGGTAAGTGTATTTATCCATCAATTGTACAAAACTAAAGCAGATCTCAGAGTTCGAATATATAGAAAGTCTTTACAGAGGATAGCAAACTCTGTGTTTAAAAAAAGGAGATCGAAACAAGATGTCAGAAAGCCATTATTGTGATTGCCAGCTGTAGCCAATACGCAAACACATAACAATCTGCAGAGCTACAATTGTTGAACAGTATTTTTATATCAACTCTGTGTTACCAATGTCAAACAGTTACCAATGGCCATCATTAACACACACAAAATACTAACAAAAAAGATCACGGTGTATAAAATGGGATGTTTGATGACAGCAATAAATATCACCAGAAGAGATCGACGGAGAAATTAAGATATTAGAAAAGAAATAAAGACCATCTCAAGTCAAAACCACTTCGAGAGACCACAACCAGATGTTTAGATCACCTTGTGAGAATGGAACCAACGCTAGCAGCTTTTCCGTACATACATAAATAACCAGAATGACGATGTCCGTCAAAATTCAAAGTGCCGCAGTAACCAGACAACTAATAGGTAAATGATAAATAAAGTATGCAGGTTACTAGGTAACGATCAATATAAAATAATCAGAAATAACAACAAAACATAGAACACAGACAATTGTCAACGTGTCGGTCCTATTATTCTACACCTAGTTGAAAGGACGCAGAACCGCCATTTTGGCAATGGTTTTTGCTAGGAAACAATTGTTAAAGTCTTGGCTGTGTTTTTTTTATAGTTATGTTGTCTTAATTGGTTTTTATTTCTTGATAAAGGTCCCAATAGGACTGACACGCTGATAATTGTCTTTGTTCTATATTTTGTTGTTATTTATGATTATTTTATATTGATAGTTTTCTAGTAACCTACATACTTTATTTAGTATTTACCTCTTCCGTGCATACTACAGCAGAAAATTGGATTGCAAGTCACAAGGAAGACTAAGAACTAAATGGATGAAGATAATAAAAGAAACATTAAATAGACACAGGCAGGCCATGGCTAATGCGACATAAATGGTCAAAGACAGACAACTTCATTCCCCCCCCCTCCCGATACTTTACGGCATAATTAGAAATATAGACAGATGTTTATTTGTTTGTTTGTTTGTTTGTTTGAGAACCCAGGGACTGTGAGATATTACCTCTTACTTGATGTGTACAGTGGGGTGATTTTTCTAAACATTCTTTCGTTCCCAGGATATTTCAGCTTTCGGCTTAGTGCAATGCCTATTGAAGGAGCCTTCTACTCAGACATGCTAGTAGATGACATGCTAAAAAGCTTCTATAAGAGGGCCTCAATAAAACGGCATGTCATCCACTAAGGTATTCTGCTGCATTGGTAGTTTGTCTAGTAGACCATTAGTGAGACTCACAGACCCAATCTCATGCTTAAATAGATAGATCTCTTCCTCTTATTCTCGAAGGCATAACGAAGGCCCTGACAGCAACAGATGTCTAGATGCAGACTTTTAAAACATGACATTGTGGAACACAATAATATCTATCGAGTCAGAGATGTAGATACAATTTTGCCTAGAGATTGGCTTCCTTAAAGAAAGAATGTTATTAGTTTCGTTTGAGAACTGGTTTTTTTTATGGTCAACCTATGTCATAATCGTTCCAACAGGAAAGGAGGACATATCTTCATGTCTTTTTCGCATAATTGTGTGCTACACTCCTGCAAAGACGTGGTGATCCTGGGATGTTGCTGCACTGATATGCCTCCTTTCGATGACTAAACACGCATCCACTCACACGACCATCACACGACCAGGACTTTAATACAATCTTATACGAGTCCTGCTGTCACCTCAGTTGTTCATCTGTGGAGCTGTACCTTTCTCAGAAAGACTATGGGCTGTCAGAACCTTCCTAGTTACAACTAAAGGGATTATTTCAAGATCATTATGCGTCAAGAGCTCTCTACTTACAGCTATGGGGATTATTTCAAGATCATCATGCGTCAAGAGCTTTCTAAAAAGGATTTAAAAGCTGTACAAGATTGACTTCACTGCACTCGGTTTCTCATATGTACTCCGTCACTCTCAACGACGCGGCACGCCGCCTGCCGAGAGTACCACTCATAGCACGTAACTCCGTAGCTTCTTCTTCTTCTTCAGCGTTCGCTCTCAAATAACCACAACAAATATTTCGTGTGATTTTCGCCAGGGAGCGTGAAGTGCGTTGTGCAGCAAGTTCCACAGTAAAACTGTGATTATTTGCACCCCGGTTGGCCACTTGTGGTCAGGACGTCCGAGGTCCAGCACATCCGTTTTCGTCATTCCTTTATTTCAGGTTTGGTCCCTAGTCCGTGACAGCCGGGCACGCTGGTGTGAAGTGCCTCTTCGCCAAGACGCTTGTCGAGCGCGTTTATCTGGCACGAGGTGTCCCACCGTCTATAAACCCATCTCGTGCAATTGGACAAACTCTGCCTGTGTCCATCGGGTACTGAACCTTATCTCATCCGCGAGCCTGGTTCCGTATGAGGAAGAACTCGCCAGAAGAGTTGGACACTGGCTCGTTCGCCCTCCTGCCCGAGGCGTCATTCACAGACATCGTGAACCCCTCGTACAAGTTTGAGTCTCACACCACGCGTTTGAGAGCAAGGTGTTCTCGAGCTGAGCGGCCTTGTCCCAATAGCGCCTGAGCCCATCAGGTACTGAACCCTTTCTCTCTGCAAGCGTATTTCCGGTATAGGAAAGCTTGACAATAGAGTTGGGCCAGGGCTAATTCGTTGTCCCTTTTGTGCCTGAGCCCATCAGGTACTGAACCCTTTCTCTCTGCAAGTGTATTTCGGGTATAGGAAATCTTGACATTAGAGTTAGGCAAAGACTGCTATCGTTGTCCCCTTCTTGCCTAAGCCCATCGGGTTTGGAACCCTTTCTCTTCGCGAGCATATTTCCGTTATAGGAAGGCTCGACATTAGAGTTGGTTTAGGTCTTTTTGCTTTTCCGAGCGCCTATAATAGGATCTGGGTCTCTGCTTATAAGTATCACAGGTAACTAGAAGCTCGTCTCGAGCTAACAGAGCTTATAGTTCCCCTTTCCTAAGAACTTTTCACTTTTCATTTGTAGTTCGCGCTGCCCTCTGGCGCTGTTCTGCCCTTTCATTGTGTCATTGTACTCATTATGACATATATTTGTTTCCCTCTATGCAACCATCTTTACGTGTCTTTTATATTGGCCGCCCCTCCAATGTTCTGACTGGACTAACAGGCGTCACTGTATGTCGACAGCGTCGCTGTATGTGGTGATGCAAATGGTGTCAGAGATATTGTCTGTCTCTTTTTCAGTCAAATCTCTTTCCATCTGCTTCCTCCACATTCTCGGACACGATCCCCAAATGATTTGGCCAGAATCAGCTCGAGCTGCTGTTTTCTGTTATTAGGGTGCACCGCGAGGATTTGGGATTTGGGATCTTGGTTATCTTCTAACCCTGGGTCCGCCTAGAACATTGCGTTCCCTTTGCACCCCTCCGTAGCTTCAAGTGATAATCCACAGGTATCGCCGAAAAAAATCCACCTTATAAACAAGACGACACGAGCCGCATTCGCACCCGTGACCTCTTGAACACTACGCCAGGGAGATCCTTACAGCTAAAGAGATTATTTCATAGTCATCATGCGTCAAGAGATTCTTACTTACAGCTAGGGGGATTATTTCATCATCATCATCATGCGTCAAAAGCTTCCTATTTACAGCTAAATGAATTATTTCATCATCATCATGTGCTAAGAGCTTCTAATTTACAGCTAAAAGGATTATTTCATCATCATCACCATGCGTCAAGAGCTTCCTACTTACAGCTAAAGGGATTCTTTAATGTAGGATTACTTTTTGTATTCCGCAGATAGCGCAGATGCTCTATTGCCTAAAAGAGGAATTTGAACATCTCAAATTCTCCCACTCCAGTCGTATCTTCGGTCATTTATAGAGAAGTGGATGCTAATTAGTAAATCTCGACATTAACACCGAAATATTTTTTTCTTAAATTGTTGGTTCCACACAGAAATGGTAATATTATTGGAAATGCATATAGCTATGTTTTTTCTCACATTACAGAAAAGCTTGTTTCAATTCATGACTGAAAATAATATCTTTTTTGTGTGTGTGTCCTATACCCCGTCTCCCGCCCCACCCTCCCCCACCCCCAATGTAATCCATAGATTATTGAAGAAACTGTAATAGAAGAATCTCCCACACCTGAGTCCTGGAACATATTGTAATTGTCAGCAAGCGACCAATGAAATCGTGCGAATGGGGAAAATAGGTGGAAGTCTCAGAATTTGTGGCGAATCAGACGACAGTTGCCGAGTCGTGAGCCGAGAATACAATATAAACCTGGATAACCAAACAGACTAGCTGCTGTCATTTAACGCTAACAATACTCAAATATGTACGTGAAATTATGTCGTCCGCGAAATTATGATTAAATGTGTTCTCTAACCAAAAAACAATTTAAAAATTTGCTGTTTCAACTTAGTTATATATTTTAAATTTACTATATGCCTACTATACATGTTTTTTTCTTAATTCATTGTTTCAGAATAGTTGAAATATTTTTACCCCAGGATGTATATTTAGAACATGTTTATTTTGTTTTGTTTCAATCCCTAACCAAAATTGTGACCACGAATTCTTTATATTTAAGAAATACATTACGATGCATGTTAACAGTAGTTAGCATATTATAGTACAAATTGCACGTCAAATCGATATTTTTAATAAATATGTGTTTTAGTATATATTTTCTAGTATTCACTGCGTGAAGCCAATCGTTAGGAGAGACTATTATATCGAATTATTATGAAACCAACTGATGGATATTTTGAATAGTCTCTACATAGACAGCCATGTTCAGTACAAAGAGGTTCCAGATTTAACAAACTGACATATGCTCACTATTTCAGACTTTGCAGGTTTTGGCATAACATATGTTTTCAATTCACTCTTAAACATTTCTAAGTTTAGTCCACACTTGAAGTCATACAAATGAAACAGAAAATGTTTTATTTTTGTAAATTAGAATTTGATTTATATAAACAATATTTGAATATTGTAATGTCTCTCTTTAGGTCTACTAAAGCTGTGATTGTTGTTTTATAGTGCACTACCTTGTTCAGTGAACATGTTCAAAACTATTCATCCCTCGATTTCTCATCAATATATGGATGACAACATTATTTCTGACCATAACACAAGTGATTGCAGATGTGAGTCTGCGAGTACTAGCAGCATTCTTGAAACTAGATCCAGAACTAATAATTCATTTCCGTCGAGAAAACCATTTCTGAAGTTTTCAATTGACTATATCCTTGGACTATCAGAAGACGTTGAGGATTCGAAGCAAGTTAAGCAGGACACTACTGACAATGAATTTGTAGTAGTTGATGGCGATATTGAAAGCATTCATCTGAATAATTCTAGTTCAGTGGTAGATACTCTGTATGTAGATAACTCAGCTAATGGATTTCACAACACTAATACTGACATCGAGACACACAGATACCAATGGTTGCAATGTACTCGATATCATCCACCGAAACTGCACAGTAAGTCACGAAACTTTTATTTACTTGTAGATTTAAGTTTGTAAAAATAAGGTTCTCATGGCAGCAACAAATTCTTCAACCACATCGATCTGAATGCGTCCAAACCAAGTGATGTGATCAGTGACGGCTCTAAATTGTCGAAAATCTAAAGGTTCTTCTCTTATTTGTCTTTAACCTTCTTTAATATTTGTGTTGGTCGTACATTACAAGTAATAATGACCATTTGTAACGTCTATCTTATTATATATCTATATATTATTTTTTCTTCGCTTTTTCTGTTAAGTGCCGCAGGACTGCTTTTCCATTTTCGGACTATGACACATGTGGTCGCTTGATATACAGTAATATTATTACCTCTCAGATCGTTGTGACTCCTTCAATCCACTTTCTTCTTGGTCTTCCTCTGCCTCCTGCTATTCCATTATCATGTTGCACATCATGTTGTGACCGATATGGATTCACTATTATTGGCCGAACCATTTAACACATTTTTCTCAATATATTTACATATATTTACAATACATAGACGATATTCCAACAGCTCTTGTAAGGTCTCATTCCTCACATGATATCTGGTTCTGTTTGCCACTTTTCTACGACATTGCATTTCACTCTCTTGTTCTCTCTCTTGTAAGTTATCTCTTGTTCTTTAGTTAGTGCCCACGTCTGACATTGATACAACGTTGGTATGAATATTATATTGACGGCATAGACCTCCAGACCACTCTTAAATGGTAGCAGAATACTGTCCCAGGTCCTGACGGTATACGATATGAAGTCTTCACCATCCTTAAGGAGAGTGACTAAAACGATCTGATTGGTGAGTTTAAAGGACGTATCGAGAACGGTATTATCAAAGAGGAATGGCTGCACAGGTACCTATTGCCACTAAAGAAGCCCAATAGAAACCACGCAAAGATCAACGGCTACCGATACATAACGATGCAGAACACCACGGGAAAACTTATCAAGAAGATTGTTGCAAAAATGGATAAATTTTCCAGTGTAGGGTAACAACCCTAAACAGGAAGTAGGTGGCTGGAGAAACACATGGCAAATATCAAGATAAACTTCTTTATGCGTTCGTTCTCAAACTCCTGCAGATTATCAGGATGTAGTCCGGAGAACGGAATGCGTTGTGTCATGGTTTATAGCATTGTTTCGATGCATGCGGCTTTCGGTCTGACACATCCGACTTCAGCATGGTTTTGGGTCACTGACCCTATATGGGAAGGGACAGCCAACTCCATCCCATAACCTCCTTAGTCGCCTTTTACGATATGCGTGGAAGGTAAACAGTGTTGCTATTCTTTGCTCCCCTTTCGGGCCAGGCAACACACGGGCGAGATAAAGAGTATTTCATGTAATATATTTTTGTCAGATGTGAAGTGAAAGAGAACGTTCTCATGTGTTATATAGAACAAATTCTGATACATGGAATTGAATCTTGGACAATAAGCAAGAAATAATGTAGAAGAAGTACAATCAGGTGTATCAGTAAATACCGTGGTGTGTTGGAGGTGTATCAGGTGTACACTAGACATACCTAGTGATGATGTGGTCAGAATCAAGCTTGAATCCTTTACTTTTTCAGAAGATCTGTTATCCATTTTCCTAGGAGCCGCTGTTGATTTAGAAATATTTCGACTTGAAATAGTCAGTACGGATGTGGTTTTATAGAAGAATGGTGAGAACATCATGGATAGATCAATAGGTGCAGTAGAAATGTGGTTTTATGGAAGAATGATGAGATCATCACGGACAGATAAATAGAGTCAAACATTTAGTCAAACTGTCCAATATATCTTCTCTGGGTTTTCCCCTTTATCTTTTCCATTCTATCTTTCCTGTTGTCACTATATTATCATCAGGGACATCATGTGCAGACACGATGATAGCACAGCCGAGGCCATACATCTGGTTTTAGAACCCAAGCTTGAGCTCCAATCAGCCCTACGCTTAACGGCAAGAGTGGATCACAAACCACATGGGGAAAGACAATAGACAATAGACAATAGACTATATTTTCAATGCTTCCTCTTCTCAATAAATTATGATTGTCTTTTTCTTATATTATCAATAATGTATATTTCCATATCCATCCTTCTAAGACATTCTTCATTAGTAACATTTACTGTCCAAGGAATGTCCATAGAGACAGTAGAGATGTGATTTTATGGAAGAATGGTGAGACCATCATGGACAGATAAATGGAGGCAGTAGAAATGTGGTTTTAATGACGAATTGTTGGGTCAAAGGGCATGATCCCATGGGCAGCTGGATCAACAACCAACCAACCATGGACGAATGGTGAGAACATCATCGACAGATAATAAAATTAAAGAAGTTATCTTGAAAAATCTTCTTTATTTTTCTTCTGTTGTTTGGTTCTCAGACTCCTGCAGAATAGTAGGAGTAGTTCAGATAAAAGAATGCTTGTTGTCATGTTTTAGATATTTGAGCCTTTGGACCTGACACATCCAATTTCAGCATGGTTTCGAATAACTGGATCATTTGGACCACTTTGGGTGAACAGAAAAGAAGGAGCATCATCGTTAAAACAGGCAAGTTCAAGAGCTGGGTACAAACAGACAGAGAGCAGAATACGGACGGCATGACATTATAGCATTGTGAAAACATCCGTGTTGAATATGATTGAAAGTACACGAGACAGATTACCGTTGACAGACATGATATCAAACGACTCGCGGCATGGACTATATGAATAGTAATGCATTTTTGTTTTTCCTGGTTACAGGGAACACACAATTATTGTTCTCGAGGCTACAGAGTTGTGGTTTCTGAGAAGAATGATGAAAATATCATTGGCAGCTAAGAAAACTAATGCAGATGGTATCATTGATGCTGGTGTAAAAAGAGTAATCATATAAAACATTAGAGGCAGACAGTCAAGGTTTCTAGGGCATGTGCTGAGAACAGCTTGAACACTTAACAACCACTGGAAAAATCAATGGGAGAAAAGACAGGGGACGACAAAGAGAGAGGTTGCTAGGTGAACTAGTATTGTGGAACAGTAGAATTTCACCAACCGAGCTTATTGTTCAAAGTATAGAAAATAAATGTTCTATATTTGTTCTAGGAATAGCGTGTTGTTCTACATTTGTGCTAGGAATAAAAATTTAAAATGTTTTTCATTTGTTCTAGGAATAAAAAAGAAAGATGGAACTAAGGTGAGAAAGTTGGATCGAAATCCCAGGGTTCCGTTTACCCAACACCAGCTGACTGTATTAGAGGAGAAGTTTGAACGTACTCGTTACCTCAGCAGCATAGATGTGACTGACCTGTCCACTACTCTTAACCTGACAGAAACCAGGGTGAGTTTATTGAAATGTTAACATTTCTGGATTTAGATTAAATAGAGAATATGCGGCATAGGATCTTAACATAACATCCGCCTTTGAAAATGTGTCTGTACAATACATTGTTGGTAAATTGAAGATGACATAATATTTGTCTATGACTTTTATGTTGTGTGTGTGTGTGTGTGTGGTTGTGGGGTGTGGGTGTGTGTGGGTGTGTGATGCAAATTGTATATGCAAATTATTCAAGGAACGCCAGGTTTGTTAATACAAGGTACAGAATATTCTTCATGCCTGTCAACTCTACCAAGAAGAGAGGGAGAAAATATAGCCTACTGAGACGGCACTGTTTCCAGACTTGAGGGGTTCCATGGATGACCTGAAGCGAATCACACAATTCATTGAAGCTATTGGCGCTGTAACCTGATATCTGACTGAAGAACGATGAAGAAGAAGAAGGTACAGAATTAATCAATTGATGAACTAAACAAAACGAATACTCGTACACTGTCAATAAAAATAATATTTAAAAAAAAGACTATACAAGTTGATGCACTAACTAAATAACTAACTAAAGTTGATGCACTAACTAAATAACTAACTAAAGTTGATGCACTAACTAACTAACTAACTAAAGTTGATAAACTACCATTATGACAATCCTTGTATAGAGCTAGAAACGATCGAATTGTTTACAACTATAGCAAGTTTCACTAGCTTTGCCTATCTTCAAAAAGGTGTTTTAAATTAAATTTTTTCATTGAAATGAAGTTATTGGTTTCAATTTTCGTTTATTTTCGATATATATCAATAGCCTACTTGTCAACATACACCTCTCACACATATTTGACCCTCTGACTATGACATGAAGCTGGACATTTCGCACAGAACCGAGATGATTACAGGATGTCAGTGAGAACAACGTTCTGTAAAGGACACGCCACATAAAGAAAGATGCAAAAATGTCATTAATATATTGGAATGTTAATCAGATAATTACATTTGTTTGAGAACAAAGTTAGTGAAACGTGATATAGTAGCATAAGTCGCACAGACAACGATGACATATAAATGTTGAGTTCCGACGCCTTTTTATATTGTATTACGGAAACCCGTGTGCACATATTTTTAAAGTCGGATTTTATTTTAGAATCGCAAACCGAATATATTTCTTCGTCAAAAAAAAAGTGAAAACAAATGGCATATATGCGAAAATTGTATTTGATAGTTGTGCTGAGTGTATCCTGTATAAAACAATTCTATTTTTTTTACGGATATTGTTGACTTTCAGATACTACTGGCAACTTTGAAGATGGTCACTTCAGTGAGATGGAGGTTTCTAAACCATTCCAGCTCTCACTTGTTAGGTAATTAGGACATATATAACTTTTATAACTTTATAGAAAAGGGAAGAGCTGGCAAGTTCACCACCCCACCCTTGTTCTACTACTGATCCCACTCTTGTTCTACTACTGATCCCACTCTTATTATACTACTGATCCCACTCTTATTATACTACTGATCCCACTCTTGTTCTACTAATGATCCCACTCTTATTATACTACTGATCCCACTCTTGATATACTAATGATCCCACTCTTGTTATACTACTGATCCCACTCTTGTTATACTACTGATACCACTCTTGATATACTACTGATCCCACTCTTGTTCTACTACTGATCCACCTCTCGTTATACTACTGATCCCACTCTTGTTCTACTACTGATCCCACTCTTGTTATACTACTGATCCCACTCTTGATATACTACTGATCCCACTCTTGTTATACTACTGGTCCCACTCTTGATATACTACTGATCCCACTCTTGATATACTACTGATCCCACTCTTGATATACTACTGATCCCACTCTTGATATACTACTGATCCCACTCTTGTTCTACTACTGATCCCACTCTTGTTATACTACTGATCCCACTCTTGATATACTACTGATCCCACTCTTGTTATACTACTGATCCCACTCTTGATATACTACTGATCCCACTCTTGTTATACTACTGATCCCACTCTTGATATACTACTGATCCCACTCTTGTTATACTACTGATCCCACTCTTGATCTACTAATGATCCCACTCTTGTTATACTACTAATCCCACTCTTGTTATACTACTGATCCCACTCTTGTTCTACTACTGATCCCACTCGTCTTCTTCTTCCGCGTTCCCTCTCATATAACAACAACGAATATTTTGTGTGATTTTCGCCGGGGAGAGTGAAGTACGTTGTGCCGCAAGTTCCACCGCAGAACTAAGATTATTTGCACCCCGGTTGGCCAATTGTAGTCAGGACGTCCGAGGTCCAGCACATTAGTTTTCGTCATTCCTTTATTTTGGGTTTGGTCCCTAGTCCGTGACAGCCTCTATCTGTAGCCGGCCACGCTGGTGTGTAGTGCCTCTTCGCTAAGACGCCTGTCGGGCGCGTCTATCTGTCACGAGGTGTTCCGCTGTCTATTAACCTATCTCGTGCCATTGGACGTACTCTGTCTGTGTCCATCGGGTACTGAACCGTTTCTCATCCGCGAGCCTGGTTCCGTATGAGAACTCGCCAGAAGTGTTGGACCATGGCTCGTTCGCCCTCCTACCCGAGGCGTCGTTCACAGACATCATGAACCCCTCGCCCAAGTTCGAGTCACAAACCACGCGTTTGAGAGCAATGCGTTCTCGAGCTGAGTGACCTTGTCCCAAATAGCGCCTGAGACCATCAGGTACTGAACCCTTTCTCTCTGCAAGTGTATTTCTGGTATAGGAAATTTTGACAGTAGAGTTGGGCTAGGACTGCCATCGTTGTCCCTTTCTTGCCTAAGCCCATCGGGTACGGAACCCTTTCTCTTCGCGAGCATATTTCCGGTATAGGAAGGCTCGACATTAGAGTTGGTTTAGGTCGTCTTGCTTTTCCGAACGCCCTCGATTGGGTCTGGGTCTCTGCCTATAAGGAGCACAGGTAACTAGAAGCTCGTCTCGAGCTAACAGAGCTTGTAGTTCCCCTTTCCTATGAACTTTTCACTTTCTATTTGCAGTTCGCGCTGCCCTCTGGCGCTGTTCTGCCCTTTCATTGTTTCATTGTACTCATTATGACATATATTTGCTTCTCGCCATGCATCTACCTTTACGTGCATTTTACATTGGCCGCCCCTCCAATGTTCTGACTGGACTAACAGGCGTCACTGTATGTCGACAGTAACGCCGTATGTGGTAATGCAAATGGTGTCGGAGATATTGTCTGTCTCTTTTGTAGTCAAATCTCTTTCCATCTGCTTCCTCCACATTCTCGGACTCGATCCCCAAATGATTTGGCCAAAATCAGCTCGAGCTGCTGTTTTCTGTTACCAGGGTGCACCGCGAGGAAGTACATTTGGGATCTTGGTTATCTACTAACCCTGTGTCCGCCTAGAGCAATGCGTTCCCTTTACACCCCGATCCCACTCTTGTTCTACTACTGATCCCACTCTTGTTCTACTACTGAATATATAATAACTATTGGTTTGATATTTTAATTTCGTTTCGGATTAGAGGAAGAATAGTGTTGTAATATTGTCTTATAGTCTATATTGAGTGGCCCTGGATATCATGTCTAACCACGACCCTCTGCCTCGTGTACCGTCAATCATTTATGATGCCGATATTTCCACCATGTCATAATGTCAAGCCCCCGTCGTCTTCTTTCTTGATATACGAGGATTTAAGATGGACATCAATATTCATTCCAACATTGTGTTATCAATGTCAGACATGGACATTAAGTAAAGAACAAGAGAGAAAGCATACTATGTGAAATGAGATGTCTAAGAAAAGCAGCAAACAGAACAAACAGGCTTTGGATCACTTTGGTCTTATATGGGATGGGACAGCCTACTTCACCAAGCAACCTCCTTAGTCACCTCTTACGACATTCATGGAAGGTAAACAGTATTGCTATTCTTTGCTCCCCTCTCTGGCCAAGGTAATACACTGGAGAAAAAAATAGTTTAAAAATCATCGGAATGAATGTCGTTACTCCAGAAAAACTGCAGCAAATTAGTGTTGAAATTAGTGTTGATATTAAAACGCACAGAAGATGTAAGAAATCTCATTATTAGAGCACATCAGACAGATTGTATAAATGTCAAACGTCAAGTATGAGCATAAAGCGGAAGACTGAACAATGCATTCATGGTAAACACATTGAGATGGTACAAGAGCCTAGAGCTCTGGTTCTCAATCAGGATCATATCGGCTAATCGGGAAATGGGGAGGGGGGGGGGGTGTTACAGAAGCAGTCCATAAATTAAGTCGAGAATATATGGCAATTTTGGACTCAATTTTCTCAACATTTTGTTAAAAATTCACAGACAACTCACCCTTGATTAATTCTTACAGCTGACGGGAATTTAGCCATGTCCGTTCTAGCGTCACCGAATCGCTATACAACTCAAGTAAACAGGGTTTAAGTACTTAATGGATACTTCAATACATGTACGGGATGTTTGTTGTTGTTGTAATAGTCCTTGTCTCGATTGGTCCGTTCTCAGTGACTTGAGTACACAGCTTGGAAAGTCTTGACGAGATCACATCTTTTGGGGGGGGGGGGTTGTTCAAGTACAGAAAACCTGTTTTTTTTCAGTTGCATGGCGGTTCTGTGCCGCTAGAACGGACCTGGTTCAATTCCCATCAGTTGTAAGAATTATGTTCAATGATTCTTATACTTCCTACTTGAATTCACTCTTAAATTAATTATGTCAAAAATACACATAAAAATACACATAAAAATACACATAAAATACCATATAAAAATAAACATATAAAAATACACATATACCCCTTCGCCCAAACAAATACACATGTACCCCTCCCACTAAAAAAAAAAATATATATGCAGACTCCCCACTCCTCCCTTCTCCACAAAAAAAAACGAATTAGCAGTAAAAGTACAACAACAACAAAAAACTATGTCGAACGTTATTTATTTTCTCAGATTCAAATAATTTAATTGGTTTATTTTGTTTCCTGTCATTCTCAAACTGATGTTGATCTCTCTAGTAATAAGACAATAGTCATGTTGGATTTCCATCATGATATAGTCCAGAGAACATAGATATTTTGTGTCACAGTTGTATTTGCGCCAGTGACCCATACATCCAACTTCGGCGGTAACTCATTTATAGAAATATATATTTTTAACGTTAAGTTCTACATTCCACTGTCAAAAGATGTCAATTTTTCCAAATCCCATCTCACCCCTTAATTGTTTATGTGATTTAGGGTTAATGTTTCAGACAAAGCTATGGCAGCCACATGGTTGCAGTATGGTGCCACATGGTTTCAGTATGGCAGCCACGTGGTTGCAGTATGGTGCCACCGGGATGCATTATGGCGGTCACAGTGTTGCATTATGGCGGTCACAGGGTTGCATTATGGCGGTGACAGGGTTACATTACGACGGTCACAGGGTTGCGAATGTGTTTATTAACAGTTTTAGTAACTATCTACATGGATCAATAAGAGCTGCAATGATGTTGAACTAATAGCTATAGAGCAATACTGTATACTAAATAAATAATTAATTTTCGTGTGTGTGTGAGCGCCTCAGTTCTGGGACTGGACAGTTCTGTCACATATGATGTTCTTCAAACCCTCGATATAATTAGTCAATGTTAGCAGCATGCAACTTATGTGCGTTTAATTACGATCTGCGGTACTATCCGTGCCATCACTCTTCTGTATCTTAAAATGATGTTTCATGCATTTATTCCGCAGTAATTAGAGATACCAGGTCACTGAAATGTCACAACAGCCGTATATATCTAATAAAGTTTTTCTCCACAATAGTCATATGCACAGATCGCAAACAGTGTTACTTATCTTGGCTGATCTGACTTATCTCAAGCTTTTCATTAGCTGCAGCATAAAGTGTACGTAAAGGGTAGCTTTCGTCAATTATGCAGTCCTGCTGGCTCATGACTAATCATCTTTTTTTAAAGTGACTAGTTTAACTTTCCTGTGATTTTCATTGGTCGCTTTGTGTATACTTTGTGTCTACAGAAAATTACAATCAAGGGAAACTCAATTGTTTCAAGTTATAAAAATGATTAACAATTTAGCCCAAATGTTTATATAATCGATGGTCACGCGTAAAGTATCAAATGATCAGCCAAGACAAGTGACATTGCTTGGAATCTGCGGCAGGACAATTCTGGAAGTGTGGTGCTCAACACAATAGACTTCTATTAGAACTTCCTGGGTCAAGGTAGATGAGGTCAAGGTAACATTGACTACCATTGTAATGAATGGTGCACATTTCCTGCGGAAGTAGGATTAGAGATGTATCGAAACATACAAGGATACAACGTGCATTACGAGAAAATTATAAACATGGGGGGGGGGGGGAGATCCGATTAGGGTCACTAGGGGAAGACAACAGGAAGGTCTTCGTCACATTATTTTTACTTTCTTCTTCATTGTTTGTTCTCGAACTCCCGCGGGATCTCTCTTGCATGAGGACAATGATCCTTCTAGATTTAAGATATTCAATAATAAACCTTGACGAAGGTTGACATACTCTTTTTAGGATCTAGTGAAATCACGGACGACTATTTATAACGAAAGTTGACCATTAGATAAAATATTTCCAGAAACACTGACATATAGATAATATAATTAATATGGGTAATATAAGCAACAATTGAGTCAGCGGGACAATCCAATAAATATGTGAACCTTGTTGTAAGTATTATATGTTATACATACATAAATAGTTGAACTGTAATAGTCTATATGTAATGACGAATACGATTTGTATTTATTTCATGGAACGAAACCTCGAATTTGTTACAAAGATGTATGAAAATCGCAATCTGAGGGCTTTGGACATGCCAAAGACAAATCTAGCTAGAAGCATGATATATAAGCGAGTATGAAAACTGTAGAAACTAAATTCAGGATTATGGCTGATACTGGGACAAGATAAAAAAAAAAAGAAGCAGAATCATCTTTTAACCAAATTCCAAAATCTCGTGACCTTTGTTCGCTATAAGACTTGGCTAATTGAAAAAAAGCCTTCCAAAATTATTTGTGTGTTTTCTTGTGATTGTCATTGATAACTTTGTGCCTACCGTCAATGGCTAACTCCATTTATGTTTTGTTTAACAATAATGTCCGGCTCTGTGGCGAAGTGGTACAGGCCGCGTCTGTGACGGCAAAGGTACCGAGTTCGATCCTCACCACAGGCAATTGTGCATCCGGACTGTTCAGAAAGCAATTGCAACCTACTGCGTATTTATATTGCCTAGAAAATTACCACAGCCAACAAATGCTGGGTTGAAAGCTACGTCCTGGATAGGATATGCTACCAATAAAAAAATTAACAATAACACTGACACAATGTCAAGCTACAAAACCTATCTTCTTCTACGCTCAATCTCACATAATCAGCTGGAATGTTCGTGTGATTTGGGCCTGAGTGAAGTAATCTGTGCTGTTAAATTTACGCCGAATCTGCATTATGGGCGCTTGAACATCCGACTTTGACGTTCAGTCCAGAACATCCGACTTTGACGTGCTCTTATTCAAGGTGAGCGTCCCTCGCATATGATAGTTGTTTATCTGTCACAAGGCAACGAGTGTGTGTCTGCTCTATGACGTTATGATTTGCAATGCCTATGGTCTTTACATGTTAACATGTCCCTGTATGGCAGTTTCCGAGGAGGAGGTATGTATGGATTTGAACTTGGGTCAACATCGTTTATCTCGTACGCTATGTTCCATAAACATCTGTTTATGTTTGGATAACGATTCATAAGGCGTTAACCAAAGCGATCTTCGAAGCAATATGTTTCCAAAGTGCACAACGATGAGGTACTTTTGGGATCTTGGTTATCTGCTAACCATGGGATTTTGCAAGACAAATGCATATCCATTTGCAGACATGAAGAGCATCTATAAGTATGAGGTTTAAAGGGATATGCATTGTTCAATGTATCTTGGTCCTCAAAGACACTTTCGCGGCACAGTTAAAGACAGCGACTAGCCTGGGGTGCCGGGCTGTTATGTCCGAAAGATTACTAAGACAAAAATAGTGAGAGAGTATCCAGTGAAGTAAGATTCGTCTGTTTAGTATATGTGGAGACAGAACAGCGATAGAGTACAGCGCCCTATGCAAGAAAAAGTGAGAATATCATAATGTGCATGCTCGAGAACACGCTTCCAGCTCTGTTTACCGGCAGAAGGTTTTGTTGAAAAGTAAAGGCAGGATTTCAAACCGTCCCGACATGAAGAAAATATGGTTAGAAGCTTACACGTGAGACCTTGGCTAAGAGGACAAACCAACACTAGTTTAACTTTAGTATTTGAGCAATTACTTTTTCTGAAAGAGGCTCACGGTCAAGAAATGGGCTAGTACCAAAATACTTTTCTGACAATATAGGCAATGGCGTCTAATTACACCAGATAAGTTCACTGGCAGAGGAATACATCGTGCGAGGTAAACGTAGTCGACCCAATTCTGAATTCCGCCCCACCATCTCCTCGGAGACTGCAAGCCAGGGACACGTTTTGGCTATAAAGTCCAAGGGCACAGTGGGTGATGAAACGTCACCGCGTAGAGCAGATAATAATCTGTTCCTGTCGACATACATACTAGGGGAGGTCAACTGAATTAAGAGCATGAACAGATGAGCCGAAAACAGATGTGCTTGGCCATAAGTCGTAAAATAACGCATCTCAGCTGTAAACCTAGCTGCACAGCGTATTGAACGTTCCTCTACAGAAATCACAGGAACTATCGTGTTAGTTATCAGTGAACGCACGCATAGGATGTTTCCAGTTATACATGTAACACATTCCCACCTATCCTTGATAATATAATCTTCTATCTGCGTTGCCGTGGGCTACACCTGTTAGACATTTTCTGGCTATCTCATTTCATTACAAACTACCGATTCTGTATAACCATTCTTGTGAGAACTGACTCTGTCCGTGTGTTAATCGCGACAATTTTCAAGTGAGATGAAATGATTACTGTAACTGAAGCCATTTCTGACCACTCTAAATGTCTAATGATAGCTTTCGTACACAATCGTTTCGTTGTTGTCCCGCCCCTGGTCTTTCAAGCAACATGAAGGCAGTGCAATATTCAGAAGTTTTTAACAATACAACCGGTGAAGAACAATCAGATTTCTCCAGCAATTATTTTATTTCAGTACCGTAAATAGCATCGCTGTCATTCATCATGGTCATTTCCTGATCTTCCGAGCTCTGTTTTAACAATTGATGTCCTCTTGAAGATGTTACTGTTCTGGGCAGATACGACTTGGGTATCACACACGGTTGTAGTAGTGTCCTATATCTTCTTTCTTTGTTTGCTTTCCCAAAATTCTGCAGATTAACAGGATGTTTTAAGGAGATGAGTTTCTTCTCTCAAACTACTGCAGATTAGCAGGATGTTGTCCGGAGAATAGAATGCATTGTCATAATTTGCATCGTACTGCGATATTTGAGCTTTCGGTCTGACATATTCACATGCATCATAGCTTCTGAGTCGCTGTGACCCATTATGAGATGGGACAGCAAACTCCACCCGAATACATCCTTTGTAGCCTCTGATGACATGCATGGGCAGGTCATATTGTCACTATTTGTTGCTTCCCTTTGCCCCTGCAACATATGGGTGACAAAGAGATCTGAAAGTTTTGCTTGGTGGTTTACTCGGTATTACTCCGATATCTAACGTCTTATTGTGAAGTCGGGTCATTGTCGCAAATAAAACGGCGAAATACAATATTTCCATTTTCTGGACTGCATCCTGCTGGAAATCTACTGTACTTCTATAAAAGAGATTCATTGGGAATTTCAGAAAAGCTAAAAAAAAACTGTGCCTTTCAGTCAAACACAACAAGGCTATTTAGTCACTAAGACTATGAGATGGGATAGTCAAACCTGCACATCTATACTTTGCAGACAGGAGGCAGTGCTACTAGTGAAATCCCTCTATAGCGCATTCCTTTATTACAAATTTTCCTATATAATAACACTTTTCAAAATCCCCAATATAGTTTATACTATACTATTTGCATGGTATACATAGCGAATTTCTGTTATTACATACATATTATGTTAGTCCAGACCAAGTTGTTATAACGGATTCCACTATATTATTTTCTGCATCTGCAAGGTCCGGCAACACATGTCCGAACGTTCACAAGAGTGACCAACTTGTACACGTACTCCCTTGGAGTTCTAACATCATCATGTAATGTACTATCATTAATTTCTTTTAATAGCAGTTTTATATCCCTGTGGTATTAGGTCTTGTTCGTCCATCACGTAATGATGTTCAGTTTTTATATCCACTTTTGAAAATTCAGTTAGCATTGCGTCCTTGATCATGAGCTCGATAACGGCTAATAAGCTCAATTCGGGTCGCACATATCCTTAGACAGTTCGGGCACGGAATGACCACTGTAGACGAATTTTTGTCTTTCCGTGACTTTTTAGCACAACTTCGCTGTTCAGCTGCTGTACTTCTCTTTTCACAAGATGCTGCGCCTTTTTTAAAACCAGGTTGCCATCTAGGTATATTTTGTAAAAGTTCTTCCCATGTGCAGTTCTTGGTCTATTTCAATGGCTTTTAGTGAGGTCTTTAATCATCATTGTAGCGCGTATTTTGACCACCTTGAGATCGTATGTCCTTCTGCAACTCACCATAAGTATCTTTGGCATGCGATAATCTGGCATACGTACCAGATGACCAGCATAGCGTTCTGTGTTTGCATCAGAATAGTGCCAATGCTAGGGATACCAGATCTGTCAAAGACAGTGTTTTCAGGAATCCTGTATGCTATCTGATATTCATAACTTTTCTGGGATAAGTTGTATGAAAGTGTCGTCTATACACAGTACATGTTTTACGGGCGTATAACAGCACTGGAAGTACCACTGCAATGTAAACTTTAAGATTTGTCTTTGGGATAATGCCATTTCTATGCCACAGTTTTGTATACAATCTGCCGAAAGTGCTGTTTGCCTTGGAGATCCTTGTATACACTTCGTCATCAACGATAATAGTGTACTACCTAGATATGTGAATATATTCACAACTTTCTACGCTACGCCATTCATCTTTATGCAGGGCTCGTGATAACTTTCACCAGTTGCTGGTTGTAACATGACTAATGTTTTCTTCGTGTTTATAGCAAACCAAAATTTGGTACAAGCTGTGGAGAATATGTCTATAATACTTTGTAGATCAGCCTCAGCTTTGGCATTTATGGCACAGTCATCAGCAAATAGGATATCCTGGATTATGTGTGATTTGACTTCGGTTTCTGCTCGAAGCCGCCGAAGGTTTAACAATTTTCCATCAATGCATATACAATGTCTACTCCCAAGTACAGACCTCTTAAAGCAACATAGCAAAGAACATTATGCTAAGTAGGGAAGATGCTAGTTTACATCCCTGCTTAACTCCATTTGAGATAAGGATGACTTCAGATAACTCTCCATCATCCTGAACTCAAGCTTGCATTTCATATTGCATTTCTGTGGGCAACCATATTGTGCCATAATCTAGTACATGCCCTCTATACTTACTGTGTCAAATGCCTTTTTGTCATTTCTATGAATGCCGTGTACTGTCACAGTTTTGTTCTTAACATTTTTCTTCAAGTTGTCTTTCATCAAAGATCGTATCAGTTGTTCCACGTTCTTTCCTGAAATCACATTGGCTTTTGGATAATAATCCTTCATTACGATGAGATTCAAAAGGATTCTGGCAAATATGGACAGGGAAATGTCTCGATGATTATTGCAGGGTTAACGGTTTCCTTTGCTTTTATACAGGTGTATAATTGCTGCGTACCTGAAATTTTGCGGAACAGTTTCACATTCCCTGATTTTTTATTCTTGATTAGTAGCAACGGTCACATCACTGGGGTCATTCTCATACATGCTCTGTTTGCTGTTCTGTCAGTCATCTAAAACTGTATAAGTTCATTGTACCAGTCAGTTGCTGATACATGCTCTTCTGATAATTCCGGAGAGGGAGCACTTTCTCCCATCGCCTCTAGCCACTCCCATTTCTACCATTCTCTGAATATGTACATTCTCTCGTTCGACCTCATCCTCGTAGGATATCCACGACAGCACTAATGAATTCTTCTTCATTATTCATTCTCAACTTCCCACTGGATTTCTCTTGTAGCAGGACAATTTTCCAACTAGATTTCTAGCAGGATGTAGTCCAGAAAATGTAAATGCGCTGTATCGCCGTTTTACTTGCGACAATGGCCCGACACATCCGTCTTCGTGTGTCAATCGATTCCATCCTGTCTCTTCATATCTCGGTGCCGTTAACCAAAGCTTTACCAGCCAACACATTGGTTATTTCCTTTCCTCTGACCTCAGCAGTATATCCATGTAATGCTCTGCGCGTTGCTGACCAGAGTGACCCATTCCTGTCTGATCATACACTTTTGTATCTTGCGCAGCATACTTTGAGAGTCCGACAGAATCACTGAGTCAGTTAAGGGTTGCTTCGCCAGCCAAGTGAGAGTCATTGGTCCTCATCAGTTTAGATCGGTGGCTACCAATACGTATTTTGTTTTACTCGCGGCCCCATGTGACAATCTTTATTCTGGTGTCTCAAAAATAATATATGTCCAACTCGATTCTTGATTAGGTACCAATATCATGGTACACAGGACATTCCCATAAGTGATCTACTTTTCTATCCAGCAGCCATTCAAGAGTATGCGGTCAAAAGTCCCAGTCCCATGAAAATTTAATTATCGAATATTTCTGATAATTGGTTTAGAGTGTGTTTTAGATGTTAAAAGTTGTGGTCATATTTTTTTCAGATGTTAGTGAGACTTGGAAAATGAAGAAGCAGATGTTTGTAGTCTCAAGTAGATGGTTGTATTAAGGAGGGGGATTGGGTCATGGATGCAGGTTTAGTTTCAAAATGGAGGCATTCAAATGAATATGTATTCAAGGTTCATTACGTCCTCATCGAAGCATATTTTCATAAGCCAACTGGCCCAATACTCTTTTGTCAGTTTTTATAGATCTGCAGTAAAAAATGGTATTGCCCATCGTCCAGGAGACTGCCACAATAGAACGTCTTTTGGCCTGCATTTCTTCTTAATAAATGGGGATTATTTGATAGAAGTAAGAAATGAGACAATTTTGTTTGAACCCTTACCAAGGATCTGTGAGACATGCAGACCTCCCTTCTAGATCCGCTTGGACTGCCAGGCAACATATAGCTTATACAATATAAATATATACATGCCCTGTATACACTATCAAAATATGACGTTTATGGTGAAGTGTATACTGTAACAGGATCTCAACGTAAGCAATATTTTTGGCGGAGTATATTGTATTCAAACGTGTGGCATAGAAATGACATTAGCCTACAGACTAAGCTAAAACAATACAGAGACGCACAACTTCCAGCGCTGATATACGTTAGTGAAACATGGACTTGATTCTTGATTAGAAACTGGCCTCACAACACGTGGGGCATTCCCATAAGTGCTCCGCCCTCTGTTCCAGCAGCCACTCGTCTCAATGGTGTTTCGAGTCTAATGCTGTCGAAACAAACGTCGACATCGGGGCACAACTCTGGCCCTTGCGACATGTTTCTTTGTTGTTCTGCTCACCCACACCATGCCCGTAACTAGTTTAAGCACAACGTCGGCACAACATGGTAACTGTTGTCGAAGGTTACGACTACTTGTGATCTCTATAGGTAAACATCACATGGACTGTTTATAGACAACATGGTGAGGAAAACCAATCACTAGGGCTCGGATTTTCATGAAATGTCATATTTTTTTCCTGAAGCATATTTTCAGTTTTAAGTTAATTTCTACATGTTTCAAGCATTTCTGAACAATTTTAAGCTGTTTTTATTTGTCATATAAATGCATATTTTGACCATAATTTTGATGAGGTCATATTTTGCCTGAAATTGGAGATTTAGGTCATATTTTGCATATTTTCTGGTGTACTCAACGTTCTGGTGTACTTATCAATGTTAGCACATCTTAAACTATGTTTAGAGACAAATTGTGAGGATTGGCTATATTTCTGAATGTGTGTATTAGTGAATATGCATGTGTGTATTTCATGCGACTGTAGGGAAGGGAAGACATCAGTCAACTCTTTGATGTCAGTCGGCATCTGAGAATCAAAAAGGGAGTGACATCCGCTCAATACTTCAAAAGAATTTTCTGGGTTTTGTTTCGAAAGTAAATTGTAGGAAAATATGTCAAATGTTTCAACGTCAAGAGCGAATATTCCTGGATTTGTTAAAACTTCCAGTTTCAATTTAAACCGTTTGGCGCCCATTTGTATGTTACAATTATTAATTTGCCATTTGCAACAGTGACTACATGATCTCGTGCTCTAGCTCATAGTTATATAATAGTCTTAATAATAGTGTTATATTTTATATTGTTTGTGGTTGATTCACTGGAATAACTTTGTTTTACAATGCCTAAAGTGTCTAATTCTAATGGTGCAAAGTTGCATAAATTTGTGCAGGAATTTGGTTCAAAAGTATTTAGTACCGATGGAGAAATATTGTACTGTACACTGTGTGAGGTCAAGGTTACAGGAAGTTCGAGGTAATTTTCCTGATTTGGACAAGCTTATTTCAAATGGGAAAAAAATATTCATCAAGGCTCCTCTTCGAGTACAAAAATTCAAAGAAGAAGCTCCTCAACTACCACTTCCTCCACAACCTATCCTTACACGTTGGGGGTACATGGCTGGACGCTGTAAAGTATTACTGTGACAACTATTCAACACTAATTAAAATATTTAATGCCCTAGAAAAAGACGACGCAACATCAATACAAGCAGTGCAAAGCTTATTTTCTACCAGACTATCACAAAATCTGACTTATATAAAGTCAAACTTTTCGGCAATTTCAAAAGCAATAAAACGTCTGGAAAGCGAAGGGACTGCACTTTATGATGCATTAGATATTGTGAAACAAATTCAAACAGAAATAAATGGATCACGTGGTGAAGTAAGCAACAGGAATAAAGTAAAATTAGAAAGTGTTCTTCATAGAAATTCTGGTTATTTCTCATTGTGCAAAATTGCAGACATACTTAGTGGTAAACATGCAACATTTCAAGAGGATGAACCCGAACTTTCAGCAAATGATCTGACATTATTTAGATTTGCCCCTGTGACATCATGTGATGTAGAACGAAGTTTTTCAAAATATAAAACAATTCTCAGTGACAATCGACGATCGTTCAAATTTGAAACTCTAAAAATGCATGTTGTTGTCGGTTGCAATTGTACAAACAATGAAAACTGAGGAGTAAATGTGGTGTTTTTATACATGCTTTGTTAAGTATTACTGCTATGTAGGTACTATGACTACTATGTAATGCGTAAAACATGCAAACAATAATAATTTGGGGTTTTTTTTTGGTTCATAAATGAGAAAAACCTTATTGTCATATTTCGGCATATTTTAGGTCATATTTTCATGTCATATTTCAGGATTTTTAGGTCATACAAATCCGAGCCCTACCAATCACTTTCATACTCGCCTCAGAAAAGTTATGAACATACGATTGCAAGACAATTTTCCGAATACCACTGTCCTTAACAGAGCTAGTAGAACTCTGGACCACTGTCCTGCTCAAGAGAGATCCAGTGGGAGTTTGAAAATGAACTCTGAAGTAGACAGCCATAACAAAAATTGGAGTTAGTAATCCAGTCACTACACCATCTGGATGCGATCATTTATTTTGTTTGTTTCAATCCCCAGAAATTATGAGCAAAAGAATTATTGTAATCTTAAGTTCACTGAGGAAGTTTCTCCAGATCTCTACCTTATACCAAGCAGTAGTCTACAATGCTTTGAGAAAATGCCTCCTCAGAGATTATATTTACCTATAGAGATCACAAAATAATTCTAGTAGTAAATTATAAAATTGTGTTAATGTTAAGTTATTTATAAATAAATGTTTATATTCTTTCAGGTAAAAATCTGGTTTCAGAACCGGAGGGCGAGGCAAAGACGAGAAAATGAAGCAGAGCTGCGGAACCATAGAACCATTGTCCAGAAATCATTCCAGCCTCTCTCTATCCCAACAGTCACATGGTCAGCAGTCTCTGTATCATCATCACAATATCTCAAATATCACAATATATAAGACGTCTCTCTCTTTTATCTTTGGTTGCTGGCCACCATCACAACAGCAAAGAGACAAAATATAAACAGCCACAAAAATATCTATTGTAATTTTAGAAGTTTTTGTAATCTCTTGTTTTCTACTACAAACTTAAATTCTCTTACAGTGGAGCGCATGGCTAGAATGCAGGCTTCAGAACCCAGAGGTCCCGGGTTCAATCCACGGTTAGCACATGGATGTTTGTCTTTCAGAGGTGAAATAAAAGTTCTTCATGTGCACATCGTGGTGACAGCTATGACAAAGCAGCCTTTATTTTCACAGCCAAAAAAAGCACCCTATATTGCTTAACAGAAAAACACAGGTACCAGCTAATAGAATAATTATGCATAATAGAGATTCGCTACCGGTACGGTGGAATCTGATTATAACAGCCTGGTCCGGACCATAGAAATATGTATGTAATAACAGAAATTCGCTATGTACAGTACACACAATATAGAATAAATATAATTGGGGATTTTGAAAGTTTTATATGTGGAAATTTATTATCAAAGAATGCATTATAGAGGGATTTCAATGTACTAATACTTAAGGAGTTTGTGAAATATTGTTAATTAAAACATTGTTATAAATGTATTTGCTATGTTAAACAAAATGGTCTGGACCAATGAAATATGCATGATATAACCACAATTCGCTATATAGTTATATACATTATGGAATAAACTCATTGAGGATTTTGATTGCTAAATATGGATATTTTTTGCTATAATGGAATAAAGCGCTCTAAATGAATTCCGTTGTGGTAACCACAGTATGCTGCTACAAGCAAGACCTTTGACAGAGTCCTACATGAAAAATTAATTAAATGTCTGCAAGAAACAGGTATAGATGGAAAAGAAAGGCATAGGCTGATTAGAAATATTGGAAACAGACTGCATCAATAAGGTGTGAAAACAGTAATTCACCATACATAGAAATGAAAAGGGTAAGACAATGATGTATGCCTATTTTATCAACCAGCCTATTTAATATCTACAGAGAATATCTTTAAACATGTAGAAGGAATGGCAAGACTCAAGATCAATGGGAAAATAATAAACAACCTAAGATATACAGATAACACTGTTCCTTTAGCAGAAAGTGAACATGAACTACAAAGACTAATAGATCAAGTCAATAAATCAAGTAATGAATATGGACTGGATATAAATATTAAAAAAACAAAAACCATGATAATCAGCAACGTCACACAAGAACAAGTGCTAAACATAAACATACGTCGAGAACACTATCAATAACTTGGCAGATGTGAAACAGAAGTTAAAAGGAGAATAGGAATGGCTAAAAGTACTTTCAATGACATGAGGAAAATATTAACTAATAAACAAATTACAAACAAGTTAAAAATGATAATTATAAAATGCTACATTTATTATATATTAATGTATGGCTTAAAAACATGGACACTAAACAATTAGACGACAGAATTGATACCTTTGAGATGTGGCTATATAGAAGAATGGAGAACATCATGGAAAGAGAAAATAAAGTAAAGAGGTTCTAACAACATTTAATATGAAGAAAGAATGTTTAAGGGAAATAAAGATCAGGTAAATAAAATATTTTCAACACATTAAAAGATATGACACCCTGTTGAAGACCGTACTTGAGAGTAAAGACGAAGGGAAGCAAGCAAGAGGTAAACAGAGATACAAGTGGAGAGTAACTTCACAAGATGGGCAGGTTACAATCTAGCAGCGTGCACCACCAAAACAAGAAACTGGGGATGTTGGAGGTCTGTTGCAGCCAACCTTTGTTGCAGAAACAGCACATGATGATGCTTGTGCTATATAATGGCATTTATCACATATCCACTCATAACCTTCCTAATGAGAAAAATGCTTTTTTTCCACTATAGACAATTATATACAAAATATTTGGGGATTTGAAAAGTGATGTTCACTCGTGTTATAAATGTAAGCCTTATACAGGGATTCCACTGTATTCAGAGCAGAATAGATTGAATCAGCATTGTGACTAAAACTCATCTAGTAATCAGTGATGACCTTGTCTATGCATAGATGGCCTGTCCTCTGTGCAATTAGGCATGATATGACTACTGTGGATGTCTAATCTCCGTCTTTCCAACAATTCATGGAAAAAAGAAATCTAGTCACCCCTGGCAATCAGATAACCACTAACTTCTAGCCAATCTCTGCTGTGTTTTTTTCACAAGATAATGCGTCTTTGTGCATTGAGGAGCAAAATTTAGCTGCTTTTTTTTGTTGCAGGATCTTCCCATAGTTTATCCAAGGTTTTCAGCGAGTCCTTGTAGCTATTTTGTTGACAACCTTAAGAACATATGGTTTGTGCATCTCACCAAAGAGGGTATCTTCAGTAGTATGATCACACTGCATGATCTGCACAATGCATTTTTGACTACAGAATAGTATCAATGCTAGGGATACCAATTCTGTCAAGGAGTTTAGTATCTGCAATCTTATCTTGCTCCGAGGCAAGGAAATTTATTTTATTAATTATTTACTTTGAGATATATTATTCAATAATTCTCTTTACACTTTAACTGCATGGTACATCGCTAATGTTAAATGTTTTTTGCATTATTAAAGTATTCTGTAAGCTCTGGTTTTATTTACATTTAATGATTTCAATATTAAGTGTTCACAGTTTTGAATAAATTTGGCAGTTTACAGTAATCATTGCACCAAATTTACACATTTGTTAATAATTAAGTAAATAATTTCAGAGTACACCGTCTTTTGCTAAAATTAGAAGTATTAGATAAATGGCACATGCATATATATATGAGGAGTATTCAAATCAAACATGTCGAAGTAGGCTTATTACAAGATTGGAAAGGTACAGCAGCTGTTTTGTTATAATTAAGAGTAATTATTAGGAAATATGTATGCACCTAAAGTTGTCAGAAGAAGTCATCATAAGAATTGCAAGGCAGGCAGAGATACAAGTGGGAGAGTAACATTACATGATGGGCAGGTTACATGATTTTTTCCATGATGCATTTGAGTAGATGATGAATTCTGTCCGAAAAGGACATTGTTTGATCATTGAACCATTTTGTCTTCCAAAGTCATGACAGCTTCATTGGAGTGGAATCATTGTTCCATTAGAGCTTTCTTTATTGGTCAAAATAGATGAAAGCTGCATGGCAATAGATCAGCATGGCAGGTTAGATGTGGCTAAATTTCCATCATTTCGTGCTAACATTTCCGACACACAACTTTTGCAACATGTGGGTAAGCATTATCATGCAACAGAATTATATCACATGACAGCATGCTGGGTCTCTCATTCTTGATGGATGTATGCAGATAGTCTAGTGTGTTCTTTTTGCTGATAGCACTTATGTTCATACTTGGATCTTTGAAGAACACAACAAGAATCGTTGGTCAGAACAGACAGTGAGCATAATTTTTCCTGCAGAAATTTGTATTGAGATTTTTACTTTGGTAATCAAGGATGTTTCCAATTACATGCTTGCTGCTTCAAAGTGGTATTTGCAAAATAAATGCATGTAACACTGCAAATGGTTCAAACTTCACACCATTCGTTCTTCGGTATAGTGGTCAGTCAATAAGTTGTATCCACCGAGATTACACCTTTCGATACTTCAGTTTCTTCTGAACCATCATTTGAACTGCACCTAATGACAATTCATCAGCTAGCGAATGCTTACTTCAGTGAAGGTCAACCATTATTGCTGAATCCATCTTGGCGATGGTTTTTCTGCCACATGTGACTACCCTGTTTTAGAAGACCACTCGTTACCTGTCACCCTACCAAAAAATTCTTGCCATTCATGTCCGTTATAATCATTCCGTCTTTACTAATTGCTCTATAAAGAGTATATGCCATCTTCTACCCCCATTTTAATACTTGTAGTGACAATATTCATTTTTTTTTCAAATGAATTTCATTTCTCCTCCAGATTTTCTACCTGTTATCCACACACCTCCATTGTGCACTCTTGACCACACATGTACTTTAAGTCTTCTTTTTATATTACATATTCAAATTTGTTTTTATATTTTCTTTCCATTAATACTAGACAATCTGTGAGTGCATTCTGGTTTGTTTAGTCATTTTTGATCAATATTGCTGATTGTGTTTATGTTTCTTGATAAAGTTTCTTGATAAACTTTCATGGCTGAAACATGGAAGTTGTTCCTGCTTATATTACATTTTTAATTATTATTGCACTTAATTCCTCTGAAAAAATATAAATTCTCATTTTTAATCAGAGTACAAAAAGTATAGCCCATTTTTATTACCGATGCCCTCACATTTTTTTCCTTTTATCTTCTGGCTTCTTGGTTATCAAAACACAAGGGATGTTCTAGGCAGAGTAAATACAAATAGGGTCCAAGACAGATTGGTGACTGCCAGTCTAGGGTTGGCAACATGAACATAGCGCATGCTGCCATAAAATGGGTGTGCTCTTCAAAATAGTAGGAACATATTTCTGTAACATTAGCTCAAATCATATTTGATTCTTGATTAGAAACTGGGCTCACAGCACGTGGGGCATTCCCATAAGTGCTCCACACTCTGTTCCAGCAGCTAATGCTGCCGAAACAGACGTCGACATTAGGGCACAACTCTGGCCCTTTCGACAGGTTTATTTGTTGTTCTGCCCACTCAGGCAGTGCCCGTAACTAGTTCAAGCACAACGTCGGCCTGTCGGAACAACATGGTAACTGTTATCGAAGGTTACGACTAAAATCATATTTGAACACGCTAAAACACAATAACAAATTATGATAAACATTCATCAGAGATAAATATTGCAGTTAAATATGTAATCTTTAATGGTCATTTGAACATAAAAATTACTTTCTAATGAGGTGTGCTAACTTCCTCGATGATGAAATATGTTCTGAAAAACTGTCAACGGTGATGAATGGTCTCTCCAGTCCAGCTTGAACTCTGAGATAAAATAAATATAGACAGTATGTATACGAAGAATATAAAATTCAATGTCTGGTTAGATTATAAAGCAGGCATGCATGCAGGAACTGTGACACACGCATGCAGAAATATTATGTTATACCGCATAGATTCAAAAATGTCAGCAAATGCTTATGTCCATGCCTGTAGATGTAACAGGTTGGGTGAAGCCTTGCTTAACGTTTTGATATCTGACAGTTTTAAAGCTAGTCATTTTAAAATTAGTTAATGCTAGTGGTAAGCTGTCATGCAGGTTGTTTAGCACACACAATAAAAGATTAAGACAGACAACATTACTTAAATATTCAGCATTCTGTAGAAAATTTCAGATTATTTACACAAGTATATGTAATAATGTATAATATTTTATACATTTTCTTTAGATAGCAGCTTGTTGTTGTATGTCTGGTGCCAGAATAACGGAACATGTGTGCATCTAGGACAGTAATGCTTCATTGTACATATCATGCTGTCAATGCTTGAGATGAAATAAATTATGTATATGCCAGAGTTTCTGTATGTGTCCTTATTTACATTGGTGGTGACACTGTCTAATGAATTGTGAGTATTTACTGCAGATTTGTTTGGTGTCAGTGCACAGCAACTTTATAGACACCCTATATAAATTGCTATACATACCATAGTTTGTATTCATTCTAAACTTCTGCAGCATAGAAGGATGTAGATCAGAAAATAGCACTTGCTTGTTGTGTTTTGCAGTGTTACTTCAATTTCTGTCAGTTTGTTTTGCAGTTTGACCTATATATGTTGTGGGTAAGCTGATCCTACATAGTATTATATGTTGTGGGTAAGCTGATCCTACATAGTATATATGTTGTGGGTAAGCTGATCCTACATAGTATATATGTTGTGTGTAAGCTGGTATATATATGCAAATAAATCACAGGATGCAGAATGAATGGATGTGCCATGAGTGAATGGAGTATATTTGGTATTTTACAAAAGTGAGGGGGGGGGGCAGGATATTTTGCCCTTGAAAAATGAAAGAGATGGCACATCTGTGTCAAAAGCATAAGTGTCAGAACAGAACAAATAAGTGTTAAACGATATGGGCACATTTTGAATTCTCTATACTTAATGCACTCACATTTTCTATGTATGTATCTTGTATAAGGACACTATAGTGGGCACAAATTGTCATAATACAAAATTTAAAAACACATAATATCTAGACTGGGGACAGTTTTAAAAAAAAACGCATAACATACAACCTCAAGAGTGATTTTCACAGGCAATTTTATTGTTTCTCAAGACACCATCTGATCCATGCATGAAAGACACAATTTTACAGGAAATGCTGGTGGGTACTACCGATATGAAATGATTGAAGATGTTTGGAATCATGTATGGAACATATTGAAAGATAGCAAGTAAAATGGTCTGGTCACCTTATGAGAATAAACCCAAACCAATTACCAATAAGACATATAACAAAATAATACACAAACGTAAAGCCAAAGGTAGTCCACAAAACCGGTGGATAGAAAACACCCAGATAGCCTTGAACATGGATTTAATGCAACCTCAGCGACACATCTGGCTTTGGAATGACAGCTTGAGTTCCACCCATACGTTTAACGGCAAGTGTGAATACGATCAACCAACATTCACCTGGGGACAGACAATAGAAGAAGTTTGGAAGGGAGTAGAGGGGACCATTGAGGGGGTAGGATCAGAAAGATATACAATCTTCAGCCATGGAAACTATCAAATTCACCATCTTCTGAAAAAGAAGTAACCCACATGGGGCTGCCCAGAGTGTACCTCCATCAGTTTAATAAATCACTAATCATACACATTACTTATGACATTTAAGGCAGGTCAAATTTTGTGCTCTCTTATATGTGAATAATTGTACTTACGTAAAACAGGTTTTTCTTTTCAGAATGTCCCACTTAGACATGATGGACTATCACTAAAATTAGGGGATTATGATATACAAACAAGAAAATATACAAATTACAATACACAAAAAATATTCAATGTTCCGACCAAAAGGCCGTTAACAAAATATGCACAAAACATCTAAAGACGATGAATAGACATTATCGCAACACACAAACACGTGTCTAACCGAAATATGGAACCGAGATGCCGGAAGGACAGGAATAGGAGGTACATAAAAAACGTAAAAATAGGTGGAAACGAAATGAACAAAAAGATGACGTAAATGACCGAATAATGACAAAGACCACAATACTGAGAACACAACTACTTTAAATTGATTGTTGTATTATGTGAATAGTCAAATCCTATAACAACTTGTATCATTTGTGATTCATTCTGCAAATTTAGAACATGAACATGGCAGCATATAGAACTTCATGCAAGACAAAAACAGAATCTTAAAACGTGTGGACTTAATGCAATACTCTAAACTTGCATGCAGATCTGAGGAAGTAGGTCTAATGCACATGTTTACATAGAAATGGTACAAGAGAGCACATGCAAAACGATGCCACACAGACATCTGTAATATGGAAAGTTTCATACACTTGCAAAATCAGTGGAAGTTTAAGGTACATTGTGTAAAGCCAACCAATCAAAACATGCTGAGGTTACTTTAGGGAGCAGTGCAGCGGTTAGCGCACTGGCTTCGCATATGAGTGGTGCTGGGTTCATTCCCCAGTTGAGGCGGAAATGTTTTTCAGATCGCAACGACTCCCGAGTCGACCCAGCCATAAATGGGTATCGGATTAATCTGGGAACGCCTGCGAGGGAGAGGAGATGGCTAACGCTCTCATTCGCAGAGCCACTGAAATGTGAGATCACTGACATCTCACACCCCTATGGCATTAATAAATTTTATGGGTTACTTTACTTTTTTTACTATGGTTATTAAAGGAAAGTAATAACTTATTGTGCGTGTCTGCAGATAGCATCACAGACTGGTAAAAAGATCAAGCAAGTTTGACTGGTTTGCTTTGAGGTTGGTGACCACTGTCTTGTACTGAAACCAGTTCTCTCGTACAGCTTGCCTACAAGTGATATGGTTACAGATGTTCACCGTTCAGTGGAGATACACAATGTATTAGTTACGACTGTCTGTCTGATGTGTCATTGGTGAACAAAAATTAAATTTATGTTCTGTGACTACATCCTGCTTGAAATCTAGTAGGATCATTGCTCTGCAACAAAAAAGATCCGGTGAAGTTTGAGAATATACTTAACACACACAAAATCAACACTATTGGCTTTGTGGGAAGGCTGAGTAAAAGTACTCACAATCCTAAGAACAGGATGCACCATGATTGTCAATTATTCTATTACTATTGAGATTCACAAATTTGTATCCGTAATCTAGAAATCAGCAGTTGAGTTCCCAGCAAATTATAACGTTTTTATTACATATCTCTTTCTTTTTTATTTCTTTGCAAGATAGGGCTGCACAGTTCTAGGTGGATTTCTAGATTATGCTATCTTTTTCATATCCCGATGGAGTCCCAATAGGATTTGGTCTCATCATCGAGTGTTCAACGGTTATTACCTGATCTTCCAACTATCCTCTTTTCATGTGGGTTTCAGTCTAGGGTTAGGGTAATAACCTTTCGGTTATTCTGCCATCCTTCTTTCTGAGAGTGTTATATTTTCTACATGTCCACATTTTCTACATGTCATTTCTATCATCACCAGGCTCTACTGCTTTTTTCCACAGCTGACTCTTTCATATCAACTCTGGCCATTTATGTAAACACAAAGGCACATAATCATAAATATCTGCAGTTTCTTTGTGAATAATATACATGCTAAAATATAGTCTGAAGTTCTATGAAAGGAACAATAATAGTTGGCATCCACAAATCCCAAATAGTTACCTCCTGTCCCTATGACAAGAACTAAACAGAGTGGGTGAAGCAATGCCATTATTTTTAATGTCTAACAGTCTAAAAGCCACACATGTTATGCTTCAATATGAGGGCAGAAAGTCTGTCAATCAGAAATGTGCAGAGATTTGTCACAAAAACAAAATGTTAATCTACGATACTATATGGGTACAATTGTAAGATGATATGCGTAATGTATATTGCAATCATATACAATTGATAGCATTTTTTAAAAATTGTATTCAGTTTGGTCAGATGAAAAGTTCATTGAGAGATGTTTCTATCTTAGCAATGATCTGTTCAGACTTTGAGAAACATTTTAAATAACGTCTAACTACATACGTTGTAATTCATCATTAGCATCACAATACTCAGCCTTACACTTTACAGAAGCAGCTCTCAAACCAACGTTTCTGCCAGTTGGTAAGGTGAGGTCATAATAATAACATTTTGCATTGTATTTATACGCATAGTTAAAATATTTGTGCCTTTCCCTGACATATCCAATGGTGAAATAATACTTTTGTGTAACTATGGCCTTATGGTGTGAGGTAATGGCGCCCACAATGAAACATCATTAGTTGCCTCTTACAACGTTCATATTAGGTACTGGTATTATTTGCTTCCCTATTTATGACCACATATCAAGTCAAAACATATAACAATGACTGGACTTCAGTGTAAGCTTACATGTATCAAAAATGTTATAGAATTTATACTGTATGTTGGCCTCATGACATGCTTGTGAGTGGACACAATCAGAATAATAGACTTGTGCATCAGATATTCAGAGACTCTAGCCCAAGTTTTCATCATTACATGTATACCATATTCAGAAACTTTACTAAAACAATTTCTATATCTAAAAAGAGAAATGTATATTTCATGTCTAATGAAAGAATGATGGAAGAATGCTTATTATTAATAACAAGTAAAAATAAATACAAAAATGATGCAAGCAACTTCTGGTATGATGTGCATCTTCTTATAATTAACAACCAGATATATGATAGCACATAGCTATTCTTCAACTTCAAATTTGTTGCTATGTGTCACAGTCCAAGAGAGATTGTCATATCTGCATAGATCATCCTGACACATTAGTACTCAACACTGTATTATTGGGGGGGGGGGGGGGGGGGTGTAAAGATGGTCTCCCTATTACACCAACTAGCATCAAGCAGCCTTTTACCAAGGACTCCACTTAACGGTGGATTGATTAGCTCTTTTTTGCTGACCATGCCTTATGTCTCATCAAATAAAAATGTTATTCAACTTAAACAGCCTTGTGCTACACAACGGTTTGATCTCACATGCACATTTTTTAATCATCACAATGTAATCATACAAACAACGCAAGGATATTTTAAGAAAAGGATGAGTACATCATTAGAACAAAGAATTACAAATAAAAGTCACTGCGACACTAAACTAACAATCCAACTGCAAGCTTATAACACAATAATATTGTCTGACAAAAATGAAGCACATGTGGAATATATCCATACAGCAACGAGTTTTGTCAATATTTTCTATAAGCAGATGATTCAAGACTTGTACAAGCAATGTAACAGTCACTAAATGTCATCTGCTTTCAACACATGACCAACCATCAGGACATTTACACTGGACTTTCTACTGTGTACATTATGGTCAGTTGATCTGTTATTCATGCGATTAAACATGTAACAAATGTGCACAAATATATATATATATATATATATATATATATATATATATATATATATATTCAAAAGCACATTGTGGAGACTGCAATCAGAACCAAGTTATAGCACACAGAGGCACACTCAAAACTTCACAGTTTATAAAGATGTAGAGCTGAAGTGACGTGTCAGGCCATTGCCGCAAATAAAGTGGCGACAATGCATGTCCATTTTTGGACTTTATCCTACCAGAATTCTTGTAGGACCAATGACCTGCAATAAGAGAGATCTGGTAGGAGTTTGAAACCGAATGCAAACATTTTATAAAATTAGGATGTGAAAAAAGAAGAAACCTCACCATGTTCATTTCAATCAACAGAATCATGTTCATGATTTAGCCCAGCTTCATTATTTTCACATCCCTGTAGAACAAAAAATTCAAAACATTTTAAACCACCTTATAATAATCAATGTAATGAATTTTTTACGTATCATTTTTACACATTTTATGTTAGCACCATATAAAATGGTGTTGCTACCAACTGATGCAACTCATGAAGACTTATCTACTGTCATTCCCAATACTTTTATGATTCTCCACAACTATTACTGCCATTTACAAGGACATATGCATACTTCCCAATAAGTTAACAATGGTGCAGAAACAATAATTATGCTATACAATGAGAACAAGAGATAAAGCTTACTACATGTGAAATGAGATGTCTAAGGAAAGCAGCAAACAGAACAAGAAGAGATCATGTGAGAAATGAGGAGATTAAAGAAGCTGTTGGAACAACATCAGTTGTCAAATATATTGAAAAACAGAGATTTAAATGATTCGGCCACCTAATAAGAATGAACTCTTATTGGCCAGCGGCAAGAACATACAACATGAAAATAGAAACAGCAAGATACAGAAGAAGACCAAGAAGAAGGTGGATTGAAAGAGTTACAAACATTCTGACACGTCACAGTACTACTGCATATCAAGTGACCATATGTGCAATAGACTAAAAACGATTGTTATTCAATGCTGCATATGCATCACAGCATAAGCAGAGAAGAAAAGACAATAAGAACAAGAAAGTAACGCATTTCAATATATCATACAGGCTAAAATACAATGTATCTTTGTCTTTGAATCTACAAGAAAATAAATGTTGGCATCCGCAAATCCCAAACTGTTACCTCCTGTCCCTATGACAAGAACTAAACAGAGTGGGTGAAGCAATGCCATTATTTTTAATGTCTGACAGTCTAAAAGCCACACATGGTATGCTTCAACATGAGGGCGGAAAGTCTGTCAATCAGAAATGTGCAGAGATTTGTCACAAAAACAAAATGTTAATCTACGATACTATATGGGTACAATTGTAAGATGATATGCGTAATGTATATTGCAATCATATACAATTGATAGCATTTTTTTTTTAATGTATTCAGTTTGGTCAGATGAAAAGTTCATTGAGAGATGTTTCTATCTTAGCAATGATCTGTTCAAACTTTGAGAAACTCATTTTAAATAACGTCTAACTACATACGTTGTAATTCATCATTAGCATCACAATACTCAGCCTTACACTTTACAGAAGCAGCTCTCAAACCAACGTTTCTGCCAGTTGGTAAGGTGAGGTCATAATAATAACATTTTGCATTGTATTTATACGCATAGTTAAAATACTCCTACCTTTCCCTGACATATCCAATGGTGAAATAATACTTTTGTGTAACTATGGCCTTATGGTGTGAGGTAATGGCGCCTACACTGAAACATCATTAGTTGCCTCTTACAACGTTCATATTAGGTACTGGTATTATTTGTTTCCCTATTTATGACCACATATCAAGTCAAAACATATAACAATGACTGGACTTCAGTGTAAGCTTACACGTATCAAAAATTTTATAGAATTTATACTGTATGTTGGCCTCATGACATGCTTGTGAGTGGACACAATCAGAATAATAGACTTGTGCATCAGATATTCAGAGACTCTAGCCCAAGTTTTCATCATTACATGTATACCACATTCACAAACTTTACTAAAACAATTTCTATATCTAAAAAGAGAAATGTATATTTCATGTCTAATGAAAGAATGATGGAAGAATGCTTATTATTAATAACAAGTAAAAATAAATACAAAAATGATGCAAGCAACTTCTGGTATGATGTGCATCTTCTTATAATTAACAACCAGATATATGATAGCACATAGCTATTCTTCAACTTCAAATTTGTTGCTATGTGTCACAGTCCAAGAGAGATTGTCATATCTGCATAGATCATCCTGACACATTAGAACTCAACACTGTATTATGGGGGAAGGGGGGGGGTGTAAAGTTGGTCACCCTATTACACCAACTAGCATTAAGACTGACATCATGCAAACTTTTACCAAGGACTCCACTTAACGGTGGATTGATTAGCTCTATTTTGCTGACCATGCCTTATGTCTCATCAAATAAAAATGTTATTCAACTTAAACAGCCTTGTGCTGCACAACGGTTTGATCTCGCACATTTTTTAATCATCACAATGTAATCATACAAACAACGCAAGGATATTTTAAGAAAAGGATGAGTACATCATTAGAACAAAGAATTACAAATAAAAGTCACTGCGACACTAAACTAACAATCCGACTGCAAGCTTATAACACAATAATATTGTCTGACAAAAATGAAGCACATGTGGAATATATCCATACAGCAACGAGTTTTGTCAATATTTTCTATAAGCAGATGATTCAAGACTTGTACAAGCAATGTAACAGTCACTAAATGTCATCTGCTTTCAACACATGACCAACCATCAGGACATTTACACTGGACTTTCTACTGTGTACATTATGGTCAGTTGATCTGTTATTCATGCGATTAAACATGTAACAAATGTGCACAAATATATATATATATATATATATTCAAAAGCACATTGTGGAGACTGTAATCAGAACCAAGTTATAGCACACAGAGGCACACTCAAAACTTCACAGTTTATAAAGATGTAGAGCTGAAGTGACGTGTCAGGCCATTGCCGCAAATAAAGTGGCGACAATGCATGTCCATTTTTGGACTTTATCCTACCAGAATTCTTGTAGGACCAATGACCTGCAATAAGAGAGATCTGGTAGGAGTTTGAAACCGAATGCAAACATTTTATAAAATTAGGATGTGAAAAAAGAAGAAACCTCACCATGTTCATTTCAATCTACGGAATCATGTTCATGCTTTAGCCCAGCTTCATTATTTTCACATCCCTGTAGAACAAAAAATTCAAAACATTTTAAACCACCTTATAATAATCAATGTAATGAATTTTTTACGTGGTATCATTTTTACACATTTTATGTTAGCACCATATAAAATGGTGTTGCTACCAACTGATGCAACTCATGAAGACTTATCTACTGTCATTCCCAATACTTTTATGATTCTCCACAACTATTACTGAAATTTACAAGGACATATGCATACTTCCCAATAAGTTAACAATGGTGCAGATACAATAATTATGCTATACAATGAGAACAAGAGAGAAAGCTTACTACATGTGAAATGAGATGTCTAAGGAAAGCAGCAGACAGAACAAGAAGAGATCATGTGAGAAATGAGGAGATTAAAGAAGCTGTTGGAACAACATCAGTTGTCAAATATATTGAAAAACAGAGATTTAAATGATTCGGCCACCTAATGAGAATGAACTCTTATTGGCCAGCGGCAAGAACATACAACATGAAAATAGAAACAGCAAGATACAGAAGAAGACCAAGAAGAAGGTGGATTGAAAGAGTTACAAACATTCTGACACGTCACAGTACTACTGCATATCAAGTGACCATATGTGCAATAGACTAAAAACGATTGTTATTCAATGCTGCATATGCATCACAGCATAAGCAGAGAAGAAAAGACAATAAGAACAAGAAAGTAACGCATTTCAATATATCATACAGGCTAAAATACAATGTATCTTTGTCTTTGAATCTACAAGAAAATAAATGTTGGCATCCGCAAATCCCAAACTGTTACCTCCTGTCCCTATGACAAGAACTAAACAGAGTGGGTGAAGCAATGCCATTATTTTTAATGTCTGACAGTCTAAAAGCCACACATGGTATGCTTCAACATGAGGGCAGAAAGTCTGTCAATCAGAAATGTGCAGAGATTTGTCACAAAAACAAAATGTTAATCTACGATACTATATGGGTACAATTGTAAGATGATATGCGTAATGTATATTGCAATCATATACAATTGATAGCATTTTTTTTAAATGTATTCAGTTTGGTCAGATGAAAAGTTCATTGAGAGATGTTTCTATCTTAGTAATGATCTGTTCAAACTTTGAGAAACTCATTTTAAATAACGTCTAACTACATACATTGTAATTCATCATTAGCATCACAATACTCAGCCTTACACTTTACAGAAGCAGCTCTCAAACCAACGTTTCTGCCAGTTGGTAAGGTGAGGTCATAATAATAACATTTTGCATTGTATTTATAAGCATAGTTAAAATATTTGTGCCTTTCCCTGACATATCCAATGGTGAAATAATACTTTTGTGTAACTATGACCTTAAGGTGTGAGGTAATTGCACCCACAATGAAACATCATAAGTAACCTCTTACAACGTTCATATTAGGTACTGGTATTATTTGCTTCCCTATTTATGACCTCATATCAAGTCAAAACATATAACAATGAATGGACTTCAGTGTAAGCTTACATGTATCAAAAATTTTATAGAATTTATACTGTATGTTGGCCTCATGACATGCTTGTGAGTGGACACAATCAGAATAATAGACTTGTGCATCAGATATTCAGAGACTCTAGCCCAAGTTTTCATCATTACATGTATACCACAACACAAACTTTACTAAAACAATTTCTATATCTAAAAAGAGAAATGTATATTTCATGTCTAATGAAAGAATGATGGAAGAATGCTTATTATTAATAACAAGTAAAAATAAATACAAAAATGATGTAAACAACTTCTCGTATGATGTGCATCTTCTTATAATTAACAACCAGATATATGATAGCACATAGCTATTCTTCAACTTCAAATTTGTTGCTATGTGTCACAGTCCAAGAGAGATTGTCATATCTGCATAGATCATCCTGACACATTAGTACACAACATTGTATTATGGGGGTGGGGGTGTAAAGGTGGTCTCCCTATTACACCAACTAGCATTAAGACTGACATCATGCAGCCTTTTACCAAGGACTCCACTTAACGGTGGATTGATTAGCTCTTTTTTGCTGACCATGCCTTATGTCTCATCAAATTTCTTCTTCTTCTTCTTTCGTTCACTTGAAACATGTCTATATCTGTAATTCTGTCTCCTTAATAAAACTCACTGTCTTTTGTAGTTCATACAGTGTCCCATAGAGTTTTGATTCCAGTGTTGTTTCCTCTGGCCAATATGTCTGCCTCAGCGTTTCATGCTCAGAACACTCTTGGAGTATATGTTTGGCACTCTGTGCTGCCTGTCCACATGTACACATGGCTGTGTTGCCAATCTTGAACTTTGTATACATGTGACTGCGGAGTCGGTTGTGTCCTGTTCTGAGACGTAGAATTATAACTTGTTCTGATCTGTTCATAATGTGATAGTCATCTTGTGTTGGTGTTTGTGACTTTCTTATTGACTTTATCATCTGTTTTTTCTGATGGTAGGTGATTGGTATATCTGGTTGGTCTTCGGCAGCACCTTCCTTAGCCAGTTGGTCTGCTTTTTCATTTCCTGGTATTCCACAGTGAGAGGGTATCCACTGCATGGTTACCCTATACTGGTAAGACAATTCGCTAAGTAGTTTTTTCAAGTCTGTTAGTTTTCCAGACTGGAGAGCTTGAAGCACTGACCTTGCATCTGTCAGGAATACCACAGGCTGTAGGCCAGAGTTGGAGTTCAGCAGTTTTTTTAGCTGCCACACTAATTGCCTGGATTTCTGCATCATAATTATTGCAGAATTTTCCTGTCGGTGTTCTGATTGTATCTCTAGGCTTGTGTGGATATTCTATATATACACCTGCACCTCCATTCCTCACAGCATTCTGTGCTGACCCATCTGTGTACACTCTGACCCATATATCTTGTGGATATTCCTCATCCAGGAAACTGAGGGTGACTGTCATTCGCTGCACACTGTTCTGTTCGTCCTCGCTTAGTATTCCTTTCACATGGGTCTGAATGTATATTGGCATTCCATGTCTTTCACTCCACTGGGTTTGTTCTGGTACAGACGTTAAGGGGCTGTCAACTTCAGGTAGGTCTGTAAGTTGTCTACGGAGTCGTTTAGCTTGGTGGATAAAGCTGCTCCTTTTCAGTCGCCCCATTGCTAGATTTTGGAATCTTTCCTTCATTGGATGACTTGGCATACACTGAAACTTTTCTGCTTGAGTTAGTACTTTTGTGTCTCTGCGTTCGCCAAGTGTTTGCATTCTTCCCATTTTCTGCATCTCTGCTATTGGTGTTGATTTCATTGCTCCCAACATTATTCTAAGTGCCTGGTTTTGCACTTTATCTAGATCTTGTAATGTGGTGTTTGATGCAGGACACCATGCAGCTGAACCATATTCCAGGTGTGGTCTTATGCCTTGCTGGTAAACTTTACTGAGTATATTTCCACTGGCTCCCCATGTGGTTCCACTTAGTTTTCTCAGGATAGCTAGCTTCCTCCTGGCTTTTGTTGTTGCTTTGTTTATGTGCTGCTTCCATGTCAGCTTATCATCAAAAGTAACTCTGAGGTATGTGGGTTGTTTGTCTTCTTTCAAGAGCTCTCCATCTATCTTGATATGACCAGCTTTTTGTTTTGGTGAGAGGGTAAAGAGTGTAGTGCTGCACTTTTCTGTGTTAATGCTGACGCACCATCTATTTGCCCATAAGGTTAGGGCATCGATAGCTCTTTGTATTTGTTTAGTGGCCACTGTTGCATGTTCTTCCGTGCACCAGATCACCAGGTCATCAGCATACATTGCCACTTTGATCCCGTGTGGTAGTTCAGCAACTAGGTCATTGATGTAAACCAAGAAAAGTGTGGGTGACAGGACTCCTCCCTGGGGGACTCCATGACGCAGTAGAACTTTCTTGCTCTTGCGACCATCTAATTGTACCCTGGCTCTTCTATTATGCAGGTATGCTTTTACCCATTTGTACATTCTTGAGCTAACCCTGCAATTTCGCAATTTCTTTAGGAGCCCTTCTTTCCAGACCTTATCAAATGCTTTCCTGAGGTCTATCCATGCTGCTAGTACCAGTTTCTTTTCTTGGAAGGCATCCTCAATCTCTTGGGAGAGGTATGTTGCCTGATCTTCAGTAGAGTAGCACTGTCTGAAACCTGCTTGCTGTGATACCAGAAGGTTTTCACTTTCAAGGTACCACTGCATCCTAAGATTGATAATGCGTTCCATTGTTTTACATAGACAGCTTGTGAGGCTGATGGGCCTGTAGTTGGAGACTGTGTTGCCATCTTTTCCTGATTTGAGGAGTGGTATCATTATTGCTTCTCTCCACGCCTGTGGTACATTACCTGTGGACCAGCTTGTGTTAAAGATCTGCAGTAGCTTTGCTCTTGCTGCAATTCCCAGGTTTCTAATCATTTCATTGGACACTCCATCAGCTCCAGGGGACTTTTTCATTTTCAATTTGGATATTGCATGCTCCAGTTCTCTCATTGTGATTGGTGCCTCCATGACTTCAGGTATAGGTTCGCCTTGTCCAATGTTTTGCTGGTTCTCTCGAACCTCCTGTTGTTTGTCTGGGCTGACTTTGACGTTATTGTCTTCTGCAAAGGAATCTGCAAAGTAATCAGCTGCATGTTTACCTGTTAAAATGTTTCTATCTTTATAAAGTGTAATCCTGGTATTTCTCCCTGTACCTTCATCATTTAGTTGTTTTACAAGTTTCCATAATTTCCTAGTATCTCTTTCTAGGTTCAGCGACTCTGTTTTTTCTTTCCAGCTGCTCCGTCTGGCTTGTAACTTGGCTCTTTGAAATTTAGCCTTTGTTTGCTGATATTTGTTGTGATGTTCTTGGCTAGGTCTGTTCTCAGCCTGCTGTCTAGATGTTTCCATCTCATTGTGCAGCTTTTCCAGTTCATCATTCCAGTAGGGTTTGTAGTTTTTGCGTGCCCCCCTGGGTATGGTTTTACTAGCAGCATGTAGTATACATCTATTAAATTCACTCACTGCTCTATTGATGTCTTTGTCCAAGTTCATGTCCTTAGCTAGAACACTGGTTAAATGCTGGTACATTTTCCAGTCTGCCCTTTTATAGTTCCACCTAGTGAGCGTGCTGCTGTCCTTGGTAAATTCATTGTGGATTTCCAGAAATACTGGTCTGTGGTCACTACCTCCAAGCTGCTTTCCAACAACACGTGTGATGTTCCATTCCAAGCCTGGTGAGTGGAATGCCAGGTCTGGTGTAGAGGTGGTGTGCCATGCTCTCGAGTAGAAGGTTGGCGAGTCTGCTGGCTGGTTAATAAGGATGAGATTATTTTCATCCTGCCAGCTCTCAAGTTCCTCACCTCTCTTGTCGATATGATCGTAGCCCCAGCTCTGAGAGTGGCTGTTGAAGTCACCACACACCATAAGTCTCTCTTTATCTGGAATTGTGTCTAGTGCCAATGGTTTATCATTTGGGCAGTAGTAGTTCAGGAGATGGAATTCTGCACTGTCTGTTTTTAGGTGGAGCATCTGGTATTCTGCCCCTTCCATATATACTTCCAGCTGACATGCGCTGATATTGTTTTTAACAAGTGTCAGAATTCCACCCTTTCGCCTGTCCTTTCGGTCAGATCGGTAGCACTGGTAGCCTCTGATTTTGAAGGCTATGTCGCTGCTGAGGTGTGTTTCTTGGATACAGCATATGTTAACTTGTTCTTCACTGAGGACATTTTCAAGTTCCAATTTTTTGCTGTATCCATCTCTTTTACTGTTGACACCCTCAGCATTCCAGTGCATTATTTTTATTGGTCGTTTGTTTGTTTGGCCAGTAGCTCTATTCCCTTGCCTCCTGGCTCCTCCGGGCAATTGAGAAGGACTTCCAGTAACTGAGGTTGGGCCCTTTCGAGGTATAGGGCCCGGCACCGTCCCTGCCTGAACGTCCGCCACAGGGCAGGCACCATAACTATTTATAGATGTAGACATGTTTCCATTGTGTTTTGTGCGTGGCTTCCTGATTATCTGTGCGCCTTTTGGCTGGATGCCTCCGTCTTCAGCACTCTGCTTACTAGGGCAGGACTATGGTCCTGCTCGAGTGGGTCTGCCCGACCAGTCTTAGTTTCCAGCCCCTGATGGCTGAACTATGCCCCATCACCTCTGCACGGTGCTGGTCTCGATGGGGTCTCATCAAATAAAAATGTTATTCAACTTAAACAGCCTTGTGCTACACAACGGTTTGATCTCACATGCACATTTTTTAATCATCACAATGTAATCATACAAACAACGCAAGGATATTTTAAGAAAAGGATGAGTACATCATTAGAACAAAGAATTACAAATAAAAGTCACTGCGACACTAAACTAACAATCCAACTGCAAGCTTATAACACAATAATATTGTCTGACAAAAATGAAGCACATGTGGAATATATCCATACAGCAACGAGTTTTGTCAATATTTTCTATAAGCAGATGATTCAAGACTTGTACAAGCAATGTAACAGTCACTAAATGTCATCTGCTTTCAACACATGACCAACCATCAGGACATTTACACTGGACTTTCTACTGTGTACATTATGGTCAGTTGATCTGTTATTCATGCGATTAAACATGTAACAAATGTGCACAAATATATATATATATATATTATATATATATTCAAAAGCACATTGTGGAGACTGCAATCAGAACCAAGTTATAGCACACAGAGGCACACTCAAAACTTCAGTTTATAAAGATGTAGAGCTAAAGTGACGTGTCAGGCCATTGCCGCAAATAAAGTGGCGACAATGCATGTCTATTTTTGGACTTTATCCTACCAGAATTCTTGTAGGACCAATGACCTGCAATAAGAGAGATCTGGTAGGAGTTTGAAACCGAATGCAAACATTTTATAAAATTAGGATGTGAAAAAAGAAGAAACCTCACCATGTTCATTTCAATCTACGGAATCATGTTCATGCTTTAGCCCAGCTTCATTATTTTCACATCCCTGTAGAACAAAAAATTCAAAACATTTTAAACCACCTTATAATAATCAATGTAATGAATTTTTTACGTGGTATCATTTTTACACATTTTATGTTAGCACCATATAAAATGGTGTTGCTACCAACTGATGCAACTCATGAAGACTTATCTACTGTCATTCCCAATACTTTTATGATTCTCCACAACTATTACTGCAATTTACAAGGACATATGCATACTTCCCAATAAGTTAACAATTGTGCAGATACAATAATTATGCTATACAATGAGAACAAGAGAGAAAGCTTACTACATGTGAAATGAGATGTCTAAGGAAAGCAGCAGACAGAACAAGAAGAGATCATGTGAGAAATGAGGAGATTAAAGAAGCTGTTGGAACAACATCAGTTGTCAAATATATTGAAAAACAGAGATTTAAATGATTCGGCCACCTAATGAGAATGAACTCTTATTGGCCAGCGGCAAGAACATACAACATGAAAATAGAAACAGCAAGATACAGAAGAAGACCAAGAAGAAGGTGGATTGAAAGAGTTACAAACATTCTGACACGTCACAGTACTACTGCATATCAAGTGACCATATGTGCAATAGACTAAAAACGATTGTTATTCAATGCTGCATATGCATCACAGCATAAGCAGAGAAGAAAAGACAATAAGAACAAGAAAGTAACGCATTTCAATATATCATACAGGCTAAAATACAATGTATCTTTGTCTTTGAATCTACAAGAAAATAAATGTTGGCATCCGCAAATCCCAAACTGTTACCTCCTGTCCCTATGACAAGAACTAAACAGAGTGGGTGAAGCAATGCCATTATTTTTAATGTCTGACAGTCTAAAAGCCACACATGGTATGCTTCAACATGAGGGCGGAAAGTCTGTCAATCAGAAATGTGCAGAGATTTGTCACAAAAACAAAATGTTAATCTACGATACTATATGGGTACAATTGTAAGATGATATGCGTAATGTATATTGCAATCATATACAATTGATAGCATTTTTTTTTTAATGTATTCAGTTTGGTCAGATGAAAAGTTCATTTAGAGATGTTTCTATCTTAGCAATGATCTGTTCAAACTTTGAGAAACTCATTTTAAATAACGTCTAACTACATACATTGTAATTCATCATAAGCATCACAATACTCAGCCTTACACTTTACAGAAGCAGCTCTCAAACCAACGTTTCTGCCAGTTGGTAAGGTGAGGTCATAATAATAACATTTTGCATTGTATTTATACGCATAATTAAAATACTCCTACCTTTCCCTGACATATCCAATGGTGAAATAATACTTTTGTGTAACTATGGCCTTATGGTGTGAGGTAATGGCGCCCACAATGAAACATCATTAGTTGCCTCTTACAACGTTCATATTAGGTACTGGTATTATTTGCTTCCCTATTTATGACCACATATCAAGTCAAAACATATAACAATGACTGGACTTCAGTGTAAGCTTACATGTATCAAAAATGTTATAGAATTTATACTGTATGTTGGCCTCATGACATGCTTGTGAGTGGACACAATCAGAATAATAGACTTGTGCATCAGATATTCAGAGACTCTAGCCCAAGTTTTCATCATTACATGTATACCACATTCACAAACTTTACTAAAACAATTTCTATATCTAAAAAGAGAAATGTATATTTCATGTCTAATGAAAGAATGATGGAAGAATGCTTATTATTAATAACAAGTAAAAATATATACAAAAATGATGCAAGCAACTTCTGGTATGATGTGCATCTTCTTATAATTAACAACCAGATATATGATAGCACATAGCCATTCTTCAACGTCAAATTTGTTGCTATGTGTCACAGTCCAAGAGAGATTGTCATATCTGCATAGATCATCCTGAGACATTAGTACTCAACACTGTATTATGGGGGTAAAGTTGGTCTCCCTATTACGCCAACTACCATTAAGACTGACATCATGCAGCCTTTTACCAAGGACTCCACTTAAAGGTGGATTGATTAGCTCTATTTTGCTGACCATGCCTTATGTCTCATCAAATAAAAATGTTATTCAACTTAAACAGCCTTGTGCTACACAACGGTTTGATCTCACGTGCACATTTTTTAATCATCACAATGTAATTATACAAACAATGCAAGGATATTTTAAGAAAAGGATGAGTACATCATTAGAACAAAGAATTACAAATAAAAGTCACTGCGACACTAAACTAACAATCCGACTGCAAGCTTACAACACAATAATATTGTCTGACAAAAATGAAGCACATGTGGAATATATCCATACAGCAACGAGTTTTGTCAATATTTTCTATAAGCAGATGATTCAAGACTTGTACAAGCAATGTAACAGTCACTAAATGTCATCTGCTTTCAACACATGACCAACCATCAGGACATTTACACTGGACTTTCTACTTGTGTACATTATGGTCAGTTGATCTGTTATTCATGCGATTAAACATGTAACAAATGTGCACAAATATATATATATATATATATATATTCAAAAGCACATTGTGGAGACTGCAATCAGAACCAAGTTATAGCACACAGAGGCACACTCAAAACTTCACAGTTTATAAAGATGTAGAGCTGAAGTGAAGTGTCAGGCCATTGCCGCAAATAAAGTGGCGACAATGCATGTCTACTTTTGGACTTTATCCTACCAGAATTCTTGTAGGACCAATGACCTGCAATAAGAGAGATCTGGTAGGAGTTTGAAACCGAATGCAAACATTTTATAAAATAAGGATGTGAAAAAAGAAGAAACCTCACCATGTTCATTTCAATCTACGGAATCATGTTCATGCTTTAGCCCAGCTTCATTATTTTCACATCTCTGTAGAACAAAAAATTCAAAACATTTTAAACCACCTTATAATAATCAATGTAATGAATTTTTTACGTGGTATCATTTTTACACATTTTATGTTAGCACAATATAAAATGGTGTTGCTACCAACTGATGCAACTCATGAAGACTTATCTACTGTCATTCCCATAACTTTTATTAATCTCCACAACTATTACTGCAATTTACAAGGACATATGCATACTTTCCAATAAGTTAACAATGGTGCAGATACAATAATTATGCTATACAATGAGAACAAGAGAGAAAGCTTACTACATGTGAAATGAGATGTCTAAGGAAAGCAGCAAACAGAACAAGAAGAGATCATGTGAGAAATGAGGAGATTAAAGAAGATGTTGGACCAACATCAGTTGTCAAATATATTGAAAAACAGAGATTTAAATGATTCGGCCACCTAATGAGAATGAACTCTTATTGGCCAGCGGCAAGAACATACAACATGAAAATAGAAACAGCAAGATACAGAAGAAGACCAAGAAGAAGGTGGATTGAAAGAGTTACAAACATTCTGACACGTCACAGTACTACTGCATATCAAGTGACCATATGTGCAATAGACTAAAAACGATTGTCATTCAATGCTGCATATGCATCACAGCATAAGCAGAGAAGAAAAGACAATAAGAACAAGAAAGTAACGCATTTCAATATATCATACAGGCCAAAATACAATCTATCTTTGTCTTTGAATCTACAAGAAAATAAATGTTGGCATCCGCAAATCCCAAACTGTTACCTCCTGTCCCTATGACAAGAACTAAACAGAGTGGGTGAAGCAATGCCATTATTTTTAATGTCTGACAGTCTAAAAGCCACACATGGTATGCTTCAACATGAGGGCGGAAAGTCTGTCAATCAGAAATGTGCAGAGATTTGTCACAAAAACAAAATGTTAATCTACGATACTATATGGGTACAATTGTAAGATGATATGCGTAATGTATATTGCAATCATATACAATTGATAGCATTTTTTTTAAATGTATTCAGTTTGGTCAGATGAAAAGTTCATTGAGAGATGTTTCTATCTTAGCAATGATCTGTTCAAACTTTGAGAAACTCATTTTAAATAACGTCTAACTACATACGTTGTAATTCATCATTAGCATCACAATACTCAGCCTTACACTTTATAGAAGCAGCTCTCAAACCAATGTTTCTGCCAGTTGGTAAGGTGAGGTCATAATAATAACATTTTGCATTGTATTTATAAGCATAGTTAAAATACTCGTGCCTTTCCCTGACATATCCAATGGTGAAATAATACTTTTGTGTAACTATGGCCTTATGGTGTGAGGTAATGGCGCCCACAATGAAACATCATTAGTTGCCTCTTACAACATTCATATTAGGTACTGGTATTATTTGCTTCCCTATTTATGACCTCATATCAAGTCAAAACATATAACAATGACTGGACTTCAGTGTAAGCTTACATGTATCAAAAATGTTATAGAATTTATATTGTCTGTCTGCCTCATGACATGCTTGTGAGTGGACACAATCAGAATAATAGACTTGTGCATCAGATATTCAGAGACTCTAGCCCAAGTTTTCATCATTACATGTATACCACATTCACAAACTTTACTAAAACAATTTCTATATCTAAAAAGAGAAATGTATATTTCATGTCTAATGAAAGAATGATGGAAGAATGCTTATTATTAATAACAAGTAAAAATAAATACAAAAATGATGCAAGCAACTTCTGGTATGATGTGCATCTTCTTATAATTAATAACCAGATATATGATAGCACATAGCTATTCTTCAACTTCAAATTTGTTGCTATGTGTCACAGTCCAAGAGAGATTGTCATATCTGCATAGATCATCCTGAGACATTAGTACTCAACACTGTATTATGGGGGTAAAGTTGGTCTCCCTATTACGCCAACTATCATTAAGACTGACATCATGCAGCCTTTTACCAAGGACTCCACGTAAAAGTGGATTGATTAGCTCTTTTTTGCTGACCATGCCTTATGTCTCATCAAATAAAAATGTTATTCAACTTAAACAGCCTTGTGCTACACAACGGTTTGATCTCACGTGCACATTTTTTAATCATCACAATGTAATCATACAAACAACGCAAGGATATTTTAAGAAAAGGATGAGTACATCATTAGAACAAAGAATTACAAATAAAAGTCACTGCGACACTAAACTAACAATCCGACTGCAAGCTTATAACACAAAAATATTGTCTGACAAAAATGAAGCACATGTGGAATATATCCATACAGCAACGAGTTTTGTCAATATTTTCTATAAGCAGATGATTCAAGACTTGTACAAGCAATGTAACAGTCACTAAATGTCATCTGCTTTCAACACATGACCAACCATCAGGACATTTACACTGGACTTTCTACTGTGTACATTATGGTCAGTTGATCTGTTATTCATGCGATTAAACATGTAACAAATGTGCACAAATATATATATATATATATATTCAAAAGCACATTGTGGAGACTGCAATCAGAACCAAGTTATAGCACACAGAGGCACACTCAAAACTTCACAGTTTATAAAGATGTAGAGCTGAAGTGAAGTGTCAGGCCATTGCCGCAAATAAAGTGGCGACAATGCATGTCTATTTTTGGACTTTATCCTACCAGAATTCTTGTAGGACCAATGACCTGCAATAAGAGAGATCTGGTAGGAGTTTGAAACCGAATGCAAACATTTTATAAAATAAGGATGTGAAAAAAGAAGAAACCTCACCATGTTCATTTCAATCTACGGAATCATGTTCATGCTTTAGCCCAGCTTCATTATTTTCACATCTCTGTAAAAAAAAAAAATTCAAAACATTTTAAACCACCTTAAAATAATCAATGTAATGAATTTTTTACGTGGTATCATTTTTACACATTTTATGTTAGCACAATATAAAATGGTGTTGCTACCAACTGATGCAACTCATGAAGACTTATCTACTGTCATTCCCAATACTTTTATGATTCTCCACAACTATTACTGCAATTTACAAGGACATATGCATACTTCCCAATAAGTTAACAATGGTGCAGATACAATAATTATGCTATACAATGAGAACAAGAGAGAAAGCTTACTACATGTGAAATGAGATGTCTAAGGAAAGCAGCAAACAGAACAAGAAGAGATCATGTGAGAAATGAGGAGATTAAAGAAGATGTTGGAACAACATCAGTTGTCAAATATATTGAAAAACAGAGATTTAAATGATTCGGCCACCTAATGAGAATGAACTCTTATTGGCCAGCGGCAAGAACATACAACATGAAAATAGAAACAGCAAGATACAGAAGAAGACCAAGAAGAAGGTGGATTGAAAGAGTTACAAACATTCTGACACGTCACAGTACTACTGCATATCAAGTGACCATAAGTGCAATAGACTAAAAATGATTGTCATTCAATGCTGCATATGCATCACAGCATAAGCAGAGAAGAAAAGACAATAAGAACAAGAAAGTAACGCATTTCAATATATCATACAGGCCAAAATACAATGTATCTTTGTCTTTGAATCTACAAGAAAATAAATGTTGGCATCCGCAAATCCCAAACTGTTACCTCCTGTCCCTATGACAAGAACTAAACAGAGTGGGTGAAGCAATGCCATTATTTTTAATGTCTGACAGTCTAAAAGCCACACATGGTATGGTATGCTTCAACATGAGGGCGGAAAGTCTGTCAATCAGAAATGTGCAGAGATTTGTCACAAAAACAAAATGTTAATCTACGATACTATATGGGTACAATTGTAAGATGATATGCGTAATGTATATTGCAATCATATACAATTGATAGCATTTTTTTTTTAACCTTTAGAGCCCTGGCTTAAAATTACAAAACTTCCCCCAGGGCCTGACTTATTTTTTGGAAAATTTGCGTTATTGATGGTGGGTGTTTTGAAAACGTCATAACTTTTTTGTTTTAAAAGATATCAAAATAATTTTTGCACATCTAAATAAAGGAGTGAATAGTGAACATTATCGTGTTTTTTTTTGTTGTTGTATGTGTGATATGACAGTTGTGAGCACGTTTTGAAGTTGAAAATTCTGGCGAAAAACGCAAAACGTCATTTTCAAAATCGCAAATATATCGTCGTGACGACCCTAATACATGAGCAATGTGTGGCAACATTGATAAAATCCTCATAAATACCTATACTTATTGTATATGTATTGTTTTATATCAAAACTAATATAATATGAACTAAAAAAACGAATAAAACGTGAAGAAATTGCATATAACGTCCGTCCGGTCAACACTAGGTCTATGCCGACACGCAGCGTAATTATTGTCCATGCACACACGTGTCACCCCTGATACATATTATTTTTGTGCTTTTTAATGAATACACACACATTCTTATCAAATAACAACATATTAAACACAAAAAACAACAATTAGAACATGTAGTCACGATCACTTACCCATGCCACGCGGTACTCAATTTGATAGTAAAATACGGCCGAAAATGGCTAAAGTCGCTCTAGAAATGCGTTGACAAATTCAACCGGCTTTCTCTCTCTTACAATCGTAATGAGTAAAGGAATTTGACCTTTAAACTGTGACGTATTCCTAGCTTCGTGTTCCGGGAATTCTACGTCATATAAGCTTTAACTTCGTGAAGTTACGTACTCGGGAATTGAGTGATATCGTATGTTGCGTGATTGCGACCACAGGCACTACGGGATGCACACGCAAGGCGCAATGTTGCGACCGTAGGGGCCTAAAGGTTAATGTATTCAGTTTGGTCAGATGAAAAGTTCATTGAGAGATGTTTCTATCTTAGCAATGATCTGTTCAAACTTTGAGAAACTCATTTTAAATAACGTCTAACTACATACGTTGTAATTCATCATTAGCATCACAATACTCAGTCTTACACTTTACAGAAGCAGCTCTCAAACCAATGTTTCTGCCAGTTGGTAAGGTGAGGTCATAATAATAACATTTTGCATTGTATTTATAAGCAGTTAAAATACTCGTGCCTTTCCCTGACATATCCAATGGTGAAATAATACTTTTGTGTAACTATGGCCTTATGGTGTGAGGTAATGGCGCCCACAATGAAACATCATTAGTTGCCTCTTACAAAGTTCATATTAGGTACTGGTATTATTTGCTTCCCTATTTATGACCTCATATCAAGTCAAAACATATAACAATGACTGGACTTCAGTGTAAGCTTACATGTATCAAAAAATGTTATAGAATTTATACTGTCTGTTGGCCTCATGACATGCTTGTGAGTGGACACAATCAGAATAATAGACTTGTGCATCAGATATTCAGAGACTCTAGCCCAAGTTTTCATCATTACATGTATACCATATTCACAAACTTTACTAAAACAATTTCTATATCTAAAAAGAGAAATGTATATTTCATGTCTAATGAAAGAATGATGGAAGAATGCTTATTATTATTAACAAGTAAAAATAAATACAAAAATGATGCAAGCAACTTCTGGTATGATGTGCATCTTCTTATAATTAATAACCAGATATATGATAGCACATAGCTATTCTTCAACTTCAAATTTGTTGCTATGTGTCACAGTCCAAGAGAGATTGTCATATCTGCATAGATCATCCTGAGACATTAGTACTCAACACTGTATTATGGGGGTAAAGTTGGTCTCCCTATTACGCCAACTATCATTAAGACTGACATCATGCAGCCTTTTACCAAGGACTCCACGTAAAAGTGGATTGATTAGCTCTTTTTTGCTGACCATGCTTTATGTCTCATCAAATAAAAATGTTATTCAACTTAAACAGCCTTGTGCTACACAACGGTTTGATCTCACGTGCACATTTTTTAATCATCACAATGTAATCATACAAACAACAAAGGGATATTTTAAGAAAAGGATGAGTACATCATTAGAACAAAGAATTACAAATAAAAGTCACTGCGACACTAAACTAACAATCCGACTGCAAGCTTATAACACAAAAATATTGTCTGACAAAAATGAAGCACATGTGGAATATATCCATACAGCAACGAGTTTTGTCAATATTTTCTATAAGCAGATGATTCAAGACTTGTACAAGCAATGTAACAGTCACTAAATGTCATCTGCTTTCAACACATGACCAACCATCAGGACATTTACACTGGACTTTCTACTTGTGTACATTATGGTCAGTTGATCTGTTATTCATGCGATTAAACATGTAACAAATGTGCACAAATATATATATATATATATATATTCAAAAGCACATTGTGGAGACTGCAATCAGAACCAAGTTATAGCACACAGAGGCACACTCAAAACTTCACAGTTTATAAAGATGTAGAGCTGAAGTGAAGTGTCAGGCCATTGCCGCAAATAAAGTGGCGACAATGCATGTCTACTTTTGGACTTTATCCTACCAGAATTCTTGTAGGACCAATGACCTGCAATAAGAGAGATCTGGTAGGAGTTTGAAACCGAATGCAAACATTTTATAAAATAAGGATGTGAAAAAAGAAGAAACCTCACCATGTTCATTTCAATCTACGGAATCATGTTCATGCTTTAGCCCAGCTTCATTATTTTCACATCTCTGTAGAACAAAAAATTCAAAACATTTTAAACCACCTTATAATAATCAATGTAATGAATTTTTTACGTGGTATTTTTACACATTTTATGTTAGCACAATATAAAATGGTGTTGCTACCAACTGATGCAACTCATGAAGACTTATCTACTGTCATTCCCATAACTTTTATTAATCTCCACAACTATTACTGCAATTTACAAGGACATATGCATACTTCCCAATAAGTTAACAATGGTGCAGATACAATAATTATGCTATACAATGAGAACAAGAGAGAAAGCTTACTACATGTGAAATGAGATGTCTAAGGAAAGCAGCAAACAGAACAAGAAGAGATCATGTGAGAAATGAGGAGATTAAAGAAGATGTTGGACCAACATCAGTTGTCAAATATATTGAAAAACAGAGATTTAAATGATTCGGCCACCTAATGAGAATGAACTCTTATTGGCCAGCGGCAAGAACATACAACATGAAAATAGAAACAGCAAGATACAGAAGAAGACCAAGAAGAAGGTGGATTGAAAGAGTTACAAACATTCTGACACGTCACAGTACTACTGCATATCAAGTGACCATATGTGCAATAGACTAAAAACGATTGTCATTCAATGCTGCATATGCATCACAGCATAAGCAGAGAAGAAAAGACAATAAGAACAAGAAAGTAACGCATTTCAATATATCATACAGGCCAAAATACAATCTATCTTTGTCTTTGAATCTACAAGAAAATAAATGTTGGCATCCGCAAATCCCAAACTGTTACCTCCTGTCCCTATGACAAGAACTAAACAGAGTGGGTGAAGCAATGCCATTATTTTTAATGTCTGACAGTCTAAAAGCCACACATGGTATGCTTCAACATGAGGGCGGAAAGTCTGTCAATCAGAAATGTGCAGAGATTTGTCACAAAAACAAAATGTTAATCTACGATACTAAATGGGTACAATTGTAAGATGATATGCGTAATGTATATTGCAATCATATACAATTGATAGCATTTTTTTTTAATGTATTCAGTTTGGTCAGATGAAAAGTTCATTGAGAGATGTTTCTATCTTAGCAATGATCTGTTCAAACTTTGAGAAACTCATTTTAAATAACGTCTAACTACATACGTTGTAATTCATCATTAGCATCACAATACTCAGTCTTACACTTTACAGAAGCAGCTCTCAAACCAACGTTTCTGCCAGTTGGTAAGGTGAGGTCATAATAATAACATTTTGCATTGTATTTATAAGCATAGTTAAAATACTCGTGCCTTTCCCTGACATATCCAATGGTGAAATAATACTTTTGTGTAACTATGGCCTTATGGTGTGAGGTAATGGCGCCCACAATGAAACATCATTAGTTGCCTCTTACAAAGTTCATATTAGGTACTGGTATTATTTGCTTCCCTATTTATGACCTCATATCAAGTCAAAACATATAACAATGACTGGACTTCAGTGTAAGCTTACATGTATCAAAAAATGTTATAGAATTTATACTGTCTGTTGGCCTCATGACATGCTTGTGAGTGGACACAATCAGAATAATAGACTTGTGCATCAGATATTCAGAGACTCTAGCCCATGTTTTCATCATTACATGTATACCACATTCACAAACTTTACTAAAACAATTTCTATATCTAAAAAGAGAAATGTATATTTCATGTCTAATGAAAGAATGATGGAAGAATGCTTATTATTATTAACAAGTAAAAATAAATACAAAAATGATGCAAGCAACTTCTGGTATGATGTGCATCTTCTTATAATTAATAACCAGATATATGATAGCACATAGCTATTCTTCAACTTCAAATTTGTTGCTATGTGTCACAGTCCAAGAGAGATTGTCATATCTGCATAGATCATCCTGAGACATTAGTACTCAACACTGTATTATGGGGGTAAAGTTGGTCTCCCTATTACGCCAACTATCATTAAGACTGACATCATGCAGCCTTTTACCAAGGACTCCACGTAAAAGTGGATTGATTAGCTCTTTTTTGCTGACCATGCTTTATGTCTCATCAAATAAAAATGTTATTCAACTTAAACAGCCTTGTGCTACACAACGGTTTGATCTCACGTGCACATTTTTTAATCATCACAATGTAATCATACAAACAACAAAGGGATATTTTAAGAAAAGGATGAGTACATCATTAGAACAAAGAATTACAAATAAAAGTCACTGCGACACTAAACTAACAATCCGACTGCAAGCTTATAACACAAAAATATTGTCTGACAAAAATGAAGCACATGTGGAATATATCCATACAGCAACGAGTTTTGTCAATATTTTCTATAAGCAGATGATTCAAGACTTGTACAAGCAATGTAACAGTCACTAAATGTCATCTGCTTTCAACACATGACCAACCATCAGGACATTTACACTGGACTTTCTACTGTGTACATTATGGTCAGTTGATCTGTTATTCATGCGATTAAACATGTAACAAATGTGCACAAATATATATATATATATATATATATATATATATATTCAAAAGCACATTGTGGAGACTGCAATCAGAACCAAGTTATAGCACACAGAGGCACACTCAAAACTTCACAGTTTATAAAGATGTAGAGCTGAAGTGAAGTGTCAGGCCATTGCCGCAAATAAAGTGGCGACAATGCATGTCTACTTTTGGACTTTATCCTACCAGAATTCTTGTAGGACCAATGACCTGCAATAAGAGAGATCTGGTAGGAGTTTGAAACCGAATGCAAACATTTTATAAAATAAGGATGTGAAAAAAGAAGAAACCTCACCATGTTCATTTCAATCTACGGAATCATGTTCATGCTTTAGCCCAGCTTCATTATTTTCACATCTCTGTAGAACAAAAAATTCAAAACATTTTAAACCACCTTATAATAATCAATGTAATGAATTTTTTACGTGGTATTTTTACACATTTTATGTTAGCACAATATAAAATGGTGTTGCTACCAACTGATGCAACTCATGAAGACTTATCTACTGTCATTCCCATAACTTTTATTAATCTCCACAACTATTACTGCAATTTACAAGGACATATGCATACTTCCCAATAAGTTAACAATGGTGCAGATACAATAATTATGCTATACAATGAGAACAAGAGAGAAAGCTTACTACATGTGAAATGAGATGTCTAAGGAAAGCAGCAAACAGAACAAGAAGAGATCATGTGAGAAATGAGGAGATTAAAGAAGATGTTGGACCAACATCAGTTGTCAAATATATTGAAAAACAGAGATTTAAATGATTCGGCCACCTAATGAGAATGAACTCTTATTGGCCAGCGGCAAGAACATACAACATGAAAATAGAAACAGCAAGATACAGAAGAAGACCAAGAAGAAGGTGGATTGAAAGAGTTACAAACATTCTGACACGTCACAGTACTACTGCATATCAAGTGACCATATGTGCAATAGACTAAAAACGATTGTTATTCAATGCTGCATATGCATCACAGCATAAGCAGAGAAGAAAAGACAATAAGAACAAGAAAGTAACGCATTTCAATATATCATACAGGCTAAAATACAATGTATCTTTGTCTTTGAATCTACAAGAAAATAAATGTTGGCATCCGCAAATCCCAAACTGTTACCTCCTGTCCCTATGACAAGAACTAAACAGAGTGGGTGAAGCAATGCCATTATTTTTAATGTCTGACAGTCTAAAAGCCACACATGGTATGCTTCAACATGAGGGCAGAAAGTCTGTCAATCAGAAATGTGCAGAGATTTGTCACAAAAACAAAATGTTAATCTACGATACTATATGGGTACAATTGTAAGATGATATGCGTAATGTATATTGCAATCATATACAATTGATAGCATTTTTTTTAAATGTATTCAGTTTGGTCAGATGAAAAGTTCATTGAGAGATGTTTCTATCTTAGTAATGATCTGTTCAAACTTTGAGAAACTCATTTTAAATAACGTCTAACTACATACGTTGTAATTCATCATTAGCATCACAATACTCAGCCTTACACTTTACAGAAGCAGCTCTCAAACCAACGTTTCTGCCAGTTGGTAAGGTGAGGTCATAATAATAACATTTTGCATTGTATTTATAAGCATAGTTAAAATATTTGTGCCTTTCCCTGACATATCCAATGGTGAAATAATACTTTTGTGTAACTATGACCTTAAGGTGTGAGGTAATTGCACCCACAATGAAACATCATAAGTAACCTCTTACAACGTTCATATTAGGTACTGGTATTATTTGCTTCCCTATTTATGACCTCATATCAAGTCAAAACATATAACAATGACTGGACTTCAGTGTAAGCTTACATGTATCAAAAATTTTATAGAATTTATACTGTATGTTGGCCTCATGACATGCTTGTGAGTGGACACAATCAGAATAATAGACTTGTGCATCAGATATTCAGAGACTCTAGCCCAAGTTTTCATCATTACATGTATACCATATTCACAAACTTTACTAAAACAATTTCTATATCTAAAAAGAGAAATGTATATTTCATGTCTAATGAAAGAATGATGGAAGAATGCTTATTATTAATAACAAGTAAAAATAAATACAAAAATGATGTAAACAACTTCTCGTATGATGTGCATCTTCTTATAATTAACAACCAGATATATGATAGCACATAGCTATTCTTCAACTTCAAATTTGTTGCTATGTGTCACAGTCCAAGAGAGATTGTCATATCTGCATAGATCATCCTGACACATTAGTACACAACATTGTATTATGGGGGTGGGGGTGTAAAGGTGGTCTCCCTATTACACCAACTAGCATTAAGACTGACATCATGCAGCCTTTTACCAAGGACTCCACTTAACGGTGGATTGATTAGCTCTTTTTTGCTGACCATGCCTTATGTCTCATCAAATTTCTTCTTCTTCTTCTTTCGTTCACTTGAAACATGTCTATATCTGTAATTCTGTCTCCTTAATAAAACTCACTGTCTTTTGTAGTTCATACAGTGTCCCATAGAGTTTTGATTCCAGTGTTGTTTCCTCTGGCCAATATGTCTGCCTCAGCGTTTCATGCTCAGAACACTCTTGGAGTATATGTTTGGCACTCTGTGCTGCCTGTCAACATGTACACATGGCTGTGTTGCCAATCTTGAACTTTGTATACATGTGACTGCGGAGTCGGTTGTGTCCTGTTCTGAGACGTAGAATTATAACTTGTTCTGATCTGTTCATAATGTGATAGTCATCTTGTGTTGGTGTTTGTGACTTTCTTATTGACTTTATCATCTGTTTTTTCTGATGGTAGGTGATTGGTATATCTGGTTGGTCTTCGGCAGCACCTTCCTTAGCCAGTTGGTCTGCTTTTTCATTTCCTGGTATTCCACAGTGAGAGGGTATCCACTGCATGGTTACCCTATACTGGTAAGACAATTCGCTAAGTAGTTTTTTCAAGTCTGTTAGTTTTCCAGACTGGAGAGCTTGAAGCACTGACCTTGCATCTGTCAGGAATACCACAGGCTGTAGGCCAGAGTTGGAGTTCAGCAGTTTTTTAGCTGCCACACTAATTGCCTGGATTTCTGCATCATAATTATTGCAGAATTTTCCTGTCGGTGTTCTGATTGTATCTCTAGGCTTGTGTGGATATTCTAAAAAATAATCTCTCCAAGGATCTCGACGTAGCCTTGGGAGACTTAGATCTTCTTAATACCACATCTGAAGATAGCTGGGCTTCGTTTAAAGGAATTATTTACGCCAAAGCGAAGGAACATTTGGGAGTGAAGGTACATAGACACCAAGACTGGTTTGATGATAATAATTTTGAGATAACATCCTTGTTAGAAGAGAAACACAAAGCTTTCAAGAAACTACAAGGGGCAGCATCTTCACCGTCCAAGAAAGTAGCCTATAACAAGATCCGTAACACTTGTCAAAAGAAGCTTAGAGAGATGAAGGATAAATGGCTAAGTCGAAAAGCTGAAGAAATTCAAATGTTTGCAGACAGAAAGGACTATAAGCGATTCTATGAGGCTTTAAGAACTATCTATGGTCCACACTCATCGGGATCACCACCTCTATTAAATGCCGATTCGTCGAAGCTTCTCACTGATAAAAATGACATCTTAAATCGTTGGGCTGAACATTTTGAAGAAATCCTAAACAAACCATCAGTAATAAATGAAGAAGTCATAAACAGAATACCACAACTTAGGATAAGAGAAGAACTCGATATACCTCCAAGCAGTCAAGAGGTTATTATAGCGATTAAACAAATGTCAAATGATAAAGCTCCAGGTTTGGATGCCTTACCTGCTGAAATTTATAAAAATGGCGGACCACTGCTGATTAAAAAACTAACTGACATTTTTGGTATTTTCTGGAACTCAGGTACATTGCCTCAAGATCTAAAAGATGCTTCTATAGTGCACCTATATAAAGGCAAAGGTACCAAACAGTCTTGCGATAATCATAGGGGCATATCACTTTTGTCTATAGCTGGTAAAATTCTCGCTCGTGTCATACTCAACAGATTAAATAATTCTCTACTAAACGAGCTACTCCCAGAGAGTCAGTGCGGTTTTCGTGCAGGTCGTGGTACAGTTGATATGATATTCTCTGCACGACAAATTCAGGAAAAGTCACAAGAGCAACATAGTGAACTCTTAGCAACATTTGTGGACTTAACTAAAGCATTCGATACCGTTAACAGAGAAGGACTGTGGAAGGTGCTTACAAAGTTCGGATGCCCCCCAAAACTTGTCACTGTGATACGACAATTTCATGACGGTATGATGGCTAGTGTTATCTGCGACGGAGGAGTATCTCCTGCATTCCCTGTCACAAATGGTGTAAAGCAGGGATGTGTGCTGGCCCCTACTCTTTTCAGCCTGTTATTTACAGCCATGTTAACGGAAACACACCATAGTAATGAAACAGCAGGCATAATGATCAATTACAGAACGGATGGTGGTCTTTTCAATTTACGTCGTCTAAAAGCAAACACGAAAACTAAATCTAGTACTGTTAGAGAATTACTTTATGCTGACGACTGTGCATTGTATGCTGACTCTGTCGTAAAAATGCAGAGCACCATAGACCGCTTCTCAAAGGCCTGCAACAACTTTGGTCTCACTATTAACACCAAAAAAACAGAAGTCATGCACCAAGCAACATCAAATAGCCAACATACTGCTACTTCCATCATCGTCAATAAGGAAAAACTGCAGGTAGTCGACAATTTTACTTACCTTGGAAGCACTCTATCTCGCGATGTCAACATTGATGTGGAAGTTAACAAGAGACTGGCAAAAGCTAGTGCTGTATTTGGCGGATTACGCAAAAATGTATGGGACAGAAGAGGTATAAGAACAACCACCAAACTACAAGTATATCATGCTGCTGTTATACCAACCTTACTATACGCCTGCGAAACGTGGACAGTGTATGCTAGACATGCAAGAAAGTTAAATCATTTCCATCTTACCTGCCTACGTAAATTACTAAACATCCATTGGTGGGACAAAGTACCAGACTACGAGGTCTTGGAAAAATCAACCTCAATCAGCATCCACACAATACTTATGAAGGCGCAGGCACGCTGGGCAGGCCATCTTGTGCGCATGGAGAACTCGCGATTGCCAAAACAAATATATTATGGAGAACTCAAGGCAGGATTTCGAAAAGCTGGTGGACAGAAAAAGCGTTTCAAAGACACGCTCAAGTCATCCTTGAAACATCTTAACATTGACGTAGGTGCTTGGGAGAGCCTCGCTCAGGATAGAACGGCTTGGCGTTACAGCATTAGAACGGGAGCACTAGCGGCAGAAGAATTCAGACAAGAAACTGCAAGACAGAAGCGGACACGTAGAAAAGAAGAAACATCTCAACCTCACACAGATACATTCTATTGTTGTCAATTCTGTAAAAGAACATTTTGTGCGCGCATTGGACTTGCTAGTCATTTAAAAACGCACTATTAACTTTATTATTTTATTATTTATTGTTATTATTATTATGGTTGAGTTTTTGGTCATCGTCGATCACGACGGACGAACATCATCATCATCATTCTATATATACACCTGCACCTCCATTCCTCACAGCATTCTGTGCTGACCCATCTGTGTACACTCTGACCCATATATCTTGTGGATATTCCTCATCCAGGAAACTGAGGGTGACTGTCATTCGCTGCACACTGTTCTGTTCGTCCTCGCTTAGTATTCCTTTCACATGGGTCTGAATGTATATTGGCATTCCATGTCTTTCACTCCACTGGGTTTGTTCTGGTACAGACGTTAAGGGGCTGTCAACTTCAGGTAGGTCTGTAAGTTGTCTACGGAGTCGTTTAGCTTGGTGGATAAAGCTGCTCCTTTTCAGTCGCCCCATTGCTAGATTTTGGAATCTTTCCTTCATTGGATGACTTGGCATACACTGAAACTTTTCTGCTTGAGTTAGTACTTTTGTGTCTCTGCGTTCGCCAAGTGTTTGCATTCTTCCCATTTTCTGCATCTCTGCTATTGGTGTTGATTTCATTGCTCCCAACATTATTCTAAGTGCCTGGTTTTGCACTTTATCTAGATCTTGTAATGTGGTGTTTGATGCAGGACACCATGCAGCTGAACCATATTCCAGGTGTGGTCTTATGCCTTGCTGGTAAACTTTACTGAGTATATTTCCACTGGCTCCCCATGTGGTTCCACTTAGTTTTCTCAGGATAGCTAGCTTCCTCCTGGCTTTTGTTGTTGCTTTGTTTATGTGCTGCTTCCATGTCAGCTTATCATCAAAAGTAACTCTGAGGTATGTGGGTTGTTTGTCTTCTTTCAAGAGCTCTCCATCTATCTTGATATGACCAGCTTTTTGTTTTGGTGAGAGGGTAAAGAGTGTAGTGCTGCACTTTTCTGTGTTAATGCTGACGCACCATCTATTTGCCCATAAGGTTAGGGCATCGATAGCTCTTTGTATTTGTTTAGTGGCCACTGTTGCATGTTCTTCCGTGCACCAGATCACCAGGTCATCAGCATACATTGCCACTTTGATCCCGTGTGGTAGTTCAGCAACTAGGTCATTGATGTAAACCAAGAAAAGTGTGGGTGACAGGACTCCTCCCTGGGGGACTCCATGACGCAGTAGAACTTTCTTGCTCTTGCGACCATCTAATTGTACCCTGGCTCTTCTATTATGCAGGTATGCTTTTACCCATTTGTACATTCTTGAGCTAACCCTGCAATTTCGCAATTTCTTTAGGAGCCCTTCTTTCCAGACCTTATCAAATGCTTTCCTGAGGTCTATCCATGCTGCTAGTACCAGTTTCTTTTCTTGGAAGGCATCCTCAATCTCTTGGGAGAGGTATGTTGCCTGATCTTCAGTAGAGTAGCACTGTCTGAAACCTGCTTGCTGTGATACCAGAAGGTTTTCACTTTCAAGGTACCACTGCATCCTAAGATTGATAATGCGTTCCATTGTTTTACATAGACAGCTTGTGAGGCTGATGGGCCTGTAGTTGGAGACTGTGTTGCCATCTTTTCCTGATTTGAGGAGTGGTATCATTATTGCTTCTCTCCACGCCTGTGGTACATTACCTGTGGACCAGCTTGTGTTAAAGATCTGCAGTAGCTTTGCTCTTGCTGCAATTCCCAGGTTTCTAATCATTTCATTGGACACTCCATCAGCTCCAGGGGACTTTTTCATTTTCAATTTGGATATTGCATGCTCCAGTTCTCTCATTGTGATTGGTGCCTCCATGACTTCAGGTATAGGTTCGCCTTGTCCAATGTTTTGCTGGTTCTCTCGAACCTCCTGTTGTTTGTCTGGGCTGACTTTGACGTTATTGTCTTCTGCAAAGGAATCTGCAAAGTAATCAGCTGCATGTTTACCTGTTAAAATGTTTCTATCCTTATAAAGTGTAATCCTGGTATTTCTCCCTGTACCTTCATCATTTAGTTGTTTTACAAGTTTCCATAATTTCCTAGTATCTCTTTCTAGGTTCAGCGACTCTGTTTTTTCTTTCCAGCTGCTCCGTCTGGCTTGTAACTTGGCTCTTTGAAATTTAGCCTTTGTTTGCTGATATTTGTTGTGACGTTCTTGGCTAGGTCTGTTCTCAGCCTGCTGTCTAGATGTTTCCATCTCATTGTGCAGCTTTTCCAGTTCATCATTCCAGTAGGGTTTGTAGTTTTTGCGTGCCCCCCTGGGTATGGTTTTACTAGCAGCATGTAGTATACATCTATTAAATTCACTCACTGCTCTATTGATGTCTTTGTCCAAGTTCATGTCCTTAGCTAGAACACTGGTTAAATGCTGGTACATTTTCCAGTCTGCCCTTTTATAGTTCCACCTAGTGAGCGTGCTGCTGTCCTTGGTAAATTCATTGTGGATTTCCAGAAATACTGGTCTGTGGTCACTACCTCCAAGCTGCTTTCCAACAACACGTGTGATGTTCCATTCCAAGCCTGGTGAGTGGAATGCCAGGTCTGGTGTAGAGGTGGTGTGCCATGCTCTCGAGTAGAAGGTTGGCGAGTCTGCTGGCTGGTTAATAAGGATGAGATTATTTTCATCCTGCCAGCTCTCAAGTTCCTCACCTCTCTTGTCGATATGATCGTAGCCCCAGCTCTGAGAGTGGCTGTTGAAGTCACCACACACCATAAGTCTCTCTTTATCTGGAATTGTGTCTAGTGCCAATGGTTTATCATTTGGGCAGTAGTAGTTCAGGAGATGGAATTCTGCACTGTCTGTTTTTAGGTGGAGCATCTGGTATTCTGCCCCTTCCATATATACTTCCAGCTGACATGCGCTGATATTGTTTTTAACAAGTGTCAGAATTCCACCCTTTCGCCTGTCCTTTCGGTCAGATCGGTAGCACTGGTAGCCTCTGATTTTGAAGGCTATGTCGCTGCTGAGGTGTGTTTCTTGGATACAGCATATGTTAACTTGTTCTTCACTGAGGACATTTTCAAGTTCCAATTTTTTGCTGTATCCATCTCTTTTACTGTTGACACCCTCAGCATTCCAGTGCATTATTTTTATTGGTCGTTTGTTTGTTTGGCCAGTAGCTCTATTCCCTTGCCTCCTGGCTCCTCCGGGCAATTGAGAAGGACTTCCAGTAACTGAGGTTGGGCCCTTTCGAGGTATAGGGCCCGGCACCGTCCCTGCCTGAACGTCCGCCACAGGGCAGGCACCATAACTATTTATAGATGTAGACATGTTTCCATTGTGTTTTGTGCGTGGCTTCCTGATTATCTGTGCGCCTTTTGGCTGGATGCCTCCGTCTTCAGCACTCTGCTTACTAGGGCAGGACTATGGTCCTGCTCGAGTGGGTCTGCCCGACCAGTCTTAGTTTCCAGCCCCTGATGGCTGAACTATGCCCCATCACCTCTGCACGGTGCTGGTCTCGATGGGGTCTCATCAAATAAAAATGTTATTCAACTTAAACAGCCTTGTGCTACACAACGGTTTGATCTCACATGCACATTTTTTAATCATCACAATGTAATCACACAAACAACGCAAGGATATTTTAAGAAAAGGATGAGTACATCATTAGAACAAAGAATTACAAATAAAAGTCACTGCGACACTAAACTAACAATCCAACTGCAAGCTTATAACACAATAATATTGTCTGACAAAAATGAAGCACATGTGGAATATATCCATACAGCAACGAGTTTTGTCAATATTTTCTATAAGCAGATGATTCAAGACTTGTACAAGCAATGTAACAGTCACTAAATGTCATCTGCTTTCAACACATGACCAACCATCAGGACATTTACACTGGACTTTCTACTGTGTACATTATGGTCAGTTGATCTGTTATTCATGCGATTAAACATGTAACAAATGTGCACAAATATATATATATATATATTATATATATATTCAAAAGCACATTGTGGAGACTGCAATCAGAACCAAGTTATAGCACACAGAGGCACACTCAAAACTTCAGTTTATAAAGATGTAGAGCTGAAGTGACGTGTCAGCCCATTGCCGCAAATAAAGTGGCGACAATGCATGTCTATTTTTGGACTTTATCCTACCAGAATTCTTGTAGGACCAATGACCTGCAATAAGAGAGATCTGGTAGGAGTTTGAAACCGAATGCAAACATTTTATAAAATTAGGATGTGAAAAAAGAAGAAACCTCACCATGTTCATTTCAATCTACGGAATCATGTTCATGCTTTAGCCCAGCTTCATTATTTTCACATCCCTGTAGAACAAAAAATTCAAAACATTTTAAACCACCTTATAATAATCAATGTAATGAATTTTTTACGTGGTATCATTTTTACACATTTTATGTTAGCACCATATAAAATGGTGTTGCTACCAACTGATGCAACTCATGAAGACTTATCTACTGTCATTCCCAATACTTTTATGATTCTCCACAACTATTACTGCAATTTACAAGGACATATGCATACTTCCCAATAAGTTAACAATTGTGCAGATACAATAATTATGCTATACAATGAGAACAAGAGAGAAAGCTTACTACATGTGAAATGAGATGTCTAAGGAAAGCAGCAGACAGAACAAGAAGAGATCATGTGAGAAATGAGGAGATTAAAGAAGCTGTTGGAACAACATCAGTTGTCAAATATATTGAAAAACAGAGATTTAAATGATTCGGCCACCTAATGAGAATGAACTCTTATTGGCCAGCGGCAAGAACATACAACATGAAAATAGAAACAGCAAGATACAGAAGAAGACCAAGAAGAAGGTGGATTGAAAGAGTTACAAACATTCTGACACGTCACAGTACTACTGCATATCAAGTGACCATATGTGCAATAGACTAAAAACGATTGTTATTCAATGCTGCATATGCATCACAGCATAAGCAGAGAAGAAAAGACAATAAGAACAAGAAAGTAACGCATTTCAATATATCATACAGGCTAAAATACAATGTATCTTTGTCTTTGAATCTACAAGAAAATAAATGTTGGCATCCGCAAATCCCAAACTGTTACCTCCTGTCCCTATGACAAGAACTAAACAGAGTGGGTGAAGCAATGCCATTATTTTTAATGTCTGACAGTCTAAAAGCCACACATGGTATGCTTCAACATGAGGGCGGAAAGTCTGTCAATCAGAAATGTGCAGAGATTTGTCACAAAAACAAAATGTTAATCTACGATACTATATGGGTACAATTGTAAGATGATATGCGTAATGTATATTGCAATCATATACAATTGATAGCATTTTTTTTTTAATGTATTCAGTTTGGTCAGATGAAAAGTTCATTGAGAGATGTTTCTATCTTAGCAATGATCTGTTCAAACTTTGAGAAACTCATTTTAAATAACGTCTAACTACATACATTGTAATTCATCATAAGCATCACAATACTCAGCCTTACACTTTACAGAAGCAGCTCTCAAACCAACGTTTCTGCCAGTTGGTAAGGTGAGGTCATAATAATAACATTTTGCATTGTATTTATACGCATAATTAAAATACTCCTACCTTTCCCTGACATATCCAATGGTGAAATAATACTTTTGTGTAACTATGGCCTTATGGTGTGAGGTAATGGCGCCCACAATGAAACATCATTAGTTGCCTCTTACAACGTTCATATTAGGTACTGGTATTATTTGCTTCCCTATTTATGACCACATATCAAGTCAAAACATATAACAATGACTGGACTTCAGTGTAAGCTTACATGTATCAAAAATGTTATAGAATTTATACTGTATGTTGGCCTCATGACATGCTTGTGAGTGGACACAATCAGAATAATAGACTTGTGCATCAGATATTCAGAGACTCTAGCCCAAGTTTTCATCATTACATGTATACCACATTCACAAACTTTACTAAAACAATTTCTATATCTAAAAAGAGAAATGTATATTTCATGTCTAATGAAAGAATGATGGAAGAATGCTTATTATTAATAACAAGTAAAAATATATACAAAAATGATGCAAGCAACTTCTGGTATGATGTGCATCTTCTTATAATTAACAACCAGATATATGATAGCACATAGCCATTCTTCAACGTCAAATTTGTTGCTATGTGTCACAGTCCAAGAGAGATTGTCATATCTGCATAGATCATCCTGAGACATTAGTACTCAACACTGTATTATGGGGGTAAAGTTGGTCTCCCTATTACGCCAACTACCATTAAGACTGACATCATGCAGCCTTTTACCAAGGACTCCACTTAAAGGTGGATTGATTAGCTCTATTTTGCTGACCATGCCTTATGTCTCATCAAATAAAAATGTTATTCAACTTAAACAGCCTTGTGCTACACAACGGTTTGATCTCACGTGCACATTTTTTAATCATCACAATGTAATTATACAAACAATGCAAGGATATTTTAAGAAAAGGATGAGTACATCATTAGAACAAAGAATTACAAATAAAAGTCACTGCGACACTAAACTAACAATCCGACTGCAAGCTTATAACACAATAATATTGTCTGACAAAAATGAAGCACATGTGGAATATATCCATACAGCAACGAGTTTTGTCAATATTTTCTATAAGCAGATGATTCAAGACTTGTACAAGCAATGTAACAGTCACTAAATGTCATCTGCTTTCAACACATGACCAACCATCAGGACATTTACACTGGACTTTCTACTTGTGTACATTATGGTCAGTTGATCTGTTATTCATGCGATTAAACATGTAACAAATGTGCACAAATATATATATATATATATATATATATATATTCAAAAGCACATTGTGGAGACTGCAATCAGAACCAAGTTATAGCACACAGAGGCACACTCAAAACTTCACAGTTTATAAAGATGTAGAGCTGAAGTGAAGTGTCAGGCCATTGCCGCAAATAAAGTGGCGACAATGCATGTCTACTTTTGGACTTTATCCTACCAGAATTCTTGTAGGACCAATGACCTGCAATAAGAGAGATCTGGTAGGAGTTTGAAACCGAATGCAAACATTTTATAAAATAAGGATGTGAAAAAAGAAGAAACCTCACCATGTTCATTTCAATCTACGGAATCATGTTCATGCTTTAGCCCAGCTTCATTATTTTCACATCTCTGTAGAACAAAAAATTCAAAACATTTTAAACCACCTTATAATAATCAATGTAATGAATTTTTTATGTGGTATCATTTTTACACATTTTATGTTAGCACAATATAAAATGGTGTTGCTACCAACTGATGCAACTCATGAAGACTTATCTACTGTCATTCCCATAACTTTTATTAATCTCCACAACTATTACTGCAATTTACAAGGACATATGCATACTTCCCAATAAGTTAACAATGGTGCAGATACAATAATTATGCTATACAATGAGAACAAGAGAGAAAGCTTACTACATGTGAAATGAGATGTCTAAGGAAAGCAGCAAACAGAACAAGAAGAGATCATGTGAGAAATGAGGAGATTAAAGAAGATGTTGGACCAACATCAGTTGTCAAATATATTGAAAAACAGAGATTTAAATGATTCGGCCACCTAATGAGAATGAACTCTTATTGGCCAGCGGCAAGAACATACAACATGAAAATAGAAACAGCAAGATACAGAAGAAGACCAAGAAGAAGGTGGATTGAAAGAGTTACAAACATTCTGACACGTCACAGTACTACTGCATATCAAGTGACCATATGTGCAATAGACTAAAAACGATTGTCATTCAATGCTGCATATGCATCACAGCATAAGCAGAGAAGAAAAGACAATAAGAACAAGAAAGTAACGCATTTCAATATATCATACAGGCCAAAATACAATCTATCTTTGTCTTTGAATCTACAAGAAAATAAATGTTGGCATCCGCAAATCCCAAACTGTTACCTCCTGTCCCTATGACAAGAACTAAACAGAGTGGGTGAAGCAATGCCATTATTTTTAATGTCTGACAGTCTAAAAGCCACACATGGTATGCTTCAACATGAGGGCGGAAAGTCTGTCAATCAGAAATGTGCAGAGATTTGTCACAAAAACAAAATGTTAATCTACGATACTAAATGGGTACAATTGTAAGATGATATGCGTAATGTATATTGCAATCATATACAATTGATAGCATTTTTTTTTAATGTATTCAGTTTGGTCAGATGAAAAGTTCATTGAGAGATGTTTCTATCTTAGCAATGATCTGTTCAAACTTTGAGAAACTCATTTTAAATAACGTCTAACTACATACGTTGTAATTCATCATTAGCATCACAATACTCAGTCTTACACTTTACAGAAGCAGCTCTCAAACCAACGTTTCTGCCAGTTGGTAAGGTGAGGTCATAATAATAACATTTTGCATTGTATTTATAAGCATAGTTAAAATACTCGTGCCTTTCCCTGACATATCCAATGGTGAAATAATACTTTTGTGTAACTATGGCCTTATGGTGTGAGGTAATGGCGCCCACAATGAAACATCATTAGTTGCCTCTTACAAAGTTCATATTAGGTACTGGTATTATTTGCTTCCCTATTTATGACCTCATATCAAGTCAAAACATATAACAATGACTGGACTTCAGTGTAAGCTTACATGTATCAAAAAATGTTATAGAATTTATACTGTCTGTTGGCCTCATGACATGCTTGTGAGTGGACACAATCAGAATAATAGACTTGTGCATCAGATATTCAGAGACTCTAGCCCAAGTTTTCATCATTACATGTATACCATATTCACAAACTTTACTAAAACAATTTCTATATCTAAAAAGAGAAATGTATATTTCATGTCTAATGAAAGAATGATGGAAGAATGCTTATTATTATTAACAAGTAAAAATAAATACAAAAATGATGCAAGCAACTTCTGGTATGATGTGCATCTTCTTATAATTAACAACCAGATATATGATAGCACATAGCTATTCTTCAACTTCAAATTAGTTGCTATGTGTCACAGTCCAAGAGAGATTGTCATATCTGCATAGATCATCCTGAGACATTAGTACTCAACACTGTATTATGGGGGTAAAGTTGGTCTCCCTATTACGCCAACTATCATTAAGACTGACATCATGCAGCCTTTTACCAAGGACTCCACTTAAAGGTGGATTGATTAGCTCTATTTTGCTGACCATGCCTTATGTCTCATCAAATAAAAATGTTATTCAACTTAAACAGCCTTGTGCTACACAACGGTTTGATCTCACGTGCACATTTTTTAATCATCACAATGTAATCATACAAACAACGCAAGGATATTTTAAGAAAAGGATGAGTACATCATTAGAACAAAGAATTACAAATAAAAGTCACTGCGACACTAAACTAACAATCCGACTGCAAGCTTATAACACAAAAATATTGTCTGACAAAAATGAAGCACATGTGGAATATATCCATACAGCAACGAGTTTTGTCAATATTTTCTATAAGCAGATGATTCAAGACTTGTACAAGCAATGTAACAGTCACTAAATGTCATCTGCTTTCAACACATGACCAACCATCAGGACATTTACACTGGACTTTCTACTTGTGTACATTATGGTCAGTTGATCTGTTATTCATGCGATTAAACATGTAACAAATGTGCACAAATATATATATATATATATATATTCAAAAGCACATTGTGGAGACTGCAATCAGAACCAAGTTATAGCACACAGAGGCACACTCAAAACTTCACAGTTTATAAAGATGTAGAGCTGAAGTGAAGTGTCAGGCCATTGCCGCAAATAAAGTGGCGACAATGCATGTCTACTTTTGGACTTTATCCTACCAGAATTCTTGTAGGACCAATGACCTGCAATAAGAGAGATCTGGTAGGAGTTTGAAACCGAATGCAAACATTTTATAAAATAAGGATGTGAAAAAAGAAGAAACCTCACCATGTTCATTTCAATCTACGGAATCATGTTCATGCTTTAGCCCAGCTTCATTATTTTCACATCTCTGTAGAACAAAAAATTCAAAACATTTTAAACCACCTTATAATAATCAATGTAATGAATTTTTTACGTGGTATTTTTACACATTTTATGTTAGCACAATATAAAATGGTGTTGCTACCAACTGATGCAACTCATGAAGACTTATCTACTGTCATTCCCATAACTTTTATTAATCTCCACAACTATTACTGCAATTTACAAGGACATATGCATACTTCCCAATAAGTTAACAATGGTGCAGATACAATAATTATGCTATACAATGAGAACAAGAGAGAAAGCTTACTACATGTGAAATGAGATGTCTAAGGAAAGCAGCAAACAGAACAAGAAGAGATCATGTGAGAAATGAGGAGATTAAAGAAGATGTTGGACCAACATCAGTTGTCAAATATATTGAAAAACAGAGATTTAAATGATTCGGCCACCTAATGAGAATGAACTCTTATTGGCCAGCGGCAAGAACATACAACATGAAAATAGAAACAGCAAGATACAGAAGAAGACCAAGAAGAAGGTGGATTGAAAGAGTTACAAACATTCTGACACGTCACAGTACTACTGCATATCAAGTGACCATATGTGCAATAGACTAAAAACGATTGTCATTCAATGCTGCATATGCATCACAGCATAAGCAGAGAAGAAAAGACAATAAGAACAAGAAAGTAACGCATTTCAATATATCATACAGGCCAAAATACAATCTATCTTTGTCTTTGAATCTACAAGAAAATAAATGTTGGCATCCGCAAATCCCAAACTGTTACCTCCTGTCCCTATGACAAGAACTAAACAGAGTGGGTGAAGCAATGCCATTATTTTTAATGTCTGACAGTCTAAAAGCCACACATGGTATGCTTCAACATGAGGGCGGAAAGTCTGTCAATCAGAAATGTGCAGAGATTTGTCACAAAAACAAAATGTTAATCTACGATACTATATGGGTACAATTGTAAGATGATATGCGTAATGTATATTGCAATCATATACAATTGATAGCATTTTTTTTAAATGTATTCAGTTTGGTCAGATGAAAAGTTCATTGAGAGATGTTTCTATCTTAGCAATGATCTGTTCAAACTTTGAGAAACTCATTTTAAATAACGTCTAACTACATACGTTGTAATTCATCATTAGCATCACAATACTCAGCCTTACACTTTATAGAAGCAGCTCTCAAACCAATGTTTCTGCCAGTTGGTAAGGTGAGGTCATAATAATAACATTTTGCATTGTATTTATAAGCATAGTTAAAATACTCGTGCCTTTCCCTGACATATCCAATGGTGAAATAATACTTTTGTGTAACTATGGCCTTATGGTGTGAGGTAATGGCGCCCACAATGAAACATCATTAGTTGCCTCTTACAACATTCATATTAGGTACTGGTATTATTTGCTTCCCTATTTATGACCTCATATCAAGTCAAAACATATAACAATGACTGGACTTCAGTGTAAGCTTACATGTATCAAAAATGTTATAGAATTTATATTGTCTGTCTGCCTCATGACATGCTTGTGAGTGGACACAATCAGAATAATAGACTTGTGCATCAGATATTCAGAGACTCTAGCCCAAGTTTTCATCATTACATGTATACCATATTCACAAACTTTACTAAAACAATTTCTATATCTAAAAAGAGAAATGTATATTTCATGTCTAATGAAAGAATGATGGAAGAATGCTTATTATTAATAACAAGTAAAAATAAATACAAAAATGATGCAAGCAACTTCTGGTATGATGTGCATCTTCTTATAATTAATAACCAGATATATGATAGCACATAGCTATTCTTCAACTTCAAATTTGTTGCTATGTGTCACAGTCCAAGAGAGATTGTCATATCTGCATAGATCATCCTGAGACATTAGTACTCAACACTGTATTATGGGGGTAAAGTTGGTCTCCCTATTACGCCAACTATCATTAAGACTGACATCATGCAGCCTTTTACCAAGGACTCCACGTAAAAGTGGATTGATTAGCTCTTTTTTGCTGACCATGCCTTATGTCTCATCAAATAAAAATGTTATTCAACTCAAACAGCCTTGTGCTACACAACGGTTTGATCTCACGTGCACATTTTTTAATCATCACAATGTAATCATACAAACAACGCAAGGATATTTTAAGAAAAGGATGAGTACATCATTAGAACAAAGAATTACAAATAAAAGTCACTGCGACACTAAACTAACAATCCGACTGCAAGCTTATAACACAAAAATATTGTCTGACAAAAATGAAGCACATGTGGAATATATCCATACAGCAACGAGTTTTGTCAATATTTTCTATAAGCAGATGATTCAAGACTTGTACAAGCAATGTAACAGTCACTAAATGTCATCTGCTTTCAACACATGACCAACCATCAGGACATTTACACTGGACTTTCTACTGTGTACATTATGGTCAGTTGATCTGTTATTCATGCGATTAAACATGTAACAAATGTGCACAAATATATATATATATATATATATTCAAAAGCACATTGTGGAGACTGCAATCAGAACCAAGTTATAGCACACAGAGGCACACTCAAAACTTCACAGTTTATAAAGATGTAGAGCTGAAGTGAAGTGTCAGGCCATTGCCGCAAATAAAGTGGCGACAATGCATGTCTATTTTTGGACTTTATCCTACCAGAATTCTTGTAGGACCAATGACCTGCAATAAGAGAGATCTGGTAGGAGTTTGAAACCGAATGCAAACATTTTATAAAATAAGGATGTGAAAAAAGAAGAAACCTCACCATGTTCATTTCAATCTACGGAATCATGTTCATGCTTTAGCCCAGCTTCATTATTTTCACATCTCTGTAAAAAAAAAAAATTCAAAACATTTTAAACCACCTTATAATAATCAATGTAATGAATTTTTTACGTGGTATCATTTTTACACATTTTATGTTAGCACAATATAAAATGGTGTTGCTACCAACTGATGCAACTCATGAAGACTTATCTACTGTCATTCCCAATACTTTTATGATTCTCCACAACTATTACTGCAATTTACAAGGACATATGCATACTTCCCAATAAGTTAACAATGGTGCAGATACAATAATTATGCTATACAATGAGAACAAGAGAGAAAGCTTACTACATGTGAAATGAGATGTCTAAGGAAAGCAGCAAACAGAACAAGAAGAGATCATGTGAGAAATGAGGAGATTAAAGAAGATGTTGGAACAACATCAGTTGTCAAATATATTGAAAAACAGAGATTTAAATGATTCGGCCACCTAATGAGAATGAACTCTTATTGGCCAGCGGCAAGAACATACAACATGAAAATAGAAACAGCAAGATACAGAAGAAGACCAAGAAGAAGGTGGATTGAAAGAGTTACAAACATTCTGACACGTCACAGTACTACTGCATATCAAGTGACCATAAGTGCAATAGACTAAAAATGATTGTCATTCAATGCTGCATATGCATCACAGCATAAGCAGAGAAGAAAAGACAATAAGAACAAGAAAGTAACGCATTTCAATATATCATACAGGCCAAAATACAATGTATCTTTGTCTTTGAATCTACAAGAAAATAAATGTTGGCATCCGCAAATCCCAAACTGTTACCTCCTGTCCCTATGACAAGAACTAAACAGAGTGGGTGAAGCAATGCCATTATTTTTAATGTCTGACAGTCTAAAAGCCACACATGGTATGGTATGCTTCAACATGAGGGCGGAAAGTCTGTCAATCAGAAATGTGCAGAGATTTGTCACAAAAACAAAATGTTAATCTACGATACTATATGGGTACAATTGTAAGATGATATGCGTAATGTATATTGCAATCATATACAATTGATAGCATTTTTTTTAAATGTATTCAGTTTGGTCAGATGAAAAGTTCATTGAGAGATGTTTCTATCTTAGCAATGATCTGTTCAAACTTTGAGAAACTCATTTTAAATAACGTCTAACTACATACGTTGTAATTCATCATTAGCATCACAATACTCAGCCTTACACTTTATAGAAGCAGCTCTCAAACCAATGTTTCTGCCAGTTGGTAAGGTGAGGTCATAATAATAACATTTTGCATTGTATTTATAAGCATAGTTAAAATACTCGTGCCTTTCCCTGACATATCCAATGGTGAAATAATACTTTTGTGTAACTATGGCCTTATGGTGTGAGGTAATGGCGCCCACAATGAAACATCATTAGTTGCCTCTTACAACATTCATATTAGGTACTGGTATTATTTGCTTCCCTATTTATGACCTCATATCAAGTCAAAACATATAACAATGACTGGACTTCAGTGTAAGCTTACATGTATCAAAAATGTTATAGAATTTATATTGTCTGTCTGCCTCATGACATGCTTGTGAGTGGACACAATCAGAATAATAGACTTGTGCATCAGATATTCAGAGACTCTAGCCCAAGTTTTCATCATTACATGTATACCATATTCACAAACTTTACTAAAACAATTTCTATATCTAAAAAGAGAAATGTATATTTCATGTCTAATGAAAGAATGATGGAAGAATGCTTATTATTAATAACAAGTAAAAATAAATACAAAAATGATGCAAGCAACTTCTGGTATGATGTGCATCTTCTTATAATTAATAACCAGATATATGATAGCACATAGCTATTCTTCAACTTCAAATTTGTTGCTATGTGTCACAGTCCAAGAGAGATTGTCATATCTGCATAGATCATCCTGAGACATTAGTACTCAACACTGTATTATGGGGGTAAAGTTGGTCTCCCTATTACGCCAACTATCATTAAGACTGACATCATGCAGCCTTTTACCAAGGACTCCACGTAAAAGTGGATTGATTAGCTCTTTTTTGCTGACCATGCCTTATGTCTCATCAAATAAAAATGTTATTCAACTTAAACAGCCTTGTGCTACACAACAGTTTGATCTCACGTGCACATTTTTTAATCATCACAATGTAATCATACAAACAACGCAAGGATATTTTAAGAAAAGGATGAGTACATCATTAGAACAAAGAATTACAAATAAAAGTCACTGCGACACTAAACTAACAATCCGACTGCAAGCTTATAACACAAAAATATTGTCTGACAAAAATGAAGCACATGTGGAATATATCCATACAGCAACGAGTTTTGTCAATATTTTCTATAAGCAGATGATTCAAGACTTGTACAAGCAATGTAACAGTCACTAAATGTCATCTGCTTTCAACACATGACCAACCATCAGGACATTTACACTGGACTTTCTACTGTGTACATTATGGTCAGTTGATCTGTTATTCATGCGATTAAACATGTAACAAATGTGCACAAATATATATATATATATATATTCAAAAGCACATTGTGGAGACTGCAATCAGAACCAAGTTATAGCACACAGAGGCACACTCAAAACTTCACAGTTTATAAAGATGTAGAGCTGATGTCAGGCCATTGCCGCAAATAAAGTGGCGACAATGCATGTCTATTTTTGGACTTTATCCTACCAGAATTCTTGTAGGACCAATGACCTGCAATAAGAGAGATCTGGTAGGAGTTTGAAACCGAATGCAAACATTTTATAAAATAAGGATGTGAAAAAAGAAGAAACCTCACCATGTTCATTTCAATCTACGGAATCATGTTCATGCTTTAGCCCAGCTTCATTATTTTCACATCTCTGTAAAAAAAAAAAATTCAAAACATTTTAAACCACCTTATAATAATCAATGTAATGAATTTTTTACGTGGTATCATTTTTACACATTTTATGTTAGCACAATATAAAATGGTGTTGCTACCAACTGATGCAACTCATGAAGACTTATCTACTGTCATTCCCAATACTTTTATGATTCTCCACAACTATTACTGCAATTTACAAGGACATATGCATACTTCCCAATAAGTTAACAATGGTGCAGATACAATAATTATGCTATACAATGAGAACAAGAGAGAAAGCTTACTACATGTGAAATGAGATGTCTAAGGAAAGCAGCAAACAGAACAAGAAGAGATCATGTGAGAAATGAGGAGATTAAAGAAGATGTTGGAACAACATCAGTTGTCAAATATATTGAAAAACAGAGATTTAAATGATTCGGCCACCTAATGAGAATGAACTCTTATTGGCCAGCGGCAAGAACATACAACATGAAAATAGAAACAGCAAGATACAGAAGAAGACCAAGAAGAAGGTGGATTGAAAGAGTTACAAACATTCTGACACGTCACAGTACTACTGCATATCAAGTGACCATAAGTGCAATAGACTAAAAATGATTGTCATTCAATGCTGCATATGCATCACAGCATAAGCAGAGAAGAAAAGACAATAAGAACAAGAAAGTAACGCATTTCAATATATCATACAGGCCAAAATACAATGTATCTTTGTCTTTGAATCTACAAGAAAATAAATGTTGGCATCCGCAAATCCCAAACTGTTACCTCCTGTCCCTATGACAAGAACTAAACAGAGTGGGTGAAGCAATGCCATTATTTTTAATGTCTGACAGTCTAAAAGCCACACATGGTATGGTATGCTTCAACATGAGGGCGGAAAGTCTGTCAATCAGAAATGTGCAGAGATTTGTCACAAAAACAAAATGTTAATCTACGATACTATATGGGTACAATTGTAAGATGATATGCGTAATGTATATTGCAATCATATACAATTGATAGCATTTTTTTTTTAATGTATTCAGTTTGGTCAGATGAAAAGTTCATTGAGAGATGTTTCTATCTTAGCAATGATCTGTTCAAACTTTGAGAAACTCATTTTAAATAACGTCTAACTACATACATTGTAATTCATCATAAGCATCACAATACTCAGCCTTACACTTTACAGAAGCAGCTCTCAAACCAACGTTTCTGCCAGTTGGTAAGGTGAGGTCATAATAATAACATTTTGCATTGTATTTATACGCATAATTAAAATACTCCTACCTTTCCCTGACATATCCAATGGTGAAATAATACTTTTGTGTAACTATGGCCTTATGGTGTGAGGTAATGGCGCCCACAATGAAACATCATTAGTTGCCTCTTACAACGTTCATATTAGGTACTGGTATTATTTGCTTCCCTATTTATGACCACATATCAAGTCAAAACATATAACAATGACTGGACTTCAGTGTAAGCTTACATGTATCAAAAATGTTATAGAATTTATACTGTATGTTGGCCTCATGACATGCTTGTGAGTGGACACAATCAGAATAATAGACTTGTGCATCAGATATTCAGAGACTCTAGCCCAAGTTTTCATCATTACATGTATACCACATTCACAAACTTTACTAAAACAATTTCTATATCTAAAAAGAGAAATGTATATTTCATGTCTAATGAAAGAATGATGGAAGAATGCTTATTATTAATAACAAGTAAAAATATATACAAAAATGATGCAAGCAACTTCTGGTATGATGTGCATCTTCTTATAATTAACAACCAGATATATGATAGCACATAGCCATTCTTCAACGTCAAATTTGTTGCTATGTGTCACAGTCCAAGAGAGATTGTCATATCTGCATAGATCATCCTGAGACATTAGTACTCAACACTGTATTATGGGGGTAAAGTTGGTCTCCCTATTACGCCAACTACCATTAAGACTGACATCATGCAGCCTTTTACCAAGGACTCCACTTAAAGGTGGATTGATTAGCTCTATTTTGCTGACCATGCCTTATGTCTCATCAAATAAAAATGTTATTCAACTTAAACAGCCTTGTGCTACACAACGGTTTGATCTCACGTGCACATTTTTTAATCATCACAATGTAATTATACAAACAATGCAAGGATATTTTAAGAAAAGGATGAGTACATCATTAGAACAAAGAATTACAAATAAAAGTCACTGCGACACTAAACTAACAATCCGACTGCAAGCTTATAACACAATAATATTGTCTGACAAAAATGAAGCACATGTGGAATATATCCATACAGCAACGAGTTTTGTCAATATTTTCTATAAGCAGATGATTCAAGACTTGTACAAGCAATGTAACAGTCACTAAATGTCATCTGCTTTCAACACATGACCAACCATCAGGACATTTACACTGGACTTTCTACTTGTGTACATTATGGTCAGTTGATCTGTTATTCATGCGATTAAACATGTAACAAATGTGCACAAATATATATATATATATATATATATATATATTCAAAAGCACATTGTGGAGACTGCAATCAGAACCAAGTTATAGCACACAGAGGCACACTCAAAACTTCACAGTTTATAAAGATGTAGAGCTGAAGTGAAGTGTCAGGCCATTGCCGCAAATAAAGTGGCGACAATGCATGTCTACTTTTGGACTTTATCCTACCAGAATTCTTGTAGGACCAATGACCTGCAATAAGAGAGATCTGGTAGGAGTTTGAAACCGAATGCAAACATTTTATAAAATAAGGATGTGAAAAAAGAAGAAACCTCACCATGTTCATTTCAATCTACGGAATCATGTTCATGCTTTAGCCCAGCTTCATTATTTTCACATCTCTGTAGAACAAAAAATTCAAAACATTTTAAACCACCTTATAATAATCAATGTAATGAATTTTTTATGTGGTATCATTTTTACACATTTTATGTTAGCACAATATAAAATGGTGTTGCTACCAACTGATGCAACTCATGAAGACTTATCTACTGTCATTCCCATAACTTTTATTAATCTCCACAACTATTACTGCAATTTACAAGGACATATGCATACTTCCCAATAAGTTAACAATGGTGCAGATACAATAATTATGCTATACAATGAGAACAAGAGAGAAAGCTTACTACATGTGAAATGAGATGTCTAAGGAAAGCAGCAAACAGAACAAGAAGAGATCATGTGAGAAATGAGGAGATTAAAGAAGATGTTGGACCAACATCAGTTGTCAAATATATTGAAAAACAGAGATTTAAATGATTCGGCCACCTAATGAGAATGAACTCTTATTGGCCAGCGGCAAGAACATACAACATGAAAATAGAAACAGCAAGATACAGAAGAAGACCAAGAAGAAGGTGGATTGAAAGAGTTACAAACATTCTGACACGTCACAGTACTACTGCATATCAAGTGACCATATGTGCAATAGACTAAAAACGATTGTCATTCAATGCTGCATATGCATCACAGCATAAGCAGAGAAGAAAAGACAATAAGAACAAGAAAGTAACGCATTTCAATATATCATACAGGCCAAAATACAATCTATCTTTGTCTTTGAATCTACAAGAAAATAAATGTTGGCATCCGCAAATCCCAAACTGTTACCTCCTGTCCCTATGACAAGAACTAAACAGAGTGGGTGAAGCAATGCCATTATTTTTAATGTCTGACAGTCTAAAAGCCACACATGGTATGCTTCAACATGAGGGCGGAAAGTCTGTCAATCAGAAATGTGCAGAGATTTGTCACAAAAACAAAATGTTAATCTACGATACTAAATGGGTACAATTGTAAGATGATATGCGTAATGTATATTGCAATCATATACAATTGATAGCATTTTTTTTTAATGTATTCAGTTTGGTCAGATGAAAAGTTCATTGAGAGATGTTTCTATCTTAGCAATGATCTGTTCAAACTTTGAGAAACTCATTTTAAATAACGTCTAACTACATACGTTGTAATTCATCATTAGCATCACAATACTCAGTCTTACACTTTACAGAAGCAGCTCTCAAACCAACGTTTCTGCCAGTTGGTAAGGTGAGGTCATAATAATAACATTTTGCATTGTATTTATAAGCATAGTTAAAATACTCGTGCCTTTCCCTGACATATCCAATGGTGAAATAATACTTTTGTGTAACTATGGCCTTATGGTGTGAGGTAATGGCGCCCACAATGAAACATCATTAGTTGCCTCTTACAAAGTTCATATTAGGTACTGGTATTATTTGCTTCCCTATTTATGACCTCATATCAAGTCAAAACATATAACAATGACTGGACTTCAGTGTAAGCTTACATGTATCAAAAAATGTTATAGAATTTATACTGTCTGTTGGCCTCATGACATGCTTGTGAGTGGACACAATCAGAATAATAGACTTGTGCATCAGATATTCAGAGACTCTAGCCCAAGTTTTCATCATTACATGTATACCATATTCACAAACTTTACTAAAACAATTTCTATATCTAAAAAGAGAAATGTATATTTCATGTCTAATGAAAGAATGATGGAAGAATGCTTATTATTATTAACAAGTAAAAATAAATACAAAAATGATGCAAGCAACTTCTGGTATGATGTGCATCTTCTTATAATTAACAACCAGATATATGATAGCACATAGCTATTCTTCAACTTCAAATTAGTTGCTATGTGTCACAGTCCAAGAGAGATTGTCATATCTGCATAGATCATCCTGAGACATTAGTACTCAACACTGTATTATGGGGGTAAAGTTGGTCTCCCTATTACGCCAACTATCATTAAGACTGACATCATGCAGCCTTTTACCAAGGACTCCACTTAAAGGTGGATTGATTAGCTCTATTTTGCTGACCATGCCTTATGTCTCATCAAATAAAAATGTTATTCAACTTAAACAGCCTTGTGCTACACAACGGTTTGATCTCACGTGCACATTTTTTAATCATCACAATGTAATCATACAAACAACGCAAGGATATTTTAAGAAAAGGATGAGTACATCATTAGAACAAAGAATTACAAATAAAAGTCACTGCGACACTAAACTAACAATCCGACTGCAAGCTTATAACACAAAAATATTGTCTGACAAAAATGAAGCACATGTGGAATATATCCATACAGCAACGAGTTTTGTCAATATTTTCTATAAGCAGATGATTCAAGACTTGTACAAGCAATGTAACAGTCACTAAATGTCATCTGCTTTCAACACATGACCAACCATCAGGACATTTACACTGGACTTTCTACTTGTGTACATTATGGTCAGTTGATCTGTTATTCATGCGATTAAACATGTAACAAATGTGCACAAATATATATATATATATATATATTCAAAAGCACATTGTGGAGACTGCAATCAGAACCAAGTTATAGCACACAGAGGCACACTCAAAACTTCACAGTTTATAAAGATGTAGAGCTGAAGTGAAGTGTCAGGCCATTGCCGCAAATAAAGTGGCGACAATGCATGTCTACTTTTGGACTTTATCCTACCAGAATTCTTGTAGGACCAATGACCTGCAATAAGAGAGATCTGGTAGGAGTTTGAAACCGAATGCAAACATTTTATAAAATAAGGATGTGAAAAAAGAAGAAACCTCACCATGTTCATTTCAATCTACGGAATCATGTTCATGCTTTAGCCCAGCTTCATTATTTTCACATCTCTGTAGAACAAAAAATTCAAAACATTTTAAACCACCTTATAATAATCAATGTAATGAATTTTTTACGTGGTATTTTTACACATTTTATGTTAGCACAATATAAAATGGTGTTGCTACCAACTGATGCAACTCATGAAGACTTATCTACTGTCATTCCCATAACTTTTATTAATCTCCACAACTATTACTGCAATTTACAAGGACATATGCATACTTCCCAATAAGTTAACAATGGTGCAGATACAATAATTATGCTATACAATGAGAACAAGAGAGAAAGCTTACTACATGTGAAATGAGATGTCTAAGGAAAGCAGCAAACAGAACAAGAAGAGATCATGTGAGAAATGAGGAGATTAAAGAAGATGTTGGACCAACATCAGTTGTCAAATATATTGAAAAACAGAGATTTAAATGATTCGGCCACCTAATGAGAATGAACTCTTATTGGCCAGCGGCAAGAACATACAACATGAAAATAGAAACAGCAAGATACAGAAGAAGACCAAGAAGAAGGTGGATTGAAAGAGTTACAAACATTCTGACACGTCACAGTACTACTGCATATCAAGTGACCATATGTGCAATAGACTAAAAACGATTGTCATTCAATGCTGCATATGCATCACAGCATAAGCAGAGAAGAAAAGACAATAAGAACAAGAAAGTAACGCATTTCAATATATCATACAGGCCAAAATACAATCTATCTTTGTCTTTGAATCTACAAGAAAATAAATGTTGGCATCCGCAAATCCCAAACTGTTACCTCCTGTCCCTATGACAAGAACTAAACAGAGTGGGTGAAGCAATGCCATTATTTTTAATGTCTGACAGTCTAAAAGCCACACATGGTATGCTTCAACATGAGGGCGGAAAGTCTGTCAATCAGAAATGTGCAGAGATTTGTCACAAAAACAAAATGTTAATCTACGATACTATATGGGTACAATTGTAAGATGATATGCGTAATGTATATTGCAATCATATACAATTGATAGCATTTTTTTTAAATGTATTCAGTTTGGTCAGATGAAAAGTTCATTGAGAGATGTTTCTATCTTAGCAATGATCTGTTCAAACTTTGAGAAACTCATTTTAAATAACGTCTAACTACATACGTTGTAATTCATCATTAGCATCACAATACTCAGCCTTACACTTTATAGAAGCAGCTCTCAAACCAATGTTTCTGCCAGTTGGTAAGGTGAGGTCATAATAATAACATTTTGCATTGTATTTATAAGCATAGTTAAAATACTCGTGCCTTTCCCTGACATATCCAATGGTGAAATAATACTTTTGTGTAACTATGGCCTTATGGTGTGAGGTAATGGCGCCCACAATGAAACATCATTAGTTGCCTCTTACAACATTCATATTAGGTACTGGTATTATTTGCTTCCCTATTTATGACCTCATATCAAGTCAAAACATATAACAATGACTGGACTTCAGTGTAAGCTTACATGTATCAAAAATGTTATAGAATTTATATTGTCTGTCTGCCTCATGACATGCTTGTGAGTGGACACAATCAGAATAATAGACTTGTGCATCAGATATTCAGAGACTCTAGCCCAAGTTTTCATCATTACATGTATACCATATTCACAAACTTTACTAAAACAATTTCTATATCTAAAAAGAGAAATGTATATTTCATGTCTAATGAAAGAATGATGGAAGAATGCTTATTATTAATAACAAGTAAAAATAAATACAAAAATGATGCAAGCAACTTCTGGTATGATGTGCATCTTCTTATAATTAATAACCAGATATATGATAGCACATAGCTATTCTTCAACTTCAAATTTGTTGCTATGTGTCACAGTCCAAGAGAGATTGTCATATCTGCATAGATCATCCTGAGACATTAGTACTCAACACTGTATTATGGGGGTAAAGTTGGTCTCCCTATTACGCCAACTATCATTAAGACTGACATCATGCAGCCTTTTACCAAGGACTCCACGTAAAAGTGGATTGATTAGCTCTTTTTTGCTGACCATGCCTTATGTCTCATCAAATAAAAATGTTATTCAACTCAAACAGCCTTGTGCTACACAACGGTTTGATCTCACGTGCACATTTTTTAATCATCACAATGTAATCATACAAACAACGCAAGGATATTTTAAGAAAAGGATGAGTACATCATTAGAACAAAGAATTACAAATAAAAGTCACTGCGACACTAAACTAACAATCCGACTGCAAGCTTATAACACAAAAATATTGTCTGACAAAAATGAAGCACATGTGGAATATATCCATACAGCAACGAGTTTTGTCAATATTTTCTATAAGCAGATGATTCAAGACTTGTACAAGCAATGTAACAGTCACTAAATGTCATCTGCTTTCAACACATGACCAACCATCAGGACATTTACACTGGACTTTCTACTGTGTACATTATGGTCAGTTGATCTGTTATTCATGCGATTAAACATGTAACAAATGTGCACAAATATATATATATATATATATATTCAAAAGCACATTGTGGAGACTGCAATCAGAACCAAGTTATAGCACACAGAGGCACACTCAAAACTTCACAGTTTATAAAGATGTAGAGCTGAAGTGAAGTGTCAGGCCATTGCCGCAAATAAAGTGGCGACAATGCATGTCTATTTTTGGACTTTATCCTACCAGAATTCTTGTAGGACCAATGACCTGCAATAAGAGAGATCTGGTAGGAGTTTGAAACCGAATGCAAACATTTTATAAAATAAGGATGTGAAAAAAGAAGAAACCTCACCATGTTCATTTCAATCTACGGAATCATGTTCATGCTTTAGCCCAGCTTCATTATTTTCACATCTCTGTAAAAAAAAAAAATTCAAAACATTTTAAACCACCTTATAATAATCAATGTAATGAATTTTTTACGTGGTATCATTTTTACACATTTTATGTTAGCACAATATAAAATGGTGTTGCTACCAACTGATGCAACTCATGAAGACTTATCTACTGTCATTCCCAATACTTTTATGATTCTCCACAACTATTACTGCAATTTACAAGGACATATGCATACTTCCCAATAAGTTAACAATGGTGCAGATACAATAATTATGCTATACAATGAGAACAAGAGAGAAAGCTTACTACATGTGAAATGAGATGTCTAAGGAAAGCAGCAAACAGAACAAGAAGAGATCATGTGAGAAATGAGGAGATTAAAGAAGATGTTGGAACAACATCAGTTGTCAAATATATTGAAAAACAGAGATTTAAATGATTCGGCCACCTAATGAGAATGAACTCTTATTGGCCAGCGGCAAGAACATACAACATGAAAATAGAAACAGCAAGATACAGAAGAAGACCAAGAAGAAGGTGGATTGAAAGAGTTACAAACATTCTGACACGTCACAGTACTACTGCATATCAAGTGACCATAAGTGCAATAGACTAAAAATGATTGTCATTCAATGCTGCATATGCATCACAGCATAAGCAGAGAAGAAAAGACAATAAGAACAAGAAAGTAACGCATTTCAATATATCATACAGGCCAAAATACAATGTATCTTTGTCTTTGAATCTACAAGAAAATAAATGTTGGCATCCGCAAATCCCAAACTGTTACCTCCTGTCCCTATGACAAGAACTAAACAGAGTGGGTGAAGCAATGCCATTATTTTTAATGTCTGACAGTCTAAAAGCCACACATGGTATGGTATGCTTCAACATGAGGGCGGAAAGTCTGTCAATCAGAAATGTGCAGAGATTTGTCACAAAAACAAAATGTTAATCTACGATACTATATGGGTACAATTGTAAGATGATATGCGTAATGTATATTGCAATCATATACAATTGATAGCATTTTTTTTAAATGTATTCAGTTTGGTCAGATGAAAAGTTCATTGAGAGATGTTTCTATCTTAGCAATGATCTGTTCAAACTTTGAGAAACTCATTTTAAATAACGTCTAACTACATACGTTGTAATTCATCATTAGCATCACAATACTCAGCCTTACACTTTATAGAAGCAGCTCTCAAACCAATGTTTCTGCCAGTTGGTAAGGTGAGGTCATAATAATAACATTTTGCATTGTATTTATAAGCATAGTTAAAATACTCGTGCCTTTCCCTGACATATCCAATGGTGAAATAATACTTTTGTGTAACTATGGCCTTATGGTGTGAGGTAATGGCGCCCACAATGAAACATCATTAGTTGCCTCTTACAACATTCATATTAGGTACTGGTATTATTTGCTTCCCTATTTATGACCTCATATCAAGTCAAAACATATAACAATGACTGGACTTCAGTGTAAGCTTACATGTATCAAAAATGTTATAGAATTTATATTGTCTGTCTGCCTCATGACATGCTTGTGAGTGGACACAATCAGAATAATAGACTTGTGCATCAGATATTCAGAGACTCTAGCCCAAGTTTTCATCATTACATGTATACCATATTCACAAACTTTACTAAAACAATTTCTATATCTAAAAAGAGAAATGTATATTTCATGTCTAATGAAAGAATGATGGAAGAATGCTTATTATTAATAACAAGTAAAAATAAATACAAAAATGATGCAAGCAACTTCTGGTATGATGTGCATCTTCTTATAATTAATAACCAGATATATGATAGCACATAGCTATTCTTCAACTTCAAATTTGTTGCTATGTGTCACAGTCCAAGAGAGATTGTCATATCTGCATAGATCATCCTGAGACATTAGTACTCAACACTGTATTATGGGGGTAAAGTTGGTCTCCCTATTACGCCAACTATCATTAAGACTGACATCATGCAGCCTTTTACCAAGGACTCCACGTAAAAGTGGATTGATTAGCTCTTTTTTGCTGACCATGCCTTATGTCTCATCAAATAAAAATGTTATTCAACTTAAACAGCCTTGTGCTACACAACGGTTTGATCTCACGTGCACATTTTTTAATCATCACAATGTAATCATACAAACAACGCAAGGATATTTTAAGAAAAGGATGAGTACATCATTAGAACAAAGAATTACAAATAAAAGTCACTGCGACACTAAACTAACAATCCGACTGCAAGCTTATAACACAAAAATATTGTCTGACAAAAATGAAGCACATGTGGAATATATCCATACAGCAACGAGTTTTGTCAATATTTTCTATAAGCAGATGATTCAAGACTTGTACAAGCAATGTAACAGTCACTAAATGTCATCTGCTTTCAACACATGACCAACCATCAGGACATTTACACTGGACTTTCTACTGTGTACATTATGGTCAGTTGATCTGTTATTCATGCGATTAAACATGTAACAAATGTGCACAAATATATATATATATATATATTCAAAAGCACATTGTGGAGACTGCAATCAGAACCAAGTTATAGCACACAGAGGCACACTCAAAACTTCACAGTTTATAAAGATGTAGAGCTGAAGTGAAGTGTCAGGCCATTGCCGCAAATAAAGTGGCGACAATGCATGTCTATTTTTGGACTTTATCCTACCAGAATTCTTGTAGGACCAATGACCTGCAATAAGAGAGATCTGGTAGGAGTTTGAAACCGAATGCAAACATTTTATAAAATAAGGATGTGAAAAAAGAAGAAACCTCACCATGTTCATTTCAATCTACGGAATCATGTTCATGCTTTAGCCCAGCTTCATTATTTTCACATCTCTGTAAAAAAAAAAAATTCAAAACATTTTAAACCACCTTATAATAATCAATGTAATGAATTTTTTACGTGGTATCATTTTTACACATTTTATGTTAGCACAATATAAAATGGTGTTGCTACCAACTGATGCAACTCATGAAGACTTATCTACTGTCATTCCCAATACTTTTATGATTCTCCACAACTATTACTGCAATTTACAAGGACATATGCATACTTCCCAATAAGTTAACAATGGTGCAGATACAATAATTATGCTATACAATGAGAACAAGAGAGAAAGCTTACTACATGTGAAATGAGATGTCTAAGGAAAGCAGCAAACAGAACAAGAAGAGATCATGTGAGAAATGAGGAGATTAAAGAAGATGTTGGAACAACATCAGTTGTCAAATATATTGAAAAACAGAGATTTAAATGATTCGGCCACCTAATGAGAATGAACTCTTATTGGCCAGCGGCAAGAACATACAACATGAAAATAGAAACAGCAAGATACAGAAGAAGACCAAGAAGAAGGTGGATTGAAAGAGTTACAAACATTCTGACACGTCACAGTACTACTGCATATCAAGTGACCATAAGTGCAATAGACTAAAAATGATTGTCATTCAATGCTGCATATGCATCACAGCATAAGCAGAGAAGAAAAGACAATAAGAACAAGAAAGTAACGCATTTCAATATATCATACAGGCCAAAATACAATGTATCTTTGTCTTTGAATCTACAAGAAAATAAATGTTGGCATCCGCAAATCCCAAACTGTTACCTCCTGTCCCTATGACAAGAACTAAACAGAGTGGGTGAAGCAATGCCATTATTTTTAATGTCTGACAGTCTAAAAGCCACACATGGTATGGTATGCTTCAACATGAGGGCGGAAAGTCTGTCAATCAGAAATGTGCAGAGATTTGTCACAAAAACAAAATGTTAATCTACGATACTATATGGGTACAATTGTAAGATGATATGCGTAATGTATATTGCAATCATATACAATTGATAGCATTTTTTTTTTAATGTATTCAGTTTGGTCAGATGAAAAGTTCATTGAGAGATGTTTCTATCTTAGCAATGATCTGTTCAAACTTTGAGAAACTCATTTTAAATAACGTCTAACTACATACGTTGTAATTCATCATTAGCATCACAATACTCAGTCTTACACTTTACAGAAGCAGCTCTCAAACCAATGTTTCTGCCAGTTGGTAAGGTGAGGTCATAATAATAACATTTTGCATTGTATTTATAAGCAGTTAAAATACTCGTGCCTTTCCCTGACATATCCAATGGTGAAATAATACTTTTGTGTAACTATGGCCTTATGGTGTGAGGTAATGGCGCCCACAATGAAACATCATTAGTTGCCTCTTACAAAGTTCATATTAGGTACTGGTATTATTTGCTTCCCTATTTATGACCTCATATCAAGTCAAAACATATAACAATGACTGGACTTCAGTGTAAGCTTACATGTATCAAAAAATGTTATAGAATTTATACTGTCTGTTGGCCTCATGACATGCTTGTGAGTGGACACAATCAGAATAATAGACTTGTGCATCAGATATTCAGAGACTCTAGCCCAAGTTTTCATCATTACATGTATACCATATTCACAAACTTTACTAAAACAATTTCTATATCTAAAAAGAGAAATGTATATTTCATGTCTAATGAAAGAATGATGGAAGAATGCTTATTATTATTAACAAGTAAAAATAAATACAAAAATGATGCAAGCAACTTCTGGTATGATGTGCATCTTCTTATAATTAATAACCAGATATATGATAGCACATAGCTATTCTTCAACTTCAAATTTGTTGCTATGTGTCACAGTCCAAGAGAGATTGTCATATCTGCATAGATCATCCTGAGACATTAGTACTCAACACTGTATTATGGGGGTAAAGTTGGTCTCCCTATTACGCCAACTATCATTAAGACTGACATCATGCAGCCTTTTACCAAGGACTCCACGTAAAAGTGGATTGATTAGCTCTTTTTTGCTGACCATGCCTTATGTCTCATCAAATAAAAATGTTATTCAACTTAAACAGCCTTGTGCTACACAACGGTTTGATCTCACGTGCACATTTTTTAATCATCACAATGTAATCATACAAACAACAAAAGGATATTTTAAGAAAAGGATGAGTACATCATTAGAACAAAGAATTACAAATAAAAGTCACTGCGACACTAAACTAACAATCCGACTGCAAGCTTATAACACAAAAATATTGTCTGACAAAAATGAAGCACATGTGGAATATATCCATACAGCAACGAGTTTTGTCAATATTTTCTATAAGCAGATGATTCAAGACTTGTACAAGCAATGTAACAGTCACTAAATGTCATCTGCTTTCAACACATGACCAACCATCAGGACATTTACACTGGACTTTCTACTGTGTACATTATGGTCAGTTGATCTGTTATTCATGCGATTAAACATGTAACAAATGTGCACAATATATATATATATATATATATATATATATATATATATATATATATATATATATATATATATATATATATATATATATATATATATTCAAAAGCACATTGTGGAGACTGCAATCAGAACCAAGTTATAGCACACAGAGGCACACTCAAAACTTCACAGTTTATAAAGATGTAGAGCTGAAGTGAAGTGTCAGGCCATTGCCGCAAATAAAGTGGCGACAATGCATGTCTACTTTTGGACTTTATCCTACCAGAATTCTTGTAGGACCAATGACCTGCAATAAGAGAGATCTGGTAGGAGTTTGAAACCGAATGCAAACATTTTATAAAATAAGGATGTGAAAAAAGAAGAAACCTCACCATGTTCATTTCAATCTACGGAATCATGTTCATGCTTTAGCCCAGCTTCATTATTTTCACATCTCTGTAGAACAAAAAATTCAAAACATTTTAAACCACCTTATAATAATCAATGTAATGAATTTTTTACGTGGTATCATTTTTACACATTTTATGTTAGCACAATATAAAATGGTGTTGCTACCAACTGATGCAACTCATGAAGACTTATCTACTGTCATTCCCATAACTTTTATTAATCTCCACAACTATTACTGCAATTTACAAGGACATATGCATACTTCCCAATAAGTTAACAATGGTGCAGATACAATAATTATGCTATACAATGAGAACAAGAGAGAAAGCTTACTACATGTGAAATGAGATGTCTAAGGAAAGCAGCAAACAGAACAAGAAGAGATCATGTGAGAAATGAGGAGATTAAAGAAGATGTTGGACCAACATCAGTTGTCAAATATATTGAAAAACAGAGATTTAAATGATTCGGCCACCTAATGAGAATGAACTCTTATTGGCCAGCGGCAAGAACATACAACATGAAAATAGAAACAGCAAGATACAGAAGAAGACCAAGAAGAAGGTGGATTGAAAGAGTTACAAACATTCTGACACGTCACAGTACTACTGCATATCAAGTGACCATATGTGCAATAGACTAAAAACGATTGTCATTCAATGCTGCATATGCATCACAGCATAAGCAGAGAAGAAAAGACAATTAAGAACAAGAAAGTAACGCATTTCAATATATCATACAGGCCAAAATACAATCTATCTTTGTCTTTGAATCTACAAGAAAATAAATGTTGGCATCCGCAAATCCCAAACTGTTACCTCCTGTCCCTATGACAAGAACTAAACAGAGTGGGTGAAGCAATGCCATTATTTTTAATGTCTGACAGTCTAAAAGCCACACATGGTATGCTTCAACATGAGGGCGGAAAGTCTGTCAATCAGAAATGTGCAGAGATTTGTCACAAAAACAAAATGTTAATCTACGATACTAAATGGGTACAATTGTAAGATGATATGCGTAATGTATATTGCAATCATATACAATTGATAGCATTTTTTTTTTAATGTATTCAGTTTGGTCAGATGAAAAGTTCATTGAGAGATGTTTCTATCTTAGCAATGATCTGTTCAAACTTTGAGAAACTCATTTTAAATAACGTCTAACTACATACGTTGTAATTCATCATTAGCATCACAATACTCAGTCTTACACTTTACAGAAGCAGCTCTCAAACCAACGTTTCTGCCAGTTGGTAAGGTGAGGTCATAATAATAACATTTTGCATTGTATTTATAAGCATAGTTAAAATACTCGTGCCTTTCCCTGACATATCCAATGGTGAAATAATACTTTTGTGTAACTATGGCCTTATGGTGTGAGGTAATGGCGCCCACAATGAAACATCATTAGTTGCCTCTTACAACATTCATATTAGGTACTGGTATTATTTGCTTCCCTATTTATGACCTCATATCAAGTCAAAACATATAACAATGACTGGACTTCAGTGTAAGCTTACATGTATCAAAAAATGTTATAGAATTTATACTGTCTGTTGGCCTCATGACATGCTTGTGAGTGGACACAATCAGAATAATAGACTTGTGCATCAGATATTCAGAGACTCTAGCCCAAGTTTTCATCATTACATGTATACCACAACACAAACTTTACTAAAACAATTTCTATATCTAAAAAGAGAAATGTATATTTCATGTCTAATGAAAGAATGATGGAAGAATGCTTATTATTAACAAGTAAAAATAAATACAAAAATGATGCAAGCAACTTCTGGTATGATGTGCATCTTCTTATAATTAACAACCAGATATATGATAGCACATAGCTATTCTTCAACTTCAAATTAGTTGCTATGTGTCACAGTCCAAGAGAGATTGTCATATCTGCATAGATCATCCTGAGACATTAGTACTCAACACTGTATTATGGGGGTAAAGTTGGTCTCCCTATTACGCCAACTATCATTAAGACTGACATCATGCAGCCTTTTACCAAGGACTCCACGTAAAAGTGGATTGATTAGCTCTTTTTTGCTGACCATGCCTTATGTCTCATCAAATAAAAATGTTATTCAACTTAAACAGCCTTGTGCTACACAACGGTTTGATCTCACGTGCACATTTTTTAATCATCACAATGTAATCATACAAACAACAAAAGGATATTTTAAGAAAAGGATGAGTACATCATTAGAACAAAGAATTACAAATAAAAGTCACTGCGACACTAAACTAACAATCCGACTGCAAGCTTATAACACAATAATATTGTCTGACAAAAATGAAGCACATGTGGAATATATCCATACAGCAACGAGTTTTGTCAATATTTTCTATAAGCAGATGATTCAAGACTTGTACAAGCAATGTAACAGTCACTAAATGTCATCTGCTTTCAACACATGACCAACCATCAGGACATTTACACTGGACTTTCTACTGTGTACATTATGGTCAGTTGATCTGTTATTCATGCGATTAAACATGTAACAAATGTGCACAAATATATATATATATATATTCAAAAGCACATTGTGGAGACTGCAATCAGAACCAAGTTATAGCACACAGAGGCACACTCAAAACTTCACAGTTTATAAAGATGTAGAGCTGAAGTGAAGTGTCAGGCCATTGCCGCAAATAAAGTGGCGACAATGCATGTCTACTTTTGGACTTTATCCTACCAGAATTCTTGTAGGACCAATGACCTGCAATAAGAGAGATCTGGTAGGAGTTTGAAACCGAATGCAAACATTTTATAAAATAAGGATGTGAAAAAAGAAGAAACCTCACCATGTTCATTTCAATCTACGGAATCATGTTCATGCTTTAGCCCAGCTTCATTATTTTCACATCTCTGTAGAACAAAAAATTCAAAACATTTTAAACCACCTTATAATAATCAATGTAATGAATTTTTTACGTGGTATCATTTTTACACATTTTATGTTAGCACAATATAAAATGGTGTTGCTACCAACTGATGCAACTCATGAAGACTTATCTACTGTCATTCCCATAACTTTTATTAATCTCCACAACTATTACTGCAATTTACAAGGACATATGCATACTTCCCAATAAGTTAACAATGGTGCAGATACAATAATTATGCTATACAATGAGAACAAGAGAGAAAGCTTACTACATGTGAAATGAGATGTCTAAGGAAAGCAGCAAACAGAACAAGAAGAGATCATGTGAGAAATGAGGAGATTAAAGAAGATGTTGGACCAACATCAGTTGTCAAATATATTGAAAAACAGAGATTTAAATGATTCGGCCACCTAATGAGAATGAACTCTTATTGGCCAGCGGCAAGAACATACAACATGAAAATAGAAACAGCAAGATACAGAAGAAGACCAAGAAGAAGGTGGATTGAAAGAGTTACAAACATTCTGACACGTCACAGTACTACTGCATATCAAGTGACCATATGTGCAATAGACTAAAAACGATTGTCATTCAATGCTGCATATGCATCACAGCATAAGCAGAGAAGAAAAGACAATAAGAACAAGAAAGTAACGCATTTCAATATATCATACAGGCCAAAATACAATCTATCTTTGTCTTTGAATCTACAAGAAAATAAATGTTGGCATCCGCAAATCCCAAACTGTTACCTCCTGTCCCTATGACAAGAACTAAACAGAGTGGGTGAAGCAATGCCATTATTTTTAATGTCTGACAGTCTAAAAGCCACACATGGTATGCTTCAACATGAGGGCGGAAAGTCTGTCAATCAGAAATGTGCAGAGATTTGTCACAAAAACAAAATGTTAATCTACGATACTAAATGGGTACAATTGTAAGATGATATGCGTAATGTATATTGCAATCATATACAATTGATAGCATTTTTTTTTTAATGTATTCAGTTTGGTCAGATGAAAAGTTCATTGAGAGATGTTTCTATCTTAGCAATGATCTGTTCAAACTTTGAGAAACTCATTTTAAATAACGTCTAACTACATACGTTGTAATTCATCATTAGCATCACAATACTCAGTCTTACACTTTACAGAAGCAGCTCTCAAACCAACGTTTCTGCCAGTTGGTAAGGTGAGGTCATAATAATAACATTTTGCATTGTATTTATAAGCATAGTTAAAATACTCGTGCCTTTCCCTGACATATCCAATGGTGAAATAATACTTTTGTGTAACTATGGCCTTATGGTGTGAGGTAATGGCGCCCACAATGAAACATCATTAGTTGCCTCTTACAAAGTTCATATTAGGTACTGGTATTATTTGCTTCCCTATTTATGACCTCATATCAAGTCAAAACATATAACAATGACTGGACTTCAGTGTAAGCTTACATGTATCAAAAAATGTTATAGAATTTATACTGTCTGTTGGCCTCATGACATGCTTGTGAGTGGACACAATCAGAATAATAGACTTGTGCATCAGATATTCAGAGACTCTAGCCCAAGTTTTCATCATTACATGTATACCATATTCACAAACTTTACTAAAACAATTTCTATATCTAAAAAGAGAAATGTATATTTCATGTCTAATGAAAGAATGATGGAAGAATGCTTATTATTATTAACAAGTAAAAATAAATACAAAAATGATGCAAGCAACTTCTGGTATGATGTGCATCTTCTTATAATTAACAACCAGATATATGATAGCACATAGCTATTCTTCAACTTCAAATTAGTTGCTATGTGTCACAGTCCAAGAGAGATTGTCATATCTGCATAGATCATCCTGAGACATTAGTACTCAACACTGTATTATGGGGGTAAAGTTGGTCTCCCTATTACGCCAACTATCATTAAGACTGACATCATGCAGCCTTTTACCAAGGACTCCACTTAAAGGTGGATTGATTAGCTCTATTTTGCTGACCATGCCTTATGTCTCATCAAATAAAAATGTTATTCAACTTAAACAGCCTTGTGCTACACAACGGTTTGATCTCACGTGCACATTTTTTAATCATCACAATGTAATCATACAAACAACGCAAGGATATTTTAAGAAAAGGATGAGTACATCATTAGAACAAAGAATTACAAATAAAAGTCACTGCGACACTAAACTAACAATCCGACTGCAAGCTTATAACACAATAATATTGTCTGACAAAAATGAAGCACATGTGGAATATATCCATACAGCAACGAGTTTTGTCAATATTTTCTATAAGCAGATGATTCAAGACTTGTACAAGCAATGTAACAGTCACTAAATGTCATCTGCTTTCAACACATGACCAACCATCAGGACATTTACACTGGACTTTCTACTGTGTACATTATGGTCAGTTGATCTGTTATTCATGCGATTAAACATGTAACAAATGTGCACAAATATATATATATATATATTCAAAAGCACATTGTGGAGACTGCAATCAGAACCAAGTTATAGCACACAGAGGCACACTCAAAACTTCACAGTTTATAAAGATGTAGAGCTGAAGTGAAGTGTCAGGCCATTGCCGCAAATAAAGTGGCGACAATGCATGTCTACTTTTGGACTTTATCCTACCAGAATTCTTGTAGGACCAATGACCTGCAATAAGAGAGATCTGGTAGGAGTTTGAAACCGAATGCAAACATTTTATAAAATAAGGATGTGAAAAAAGAAGAAACCTCACCATGTTCATTTCAATCTACGGAATCATGTTCATGCTTTAGCCCAGCTTCATTATTTTCACATCTCTGTAAAAAAAAAAAATTCAAAACATTTTAAACCACCTTATAATAATCAATGTAATGAATTTTTTACGTGGTATCATTTTTACACATTTTATGTTAGCACAATATAAAATGGTGTTGCTACCAACTGATGCAACTCATGAAGACTTATCTACTGTCATTCCCAATACTTTTATGATTCTCCACAACTATTACTGCAATTTACAAGGACATATGCATACTTCCCAATAAGTTAACAATGGTGCAGATACAATAATTATGCTATACAATGAGAACAAGAGAGAAAGCTTACTACATGTGAAATGAGATGTCTAAGGAAAGCAGCAAACAGAACAAGAAGAGATCATGTGAGAAATGAGGAGATTAAAGAAGATGTTGGAACAACATCAGTTGCCAAATATATTGAAAAACAGAGATTTAAATGATTCGGCCACCTAATGAGAATGAACTCTTATTGGCCAGCGGCAAGAACATACAACATGAAAATAGAAACAGCAAGATACAGAAGAAGACCAAGAAGAAGGTGGATTGAAAGAGTTACAAACATTCTGACACGTCACAGTACTACTGCATATCAAGTGACCATAAGTGCAATAGACTAAAAATGATTGTCATTCAATGCTGCATATGCATCACAGCATAAGCAGAGAAGAAAAGACAATAAGAACAAGAAAGTAACGCATTTCAATATATCATACAGGGCAAAATACAATGTATCTTTGTCTTTGAATCTACAAGAAAATAAATGTTGGCATCCGCAAATCCCAAACTGTTACCTCCTGTCCCTATGACAAGAACTAAACAGAGTGGGTGAAGCAATGCCATTATTTTTAATGTCTGACAGTCTAAAAGCCACACATGGTATGGTATGCTTCAACATGAGGGCGGAAAGTCTGTCAATCAGAAATGTGCAGAGATTTGTCACAAAAACAAAATGTTAATCTACGATACTATATGGGTACAATTGTAAGATGATATGCGTAATGTATATTGCAATCATATACAATTGATAGCATTTTTTTTTTAATGTATTCAGTTTGGTCAGATGAAAAGTTCATTGAGAGATGTTTCTATCTTAGCAATGATCTGTTCAAACTTTGAGAAACTCATTTTAAATAACGTCTAACTACATACGTTGTAATTCATCATTAGCATCACAATACTCAGTCTTACACTTTACAGAAGCAGCTCTCAAACCAATGTTTCTGCCAGTTGGTAAGGTGAGGTCATAATAATAACATTTTGCATTGTATTTATAAGCAGTTAAAATACTCGTGCCTTTCCCTGACATATCCAATGGTGAAATAATACTTTTGTGTAACTATGGCCTTATGGTGTGAGGTAATGGCGCCCACAATGAAACATCATTAGTTGCCTCTTACAAAGTTCATATTAGGTACTGGTATTATTTGCTTCCCTATTTATGACCTCATATCAAGTCAAAACATATAACAATGACTGGACTTCAGTGTAAGCTTACATGTATCAAAAAATGTTATAGAATTTATACTGTCTGTTGGCCTCATGACATGCTTGTGAGTGGACACAATCAGAATAATAGACTTGTGCATCAGATATTCAGAGACTCTAGCCCAAGTTTTCATCATTACATGTATACCATATTCACAAACTTTACTAAAACAATTTCTATATCTAAAAAGAGAAATGTATATTTCATGTCTAATGAAAGAATGATGGAAGAATGCTTATTATTATTAACAAGTAAAAATAAATACAAAAATGATGCAAGCAACTTCTGGTATGATGTGCATCTTCTTATAATTAACAACCAGATATATGATAGCACATAGCTATTCTTCAACTTCAAATTAGTTGCTATGTGTCACAGTCCAAGAGAGATTGTCATATCTGCATAGATCATCCTGAGACATTAGTACTCAACACTGTATTATGGGGGTAAAGTTGGTCTCCCTATTACGCCAACTATCATTAAGACTGACATCATGCAGCCTTTTACCAAGGACTCCACGTAAAAGTGGATTGATTAGCTCTTTTTTGCTGACCATGCCTTATGTCTCATCAAATAAAAATGTTATTCAACTTAAACAGCCTTGTGCTACACAACGGTTTGATCTCACGTGCACATTTTTTAATCATCACAATGTAATCATACAAACAACGCAAGGATATTTTAAGAAAAGGATGAGTACATCATTAGAACAAAGAATTACAAATAAAAGTCACTGCGACACTAAACTAACAATCCGACTGCAAGCTTATAACACAATAATATTGTCTGACAAAAATGAAGCACATGTGGAATATATCCATACAGCAACGAGTTTTGTCAATATTTTCTATAAGCAGATGATTCAAGACTTGTACAAGCAATGTAACAGTCACTAAATGTCATCTGCTTTCAACACATGACCAACCATCAGGACATTTACACTGGACTTTCTACTGTGTACATTATGGTCAGTTGATCTGTTATTCATGCGATTAAACATGTAACAAATGTGCACAAATATATATATATATATATATTCAAAAGCACATTGTGGAGACTGCAATCAGAACCAAGTTATAGCACACAGAGGCACACTCAAAACTTCACAGTTTATAAAGATGTAGAGCTGAAGTGAAGTGTCAGGCCATTGCCGCAAATAAAGTGGCGACAATGCATGTCTATTTTTGGACTTTATCCTACCAGAATTCTTGTAGGACCAATGACCTGCAATAAGAGAGATCTGGTAGGAGTTTGAAACCGAATGCAAACATTTTATAAAATAAGGATGTGAAAAAAGAAGAAACCTCACCATGTTCATTTCAATCTACGGAATCATGTTCATGCTTTAGCCCAGCTTCATTATTTTCACATCTCTGTAAAAAAAAAAAATTCAAAACATTTTAAACCACCTTATAATAATCAATGTAATGAATTTTTTACGTGGTATCATTTTTACACATTTTATGTTAGCACAATATAAAATGGTGTTGCTACCAACTGATGCAACTCATGAAGACTTATCTACTGTCATTCCCAATACTTTTATGATTCTCCACAACTATTACTGCAATTTACAAGGACATATGCATACTTCCCAATAAGTTAACAATGGTGCAGATACAATAATTATGCTATACAATGAGAACAAGAGAGAAAGCTTACTACATGTGAAATGAGATGTCTAAGGAAAGCAGCAAACAGAACAAGAAGAGATCATGTGAGAAATGAGGAGATTAAAGAAGATGTTGGAACAACATCAGTTGCCAAATATATTGAAAAACAGAGATTTAAATGATTCGGCCACCTAATGAGAATGAACTCTTATTGGCCAGCGGCAAGAACATACAACATGAAAATAGAAACAGCAAGATACAGAAGAAGACCAAGAAGAAGGTGGATTGAAAGAGTTACAAACATTCTGACACGTCACAGTACTACTGCATATCAAGTGACCATAAGTGCAATAGACTAAAAATGATTGTCATTCAATGCTGCATATGCATCACAGCATAAGCAGAGAAGAAAAGACAATAAGAACAAGAAAGTAACGCATTTCAATATATCATACAGGCCAAAATACAATGTATCTTTGTCTTTGAATCTACAAGAAAATAAATGTTGGCATCCGCAAATCCCAAACTGTTACCTCCTGTCCCTATGACAAGAACTAAACAGAGTGGGTGAAGCAATGCCATTATTTTTAATGTCTGACAGTCTAAAAGCCACACATGGTATGGTATGCTTCAACATGAGGGCGGAAAGTCTGTCAATCAGAAATGTGCAGAGATTTGTCACAAAAACAAAATGTTAATCTACGATACTATATGGGTACAATTGTAAGATGATATGCGTAATGTATATTGCAATCATATACAATTGATAGCATTTTTTTTTTAATGTATTCAGTTTGGTCAGATGAAAAGTTCATTGAGAGATGTTTCTATCTTAGCAATGATCTGTTCAAACTTTGAGAAACTCATTTTAAATAACGTCTAACTACATACGTTGTAATTCATCATTAGCATCACAATACTCAGTCTTACACTTTACAGAAGCAGCTCTCAAACCAATGTTTCTGCCAGTTGGTAAGGTGAGGTCATAATAATAACATTTTGCATTGTATTTATAAGCAGTTAAAATACTCGTGCCTTTCCCTGACATATCCAATGGTGAAATAATACTTTTGTGTAACTATGGCCTTATGGTGTGAGGTAATGGCGCCCACAATGAAACATCATTAGTTGCCTCTTACAAAGTTCATATTAGGTACTGGTATTATTTGCTTCCCTATTTATGACCTCATATCAAGTCAAAACATATAACAATGACTGGACTTCAGTGTAAGCTTACATGTATCAAAAAATGTTATAGAATTTATACTGTCTGTTGGCCTCATGACATGCTTGTGAGTGGACACAATCAGAATAATAGACTTGTGCATCAGATATTCAGAGACTCTAGCCCAAGTTTTCATCATTACATGTATACCATATTCACAAACTTTACTAAAACAATTTCTATATCTAAAAAGAGAAATGTATATTTCATGTCTAATGAAAGAATGATGGAAGAATGCTTATTATTATTAACAAGTAAAAATAAATACAAAAATGATGCAAGCAACTTCTGGTATGATGTGCATCTTCTTATAATTAACAACCAGATATATGATAGCACATAGCTATTCTTCAACTTCAAATTAGTTGCTATGTGTCACAGTCCAAGAGAGATTGTCATATCTGCATAGATCATCCTGAGACATTAGTACTCAACACTGTATTATGGGGGTAAAGTTGGTCTCCCTATTACGCCAACTATCATTAAGACTGACATCATGCAGCCTTTTACCAAGGACTCCACGTAAAAGTGGATTGATTAGCTCTTTTTTGCTGACCATGCCTTATGTCTCATCAAATAAAAATGTTATTCAACTTAAACAGCCTTGTGCTACACAACGGTTTGATCTCACGTGCACATTTTTTAATCATCACAATGTAATCATACAAACAACGCAAGGATATTTTAAGAAAAGGATGAGTACATCATTAGAACAAAGAATTACAAATAAAAGTCACTGCGACACTAAACTAACAATCCGACTGCAAGCTTATAACACAATAATATTGTCTGACAAAAATGAAGCACATGTGGAATATATCCATACAGCAACGAGTTTTGTCAATATTTTCTATAAGCAGATGATTCAAGACTTGTACAAGCAATGTAACAGTCACTAAATGTCATCTGCTTTCAACACATGACCAACCATCAGGACATTTACACTGGACTTTCTACTGTGTACATTATGGTCAGTTGATCTGTTATTCATGCGATTAAACATGTAACAAATGTGCACAAATATATATATATATATATATTCAAAAGCACATTGTGGAGACTGCAATCAGAACCAAGTTATAGCACACAGAGGCACACTCAAAACTTCACAGTTTATAAAGATGTAGAGCTGAAGTGAAGTGTCAGGCCATTGCCGCAAATAAAGTGGCGACAATGCATGTCTATTTTTGGACTTTATCCTACCAGAATTCTTGTAGGACCAATGACCTGCAATAAGAGAGATCTGGTAGGAGTTTGAAACCGAATGCAAACATTTTATAAAATAAGGATGTGAAAAAAGAAGAAACCTCACCATGTTCATTTCAATCTACGGAATCATGTTCATGCTTTAGCCCAGCTTCATTATTTTCACATCTCTGTAGAACAAAAAATTCAAAACATTTTAAACCACCTTATAATAATCAATGTAATGAATTTTTTACGTGGTATCATTTTTACACATTTTATGTTAGCACAATATAAAATGGTGTTGCTACCAACTGATGCAACTCATGAAGACTTATCTACTGTCATTCCCAATACTTTTATGATTCTCCACAACTATTACTGCAATTTACAAGGACATATGCATACTTCCCAATAAGTTAACAATGGTGCAGATACAATAATTATGCTATACAATGAGAACAAGAGAGAAAGCTTACTACATGTGAAATGAGATGTCTAAGGAAAGCAGCAAACAGAACAAGAAGAGATCATGTGAGAAATGAGGAGATTAAAGAAGATGTTGGAACAACATCAGTTGCCAAATATATTGAAAAACAGAGATTTAAATGATTCGGCCACCTAATGAGAATGAACTCTTATTGGCCAGCGGCAAGAACATACAACATGAAAATAGAAACAGCAAGATACAGAAGAAGACCAAGAAGAAGGTGGATTGAAAGAGTTACAAACATTCTGACACGTCACAGTACTACTGCATATCAAGTGACCATAAGTGCAATAGACTAAAAATGATTGTCATTCAATGCTGCATATGCATCACAGCATAAGCAGAGAAGAAAAGACAATAAGAACAAGAAAGTAACGCATTTCAATATATCATACAGGCCAAAATACAATGTATCTTTGTCTTTGAATCTACAAGAAAATAAATGTTGGCATCCGCAAATCCCAAACTGTTACCTCCTGTCCCTATGACAAGAACTAAACAGAGTGGGTGAAGCAATGCCATTATTTTTAATGTCTGACAGTCTAAAAGCCACACATGGTATGGTATGCTTCAACATGAGGGCGGAAAGTCTGTCAATCAGAAATGTGCAGAGATTTGTCACAAAAACAAAATGTTAATCTACGATACTATATGGGTACAATTGTAAGATGATATGCGTAATGTATATTGCAATCATATACAATTGATAGCATTTTTTTTTTAATGTATTCAGTTTGGTCAGATGAAAAGTTCATTGAGAGATGTTTCTATCTTAGCAATGATCTGTTCAAACTTTGAGAAACTCATTTTAAATAACGTCTAACTACATACGTTGTAATTCATCATTAGCATCACAATACTCAGTCTTACACTTTACAGAAGCAGCTCTCAAACCAATGTTTCTGCCAGTTGGTAAGGTGAGGTCATAATAATAACATTTTGCATTGTATTTATAAGCAGTTAAAATACTCGTGCCTTTCCCTGACATATCCAATGGTGAAATAATACTTTTGTGTAACTATGGCCTTATGGTGTGAGGTAATGGCGCCCACAATGAAACATCATTAGTTGCCTCTTACAAAGTTCATATTAGGTACTGGTATTATTTGCTTCCCTATTTATGACCTCATATCAAGTCAAAACATATAACAATGACTGGACTTCAGTGTAAGCTTACATGTATCAAAAAATGTTATAGAATTTATACTGTCTGTTGGCCTCATGACATGCTTGTGAGTGGACACAATCAGAATAATAGACTTGTGCATCAGATATTCAGAGACTCTAGCCCAAGTTTTCATCATTACATGTATACCATATTCACAAACTTTACTAAAACAATTTCTATATCTAAAAAGAGAAATGTATATTTCATGTCTAATGAAAGAATGATGGAAGAATGCTTATTATTATTAACAAGTAAAAATAAATACAAAAATGATGCAAGCAACTTCTGGTATGATGTGCATCTTCTTATAATTAACAACCAGATATATGATAGCACATAGCTATTCTTCAACTTCAAATTAGTTGCTATGTGTCACAGTCCAAGAGAGATTGTCATATCTGCATAGATCATCCTGAGACATTAGTACTCAACACTGTATTATGGGGGTAAAGTTGGTCTCCCTATTACGCCAACTATCATTAAGACTGACATCATGCAGCCTTTTACCAAGGACTCCACGTAAAAGTGGATTGATTAGCTCTTTTTTGCTGACCATGCCTTATGTCTCATCAAATAAAAATGTTATTCAACTTAAACAGCCTTGTGCTACACAACGGTTTGATCTCACGTGCACATTTTTTAATCATCACAATGTAATCATACAAACAACGCAAGGATATTTTAAGAAAAGGATGAGTACATCATTAGAACAAAGAATTACAAATAAAAGTCACTGCGACACTAAACTAACAATCCGACTGCAAGCTTATAACACAATAATATTGTCTGACAAAAATGAAGCACATGTGGAATATATCCATACAGCAACGAGTTTTGTCAATATTTTCTATAAGCAGATGATTCAAGACTTGTACAAGCAATGTAACAGTCACTAAATGTCATCTGCTTTCAACACATGACCAACCATCAGGACATTTACACTGGACTTTCTACTGTGTACATTATGGTCAGTTGATCTGTTATTCATGCGATTAAACATGTAACAAATGTGCACAAATATATATATATATATATATTCAAAAGCACATTGTGGAGACTGCAATCAGAACCAAGTTATAGCACACAGAGGCACACTCAAAACTTCACAGTTTATAAAGATGTAGAGCTGAAGTGAAGTGTCAGGCCATTGCCGCAAATAAAGTGGCGACAATGCATGTCTATTTTTGGACTTTATCCTACCAGAATTCTTGTAGGACCAATGACCTGCAATAAGAGAGATCTGGTAGGAGTTTGAAACCGAATGCAAACATTTTATAAAATAAGGATGTGAAAAAAGAAGAAACCTCACCATGTTCATTTCAATCTACGGAATCATGTTCATGCTTTAGCCCAGCTTCATTATTTTCACATCTCTGTAAAAAAAAAAAATTCAAAACATTTTAAACCACCTTATAATAATCAATGTAATGAATTTTTTACGTGGTATCATTTTTACACATTTTATGTTAGCACAATATAAAATGGTGTTGCTACCAACTGATGCAACTCATGAAGACTTATCTACTGTCATTCCCATAACTTTTATTAATCTCCACAACTATTACTGCAATTTACAAGGACATATGCATACTTCCCAATAAGTTAACAATGGTGCAGATACAATAATTATGCTATACAATGAGAACAAGAGAGAAAGCTTACTACATGTGAAATGAGATGTCTAAGGAAAGCAGCAAACAGAACAAGAAGAGATCATGTGAGAAATGAGGAGATTAAAGAAGATGTTGGAACAACATCAGTTGTCAAATATATTGAAAAACAGAGATTTAAATGATTCGGCCACCTAATGAGAATGAACTCTTATTGGCCAGCGGCAAGAACATACAACATGAAAATAGAAACAGCAAGATACAGAAGAAGACCAAGAAGAAGGTGGATTGAAAGAGTTACAAACATTCTGACACGTCACAGTACTACTGCATATCAAGTGACCATAAGTGCAATAGACTAAAAATGATTGTCATTCAATGCTGCATATGCATCACAGCATAAGCAGAGAAGAAAAGACAATAAGAACAAGAAAGTAACGCATTTCAATATATCATACAGGCCAAAATACAATGTATCTTTGTCTTTGAATCTACAAGAAAATAAATGTTGGCATCCGCAAATCCCAAACTGTTACCTCCTGTCCCTATGACAAGAACTAAACAGAGTGGGTGAAGCAATGCCATTATTTTTAATGTCTGACAGTCTAAAAGCCACACATGGTATGCTTCAACATGAGGGCGGAAAGTCTGTCAATCAGAAATGTGCAGAGATTTGTCACAAAAACAAAATGTTAATCTACGATACTAAATGGGCACAATTGTAAGATGATATGCGTAATGTATATTGCAATCATATACAATTGATAGCATTTTTTTTTTAATGTATTCAGTTTGGTCAGATGAAAAGTTCATTGAGAGATGTTTCTATCTTAGCAATGATCTGTTCAAACTTTGAGAAACTCATTTTAAATAACGTCTAACTACATACGTTGTAATTCATCATTAGCATCACAATACTCAGTCTTACACTTTACAGAAGCAGCTCTCAAACCAACGTTTCTGCCAGTTGGTAAGGTGAGGTCATAATAATAACATTTTGCATTGTATTTATAAGCATAGTTAAAATACTCGTGCCTTTCCCTGACATATCCAATGGTGAAATAATACTTTTGTGTAACTATGGCCTTATGGTGTGAGGTAATGGCGCCCACAATGAAACATCATTAGTTGCCTCTTACAACATTCATATTAGGTACTGGTATTATTTGCTTCCCTATTTATGACCTCATATCAAGTCAAAACATATAACAATGACTGGACTTCAGTGTAAGCTTACATGTATCAAAAATGTTATAGAATTTATACTGTCTGTTGGCCTCATGACATGCTTGTGAGTGGACACAATCAGAATAATAGACTTGTGCATCAGATATTCAGAGACTCTAGCCCAAGTTTTCATCATTACATGTATACCACAACACAAACTTTACTAAAACAATTTCTATATCTAAAAAGAGAAATGTATATTTCATGTCTAATGAAAGAATGATGGAAGAATGCTTATTATTATTAACAAGTAAAAATAAATACAAAAATGATGCAAGCAACTTCTGGTATGATGTGCATCTTCTTATAATTAACAACCAGATATATGATAGCACATAGCTATTCTTCAACTTCAAATTAGTTGCTATGTGTCACAGTCCAAGAGAGATTGTCATATCTGCATAGATCATCCTGAGACATTAGTACTCAACACTGTATTATGGGGGTAAAGTTGGTCTCCCTATTACGCCAACTATCATTAAGACTGACATCATGCAGCCTTTTACCAAGGACTCCACGTAAAAGTGGATTGATTAGCTCTTTTTTGCTGACCATGCCTTATGTCTCATCAAATAAAAATGTTATTCAACTTAAACAGCCTTGTGCTACACAACGGTTTGATCTCACGTGCACATTTTTTAATCATCACAATGTAATCATACAAACAACAAAAGGATATTTTAAGAAAAGGATGAGTACATCATTAGAACAAAGAATTACAAATAAAAGTCACTGCGACACTAAACTAACAATCCGACTGCAAGCTTATAACACAAAAATATTGTCTGACAAAAATGAAGCACATGTGGAATATATCCATACAGCAACGAGTTTTGTCAATATTTTCTATAAGCAGATGATTCAAGACTTGTACAAGCAATGTAACAGTCACTAAATGTCATCTGCTTTCAACACATGACCAACCATCAGGACATTTACACTGGACTTTCTACTGTGTACATTATGGTCAGTTGATCTGTTATTCATGCGATTAAACATGTAACAAATGTGCACAAATATATATATATATATATATTCAAAAGCACATTGTGGAGACTGCAATCAGAACCAAGTTATAGCACACAGAGGCACACTCAAAACTTCACAGTTTATAAAGATGTAGAGCTGAAGTGAAGTGTCAGGCCATTGCCGCAAATAAAGTGGCGACAATGCATGTCTATTTTTGGACTTTATCCTACCAGAATTCTTGTAGGACCAATGACCTGCAATAAGAGAGATCTGGTAGGAGTTTGAAACCGAATGCAAACATTTTATAAAATAAGGATGTGAAAAAAGAAGAAACCTCACCATGTTCATTTCAATCTACGGAATCATGTTCATGCTTTAGCCCAGCTTCATTATTTTCACATCTCTGTAAAAAAAAAAAATTCAAAACATTTTAAACCACCTTATAATAATCAATGTAATGAATTTTTTACGTGGTATCATTTTTACACATTTTATGTTAGCACAATATAAAATGGTGTTGCTACCAACTGATGCAACTCATGAAGACTTATCTACTGTCATTCCCAATACTTTTATGATTCTCCACAACTATTACTGCAATTTACAAGGACATATGCATACTTCCCAATAAGTTAACAATGGTGCAGATACAATAATTATGCTATACAATGAGAACAAGAGAGAAAGCTTACTACATGTGAAATGAGATGTCTAAGGAAAGCAGCAAACAGAACAAGAAGAGATCATGTGAGAAATGAGGAGATTAAAGAAGATGTTGGAACAACATCAGTTGTCAAATATATTGAAAAACAGAGATTTAAATGATTCGGCCACCTAATGAGAATGAACTCTTATTGGCCAGCGGCAAGAACATACAACATGAAAATAGAAACAGCAAGATACAGAAGAAGACCAAGAAGAAGGTGGATTGAAAGAGTTACAAACATTCTGACACGTCACAGTACTACTGCATATCAAGTGACCATAAGTGCAATAGACTAAAAATGATTGTCATTCAATGCTGCATATGCATCACAGCATAAGCAGAGAAGAAAAGACAATAAGAACAAGAAAGTAACGCATTTCAATATATCATACAGGCCAAAATACAATGTATCTTTGTCTTTGAATCTACAAGAAAATAAATGTTGGCATCCGCAAATCCCAAACTGTTACCTCCTGTCCCTATGACAAGAACTAAACAGAGTGGGTGAAGCAATGCCATTATTTTTAATGTCTGACAGTCTAAAAGCCACACATGGTATGGTATGCTTCAACATGAGGGCGGAAAGTCTGTCAATCAGAAATGTGCAGAGATTTGTCACAAAAACAAAATGTTAATCTACGATACTACGAGGCGTGTTCAAATGAAAACGGGACTTGTGGATTTATTTAAAAAGTATCATACGCAATTTAATATTTTCAACGGAATTGAACAAAGCAACCACTTGTGAATAAGAATGCACCTGGGTTCATCAGAAAAAATCTCCGTATGCATTTAGGCAAGCATCCCACTGTTTAGGTAGACGTCGAATGCCGTCCAAGAAAAAGTTGCGTGGCTGTTCTCTGAACCATGTGGTCACCGCTGTCTTCACGTCTGCGTCGCTGTTGAATCGCTGTCCCTTTAGTGCTTTCTTCAACGGTCCGAACAAATGGAAATCACACGGGGATAAATCGGGACTATAGGCTGGGTGATGAAGAACTTCCCAATTCTTCTTTGCCAATGTTTCCTGCACAATTTTTGCGACGTGCGGACGAGCGTTGTCGTGGAGAAGAATCACACCTTGAGAAAGTCTGCCTGGTCGCTTTGCCTTGATGGTCAGTCAATACTGCTTTATCAAGCACGGCTATGGCTTCTTCTGTTGCAACAATATGCGCCTGACCTGGCCGTGCAAGATCTGCCGTTAACTCACGTCCGTCTTTAAACATACGCACCCACTCCATCACTCTGGTCCTCGACAAACATTTGTCACCATATGCTGCCTTCATTCTCCGATGAATGTCTACTGCTTGACATCCTTCAGATGAAAGAAACTGGATCACAGCACGCTGATTCACTTTGGACGGGTTAGGAATCACACCCGCCATATTGTTAACAGTCTTCTGCAGCACATATGCATGCTGGGAAGATGAACACGTGACCGTATGTAAATTATTGGATACTCATTACTAGTGCAAAATGTCATCAATATCAGTGCGCTCTATCACGCGTGGTGTAACAAGTCCCGTTTTCATTTGAACACGCCTCGTATATGGGTACAATTGTAAGATGATATGCGTAATGTATATTGCAATCATATACAATTGATAGCATTTTTTTTTAATGTATTCAGTTTGGTCAGATGAAAAGTTCATTGAGAGATGTTTCTATCTTAGCAATGATCTGTTCAAACTTTGAGAAACTCATTTTAAATAACGTCTAACTACATACGTTGTAATTCATCATTAGCATCACAATACTCAGTCTTACACTTTACAGAAGCAGCTCTCAAACCAATGTTTCTGCCAGTTGGTAAGGTGAGGTCATAATAATAACATTTTGCATTGTATTTATAAGCAGTTAAAATACTCGTGCCTTTCCCTGACATATCCAATGGTGAAATAATACTTTTGTGTAACTATGGCCTTATGGTGTGAGGTAATGGCGCCCACAATGAAACATCATTAGTTGCCTCTTACAAAGTTCATATTAGGTACTGGTATTATTTGCTTCCCTATTTATGACCTCATATCAAGTCAAAACATATAACAATGACTGGACTTCAGTGTAAGCTTACATGTATCAAAAAATGTTATAGAATTTATACTGTCTGTTGGCCTCATGACATGCTTGTGAGTGGACACAATCAGAATAATAGACTTGTGCATCAGATATTCAGAGACTCTAGCCCAAGTTTTCATCATTACATGTATACCATATTCACAAACTTTACTAAAACAATTTCTATATCTAAAAAGAGAAATGTATATTTCATGTCTAATGAAAGAATGATGGAAGAATGCTTATTATTATTAACAAGTAAAAATAAATACAAAAATGATGCAAGCAACTTCTGGTATGATGTGCATCTTCTTATAATTAATAACCAGATATATGATAGCACATAGCTATTCTTCAACTTCAAATTTGTTGCTATGTGTCACAGTCCAAGAGAGATTGTCATATCTGCATAGATCATCCTGAGACATTAGTACTCAACACTGTATTATGGGGGTAAAGTTGGTCTCCCTATTACGCCAACTATCATTAAGACTGACATCATGCAGCCTTTTACCAAGGACTCCACGTAAAAGTGGATTGATTAGCTCTTTTTTGCTGACCATGCCTTATGTCTCATCAAATAAAAATGTTATTCAACTTAAACAGCCTTGTGCTACACAACGGTTTGATCTCACGTGCACATTTTTTAATCATCACAATGTAATCATACAAACAACAAAAGGATATTTTAAGAAAAGGATGAGTACATCATTAGAACAAAGAATTACAAATAAAAGTCACTGCGACACTAAACTAACAATCCGACTGCAAGCTTATAACACAAAAATATTGTCTGACAAAAATGAAGCACATGTGGAATATATCCATACAGCAACGAGTTTTGTCAATATTTTCTATAAGCAGATGATTCAAGACTTGTACAAGCAATGTAACAGTCACTAAATGTCATCTGCTTTCAACACATGACCAACCATCAGGACATTTACACTGGACTTTCTACTGTGTACATTATGGTCAGTTGATCTGTTATTCATGCGATTAAACATGTAACAAATGTGCACAAATATATATATATATATATATATATATATATATATATATATATTCAAAAGCACATTGTGGAGACTGCAATCAGAACCAAGTTATAGCACACAGAGGCACACTCAAAACTTCACAGTTTATAAAGATGTAGAGCTGAAGTGAAGTGTCAGGCCATTGCCGCAAATAAAGTGGCGACAATGCATGTCTACTTTTGGACTTTATCCTACCAGAATTCTTGTAGGACCAATGACCTGCAATAAGAGAGATCTGGTAGGAGTTTGAAACCGAATGCAAACATTTTATAAAATAAGGATGTGAAAAAAGAAGAAACCTCACCATGTTCATTTCAATCTACGGAATCATGTTCATGCTTTAGCCCAGCTTCATTATTTTCACATCTCTGTAGAACAAAAAATTCAAAACATTTTAAACCACCTTATAATAATCAATGTAATGAATTTTTTACGTGGTATCATTTTTACACATTTTATGTTAGCACAATATAAAATGGTGTTGCTACCAACTGATGCAACTCATGAAGACTTATCTACTGTCATTCCCATAACTTTTATTAATCTCCACAACTATTACTGCAATTTACAAGGACATATGCATACTTCCCAATAAGTTAACAATGGTGCAGATACAATAATTATGCTATACAATGAGAACAAGAGAGAAAGCTTACTACATGTGAAATGAGTTGTCTAAGGAAAGCAGCAAACAGAACAAGAAGAGATCATGTGAGAAATGAGGAGATTAAAGAAGATGTTGGACCAACATCAGTTGTCATATTGAAAAACAGAGATTTAAATGATTCGGCCACCTAATGAGAATGAACTCTTATTGGCCAGCGGCAAGAACATACATGAAAATAGAAACAGCAAGATACAGAAGAAGACCAAGAAGAAGGTGGATTGAAAGAGTTACAAACATTCTGACACGTCACAGTACTACTGCATATCAAGTGACCATATGTGCAATAGACTAAAAACGATTGTCATTCAATGCTGCATATGCATCACAGCATAAGCAGAGAAGAAAAGACAATTAAGAACAAGAAAGTAACGCATTTCAATATATCATACAGGCCAAAATACAATCTATCTTTGTCTTTGAATCTACAAGAAAATAAATGTTGGCATCCGCAAATCCCAAACTGTTACCTCCTGTCCCTATGACAAGAACTAAACAGAGTGGGTGAAGCAATGCCATTATTTTTAATGTCTGACAGTCTAAAAGCCACACATGGTATGCTTCAACATGAGGGCGGAAAGTCTGTCAATCAGAAATGTGCAGAGATTTGTCACAAAAACAAAATGTTAATCTACGATACTAAATGGGCACAATTGTAAGATGATATGCGTAATGTATATTGCAATCATATACAATTGATAGCATTTTTTTTTTAATGTATTCAGTTTGGTCAGATGAAAAGTTCATTGAGAGATGTTTCTATCTTAGCAATGATCTGTTCAAACTTTGAGAAACTCATTTTAAATAACGTCTAACTACATACGTTGTAATTCATCATTAGCATCACAATACTCAGTCTTACACTTTACAGAAGCAGCTCTCAAACCAACGTTTCTGCCAGTTGGTAAGGTGAGGTCATAATAATAACATTTTGCATTGTATTTATAAGCATAGTTAAAATACTCGTGCCTTTCCCTGACATATCCAATGGTGAAATAATACTTTTGTGTAACTATGGCCTTATGGTGTGAGGTAATGGCGCCCACAATGAAACATCATTAGTTGCCTCTTACAACATTCATATTAGGTACTGGTATTATTTGCTTCCCTATTTATGACCTCATATCAAGTCAAAACATATAACAATGACTGGACTTCAGTGTAAGCTTACATGTATCAAAAATGTTATAGAATTTATACTGTCTGTTGGCCTCATGACATGCTTGTGAGTGGACACAATCAGAATAATAGACTTGTGCATCAGATATTCAGAGACTCTAGCCCAAGTTTTCATCATTACATGTATACCACAACACAAACTTTACTAAAACAATTTCTATATCTAAAAAGAGAAATGTATATTTCATGTCTAATGAAAGAATGATGGAAGAATGCTTATTATTATTAACAAGTAAAAATAAATACAAAAATGATGCAAGCAACTTCTGGTATGATGTGCATCTTCTTATAATTAACAACCAGATATATGATAGCACATAGCTATTCTTCAACTTCAAATTAGTTGCTATGTGTCACAGTCCAAGAGAGATTGTCATATCTGCATAGATCATCCTGAGACATTAGTACTCAACACTGTATTATGGGGGTAAAGTTGGTCTCCCTATTACGCCAACTATCATTAAGACTGACATCATGCAGCCTTTTACCAAGGACTCCACGTAAAAGTGGATTGATTAGCTCTTTTTTGCTGACCATGCCTTATGTCTCATCAAATAAAAATGTTATTCAACTTAAACAGCCTTGTGCTACACAACGGTTTGATCTCACGTGCACATTTTTTAATCATCACAATGTAATCATACAAACAACAAAAGGATATTTTAAGAAAAGGATGAGTACATCATTAGAACAAAGAATTACAAATAAAAGTCACTGCGACACTAAACTAACAATCCGACTGCAAGCTTATAACACAAAAATATTGTCTGACAAAAATGAAGCACATGTGGAATATATCCATACAGCAACGAGTTTTGTCAATATTTTCTATAAGCAGATGATTCAAGACTTGTACAAGCAATGTAACAGTCACTAAATGTCATCTGCTTTCAACACATGACCAACCATCAGGACATTTACACTGGACTTTCTACTGTGTACATTATGGTCAGTTGATCTGTTATTCATGCGATTAAACATGTAACAAATGTGCACAAATATATATATATATATATATATATATATATATATATATATATAATATATATATATATATATATATATATATATATATATATATATATTCAAAAGCACATTGTGGAGACTGCAATCAGAACCAAGTTATAGCACACAGAGGCACACTCAAAACTTCACAGTTTATAAAGATGTAGAGCTGAAGTGAAGTGTCAGGCCATTGCCGCAAATAAAGTGGCGACAATGCATGTCTACTTTTGGACTTTATCCTACCAGAATTCTTGTAGGACCAATGACCTGCAATAAGAGAGATCTGGTAGGAGTTTGAAACCGAATGCAAACATTTTATAAAATAAGGATGTGAAAAAAGAAGAAACCTCACCATGTTCATTTCAATCTACGGAATCATGTTCATGCTTTAGCCCAGCTTCATTATTTTCACATCTCTGTAGAACAAAAAATTCAAAACATTTTAAACCACCTTATAATAATCAATGTAATGAATTTTTTACATGGTATCATTTTTACACATTTTATGTTAGCACAATATAAAATGGTGTTGCTACCAACTGATGCAACTCATGAAGACTTATCTACTGTCATTCCCATAACTTTTATTAATCTCCACAACTATTACTGCAATTTACAAGGACATATGCATACTTCCCAATAAGTTAACAATGGTGCAGATACAATAATTATGCTATACAATGAGAACAAGAGAGAAAGCTTACTACATGTGAAATGAGTTGTCTAAGGAAAGCAGCAAACAGAACAAGAAGAGATCATGTGAGAAATGAGGAGATTAAAGAAGATGTTGGACCAACATCAGTTGTCATATTGAAAAACAGAGATTTAAATGATTCGGCCACCTAATGAGAATGAACTCTTATTGGCCAGCGGCAAGAACATACATGAAAATAGAAACAGCAAGATACAGAAGAAGACCAAGAAGAAGGTGGATTGAAAGAGTTACAAACATTCTGACACGTCACAGTACTACTGCATATTATCAAGTGACCATATGTGCAATAGACTAAAAACGATTGTCATTCAATGCTGCATATGCATCACAGCATAAGCAGAGAAGAAAAGACAATTAAGAACAAGAAAGTAACGCATTTCAATATATCATACAGGCCAAAATACAATCTATCTTTGTCTTTGAATCTACAAGAAAATAAATGTTGGCATCCGCAAATCCCAAACTGTTACCTCCTGTCCCTATGACAAGAACTAAACAGAGTGGGTGAAGCAATGCCATTATTTTTAATGTCTGACAGTCTAAAAGCCACACATGGTATGCTTCAACATGAGGGCGGAAAGTCTGTCAATCAGAAATGTGCAGAGATTTGTCACAAAAACAAAATGTTAATCTACGATACTAAATGGGCACAATTGTAAGATGATATGCGTAATGTATATTGCAATCATATACAATTGATAGCATTTTTTTTTTAATGTATTCAGTTTGGTCAGATGAAAAGTTCATTGAGAGATGTTTCTATCTTAGCAATGATCTGTTCAAACTTTGAGAAACTCATTTTAAATAACGTCTAACTACATACGTTGTAATTCATCATTAGCATCACAATACTCAGTCTTACACTTTACAGAAGCAGCTCTCAAACCAACGTTTCTGCCAGTTGGTAAGGTGAGGTCATAATAATAACATTTTGCATTGTATTTATAAGCATAGTTAAAATACTCGTGCCTTTCCCTGACATATCCAATGGTGAAATAATACTTTTGTGTAACTATGGCCTTATGGTGTGAGGTAATGGCGCCCACAATGAAACATCATTAGTTGCCTCTTACAACATTCATATTAGGTACTGGTATTATTTGCTTCCCTATTTATGACCTCATATCAAGTCAAAACATATAACAATGACTGGACTTCAGTGTAAGCTTACATGTATCAAAAATGTTATAGAATTTATACTGTCTGTTGGCCTCATGACATGCTTGTGAGTGGACACAATCAGAATAATAGACTTGTGCATCAGATATTCAGAGACTCTAGCCCAAGTTTTCATCATTACATGTATACCACAACACAAACTTTACTAAAACAATTTCTATATCTAAAAAGAGAAATGTATATTTCATGTCTAATGAAAGAATGATGGAAGAATGCTTATTATTAACAAGTAAAAATAAATACAAAAATGATGCAAGCAACTTCTGGTATGATGTGCATCTTCTTATAATTAACAACCAGATATATGATAGCACATAGCTATTCTTCAACTTCAAATTAGTTGCTATGTGTCACAGTCCAAGAGAGATTGTCATATCTGCATAGATCATCCTGAGACATTAGTACTCAACACTGTATTATGGGGGTAAAGTTGGTCTCCCTATTACGCCAACTATCATTAAGACTGACATCATGCAGCCTTTTACCAAGGACTCCACGTAAAAGTGGATTGATTAGCTCTTTTTTGCTGACCATGCCTTATGTCTCATCAAATAAAAATGTTATTCAACTTAAACAGCCTTGTGCTACACAACGGTTTGATCTCACGTGCACATTTTTTAATCATCACAATGTAATCATACAAACAACGCAAGGATATTTTAAGAAAAGGATGAGTACATCATTAGAACAAAGAATTACAAATAAAAGTCACTGCGACACTAAACTAACAATCCGACTGCAAGCTTATAACACAATAATATTGTCTGACAAAAATGAAGCACATGTGGAATATATCCATACAGCAACGAGTTTTGTCAATATTTTCTATAAGCAGATGATTCAAGACTTGTACAAGCAATGTAACAGTCACTAAATGTCATCTGCTTTCAACACATGACCAACCATCAGGACATTTACACTGGACTTTCTACTGTGTACATTATGGTCAGTTGATCTGTTATTCATGCGATTAAACATGTAACAAATGTGCACAAATATATATATATATATATTCAAAAGCACATTGTGGAGACTGCAATCAGAACCAAGTTATAGCACACAGAGGCACACTCAAAACTTCACAGTTTATAAAGATGTAGAGCTGAAGTGAAGTGTCAGGCCATTGCCGCAAATAAAGTGGCGACAATGCATGTCTACTTTTGGACTTTATCCTACCAGAATTCTTGTAGGACCAATGACCTGCAATAAGAGAGATCTGGTAGGAGTTTGAAACCGAATGCAAACATTTTATAAAATAAGGATGTGAAAAAAGAAGAAACCTCACCATGTTCATTTCAATCTACGGAATCATGTTCATGCTTTAGCCCAGCTTCATTATTTTCACATCTCTGTAGAACAAAAAATTCAAAACATTTTAAACCACCTTATAATAATCAATGTAATGAATTTTTTACATGGTATCATTTTTACACATTTTATGTTAGCACAATATAAAATGGTGTTGCTACCAACTGATGCAACTCATGAAGACTTATCTACTGTCATTCCCATAACTTTTATTAATCTCCACAACTATTACTGCAATTTACAAGGACATATGCATACTTCCCAATAAGTTAACAATGGTGCAGATACAATAATTATGCTATACAATGAGAACAAGAGAGAAAGCTTACTACATGTGAAATGAGTTGTCTAAGGAAAGCAGCAAACAGAACAAGAAGAGATCATGTGAGAAATGAGGAGATTAAAGAAGATGTTGGACCAACATCAGTTGTCATATTGAAAAACAGAGATTTAAATGATTCGGCCACCTAATGAGAATGAACTCTTATTGGCCAGCGGCAAGAACATACATGAAAATAGAAACAGCAAGATACAGAAGAAGACCAAGAAGAAGGTGGATTGAAAGAGTTACAAACATTCTGACACGTCACAGTACTACTGCATATTATCAAGTGACCATATGTGCAATAGACTAAAAACGATTGTCATTCAATGCTGCATATGCATCACAGCATAAGCAGAGAAGAAAAGACAATTAAGAACAAGAAAGTAACGCATTTCAATATATCATACAGGCCAAAATACAATCTATCTTTGTCTTTGAATCTACAAGAAAATAAATGTTGGCATCCGCAAATCCCAAACTGTTACCTCCTGTCCCTATGACAAGAACTAAACAGAGTGGGTGAAGCAATGCCATTATTTTTAATGTCTGACAGTCTAAAAGCCACACATGGTATGCTTCAACATGAGGGCGGAAAGTCTGTCAATCAGAAATGTGCAGAGATTTGTCACAAAAACAAAATGTTAATCTACGATACTAAATGGGCACAATTGTAAGATGATATGCGTAATGTATATTGCAATCATATACAATTGATAGCATTTTTTTTTTAATGTATTCAGTTTGGTCAGATGAAAAGTTCATTGAGAGATGTTTCTATCTTAGCAATGATCTGTTCAAACTTTGAGAAACTCATTTTAAATAACGTCTAACTACATACGTTGTAATTCATCATTAGCATCACAATACTCAGTCTTACACTTTACAGAAGCAGCTCTCAAACCAACGTTTCTGCCAGTTGGTAAGGTGAGGTCATAATAATAACATTTTGCATTGTATTTATAAGCATAGTTAAAATACTCGTGCCTTTCCCTGACATATCCAATGGTGAAATAATACTTTTGTGTAACTATGGCCTTATGGTGTGAGGTAATGGCGCCCACAATGAAACATCATTAGTTGCCTCTTACAACATTCATATTAGGTACTGGTATTATTTGCTTCCCTATTTATGACCTCATATCAAGTCAAAACATATAACAATGACTGGACTTCAGTGTAAGCTTACATGTATCAAAAATGTTATAGAATTTATACTGTCTGTTGGCCTCATGACATGCTTGTGAGTGGACACAATCAGAATAATAGACTTGTGCATCAGATATTCAGAGACTCTAGCCCAAGTTTTCATCATTACATGTATACCACAACACAAACTTTACTAAAACAATTTCTATATCTAAAAAGAGAAATGTATATTTCATGTCTAATGAAAGAATGATGGAAGAATGCTTATTATTAACAAGTAAAAATAAATACAAAAATGATGCAAGCAACTTCTGGTATGATGTGCATCTTCTTATAATTAACAACCAGATATATGATAGCACATAGCTATTCTTCAACTTCAAATTAGTTGCTATGTGTCACAGTCCAAGAGAGATTGTCATATCTGCATAGATCATCCTGAGACATTAGTACTCAACACTGTATTATGGGGGTAAAGTTGGTCTCCCTATTACGCCAACTATCATTAAGACTGACATCATGCAGCCTTTTACCAAGGACTCCACGTAAAAGTGGATTGATTAGCTCTTTTTTGCTGACCATGCCTTATGTCTCATCAAATAAAAATGTTATTCAACTTAAACAGCCTTGTGCTACACAACGGTTTGATCTCACGTGCACATTTTTTAATCATCACAATGTAATCATACAAACAACGCAAGGATATTTTAAGAAAAGGATGAGTACATCATTAGAACAAAGAATTACAAATAAAAGTCACTGCGACACTAAACTAACAATCCGACTGCAAGCTTATAACACAATAATATTGTCTGACAAAAATGAAGCACATGTGGAATATATCCATACAGCAACGAGTTTTGTCAATATTTTCTATAAGCAGATGATTCAAGACTTGTACAAGCAATGTAACAGTCACTAAATGTCATCTGCTTTCAACACATGACCAACCATCAGGACATTTACACTGGACTTTCTACTGTGTACATTATGGTCAGTTGATCTGTTATTCATGCGATTAAACATGTAACAAATGTGCACAAATATATATATATATATATATTCAAAAGCACATTGTGGAGACTGCAATCAGAACCAAGTTATAGCACACAGAGGCACACTCAAAACTTCACAGTTTATAAAGATGTAGAGCTGAAGTGAAGTGTCAGGCCATTGCCGCAAATAAAGTGGCGACAATGCATGTCTATTTTTGGACTTTATCCTACCAGAATTCTTGTAGGACCAATGACCTGCAATAAGAGAGATCTGGTAGGAGTTTGAAACCGAATGCAAACATTTTATAAAATAAGGATGTGAAAAAAGAAGAAACCTCACCATGTTCATTTCAATCTACGGAATCATGTTCATGCTTTAGCCCAGCTTCATTATTTTCACATCTCTGTAGAACACAAAATTCAAAACATTTTAAACCACCTTATAATAATCAATGTAATGAATTTTTTACGTGGTATTTTTACACATTTTATGTTAGCACAATATAAAATGGTGTTGCTACCAACTGATGCAACTCATGAAGACTTATCTACTGTCATTCCCATAACTTTTATTAATCTCCACAACTATTACTGCAATTTACAAGGACATATGCATACTTCCCAATAAGTTAACAATGGCGCAGATACAATAATTATGCTATACAATGAGAACAAGAGAGAAAGCTTACTACATGTGAAATGAGATGTCTAAGGAAAGCAGCAAACAGAACAAGAAGAGATCATGTGAGAAATGAGGAGATTAAAGAAGATGTTGGACCAACATCAGTTGTCAAATATATTGAAAAACAGAGATTTAAATGATTCGGCCACCTAATGAGAATGAACTCTTATTGGCCAGCGGCAAGAACATACAACATGAAAATAGAAACAGCAAGATACAGAAGAAGACCAAGAAGAAGGTGGATTGAAAGAGTTACAAACATTCTGACACGTCACAGTACTACTGCATATCAAGTGACCATATGTGCAATAGACTAAAAACGATTGTCATTCAATGCTGCATATGCATCACAGCATAAGCAGAGAAGAAAAGACAATAAGAACAAGAAAGTAACGCATTTCAATATATCATACAGGCCAAAATACAATCTATCTTTGTCTTTGAATCTACAAGAAAATAAATGTTGGCATCCGCAAATCCCAAACTGTTACCTCCTGTCCCTATGACAAGAACTAAACAGAGTGGGTGAAGCAATGCCATTATTTTTAATGTCTGACAGTCTAAAAGCCACACATGGTATGCTTCAACATGAGGGCGGAAAGTCTGTCAATCAGAAATGTGCAGAGATTTGTCACAAAAACAAAATGTTAATCTACGATACTAAATGGGTACAATTGTAAGATGATATGCGTAATGTATATTGCAATCATATACAATTGATAGCATTTTTTTTTTAATGTATTCAGTTTGGTCAGATGAAAAGTTCATTGAGAGATGTTTCTATCTTAGCAATGATCTGTTCAAACTTTGAGAAACTCATTTTAAATAACGTCTAACTACATACGTTATAATTCATCATTAGCATCACAATACTCAGTCTTACACTTTACAGAAGCAGCTCTCAAACCAACGTTTCTGCCAGTTGGTAAGGTGAGGTCATAATAATAACATTTTGCATTGTATTTATAAGCATAGTTAAAATACTCGTGCCTTTCCCTGACATATCCAATGGTGAAATAATACTTTTGTGTAACTATGGCCTTATGGTGTGAGGTAATGGCGCCCACAATGAAACATCATTAGTTGCCTCTTACAACATTCATATTAGGTACTGGTATTATTTGCTTCCCTATTTATGACCTCATATCAAGTCAAAACATATAACAATGACTGGACTTCAGTGTAAGCTTACATGTATCAAAAATGTTATAGAATTTATACTGTCTGTTGGCCTCATGACATGCTTGTGAGTGGACACAATCAGAATAATAGACTTGTGCATCAGATATTCAGAGACTCTAGCCCAAGTTTTCATCATTACATGTATACCACAACACAAACTTTACTAAAACAATTTCTATATCTAAAAAGAGAAATGTATATTTCATGTCTAATGAAAGAATGATGGAAGAATGCTTATTATTAACAAGTAAAAATAAATACAAAAATGATGCAAGCAACTTCTGGTATGATGTGCATCTTCTTATAATTAACAACCAGATATATGATAGCACATAGCTATTCTTCAACTTCAAATTAGTTGCTATGTGTCACAGTCCAAGAGAGATTGTCATATCTGCATAGATCATCCTGAGACATTAGTACTCAACACTGTATTATGGGGGTAAAGTTGGTCTCCCTATTACGCCAACTATCATTAAGACTGACATCATGCAGCCTTTTACCAAGGACTCCACGTAAAAGTGGATTGATTAGCTCTTTTTTGCTGACCATGCCTTATGTCTCATCAAATAAAAATGTTATTCAACTTAAACAGCCTTGCGCTACACAACGGTTTGATCTCACGTGCACATTTTTTAATCATCACAATGTAATCATACAAACAACGCAAGGATATTTTAAGAAAAGGATGAGTACATCATTAGAACAAAGAATTACAAATAAAAGTCACTGCGACACTAAACTAACAATCCGACTGCAAGCTTATAACACAATAATATTGTCTGACATAAATGAAGCACATGTGGAATATATCCATACAGCAACGAGTTTTGTCAATATTTTCTATAAGCAGATGATTCAAGACTTGTACAAGCAATGTAACAGTCACTAAATGTCATCTGCTTTCAACACATGACCAACCATCAGGACATTTACACTGGACTTTCTACTGTGTACATTATGGTCAGTTGATCTGTTATTCATGCGATTAAACATGTAACAAATGTGCACAAATATATATATATATATATATTCAAAAGCACATTGTGGAGACTGCAATCAGAACCAAGTTATAGCACACAGAGGCACACTCAAAACTTCACAGTTTATAAAGATGTAGAGCTGAAGTGAAGTGTCAGGCCATTGCCGCAAATAAAGTGGCGACAATGCATGTCTATTTTTGGACTTTATCCTACCAGAATTCTTGTAGGACCAATGACCTGCAATAAGAGAGATCTGGTAGGAGTTTGAAACCGAATGCAAACATTTTATAAAATAAGGATGTGAAAAAAGAAGAAACCTCACCATGTTCATTTCAATCTACGGAATCATGTTCATGCTTTAGCCCAGCTTCATTATTTTCACATCTCTGTAGAACACAAAATTCAAAACATTTTAAACCACCTTATAATAATCAATGTAATGAATTTTTTACGTGGTATTTTTACACATTTTATGTTAGCACAATATAAAATGGTGTTGCTACCAACTGATGCAACTCATGAAGACTTATCTACTGTCATTCCCATAACTTTTATTAATCTCCACAACTATTACTGCAATTTACAAGGACATATGCATACTTCCCAATAAGTTAACAATGGCGCAGATACAATAATTATGCTATACAATGAGAACAAGAGAGAAAGCTTACTACATGTGAAATGAGATGTCTAAGGAAAGCAGCAAACAGAACAAGAAGAGATCATGTGAGAAATGAGGAGATTAAAGAAGATGTTGGACCAACATCAGTTGTCAAATATATTGAAAAACAGAGATTTAAATGATTCGGCCACCTAATGAGAATGAACTCTTATTGGCCAGCGGCAAGAACATACAACATGAAAATAGAAACAGCAAGATACAGAAGAAGACCAAGAAGAAGGTGGATTGAAAGAGTTACAAACATTCTGACACGTCACAGTACTACTGCATATCAAGTGACCATATGTGCAATAGACTAAAAACGATTGTCATTCAATGCTGCATATGCATCACAGCATAAGCAGAGAAGAAAAGACAATAAGAACAAGAAAGTAACGCATTTCAATATATCATACAGGCCAAAATACAATCTATCTTTGTCTTTGAATCTACAAGAAAATAAATGTTGGCATCCGCAAATCCCAAACTGTTACCTCCTGTCCCTATGACAAGAACTAAACAGAGTGGGTGAAGCAATGCCATTATTTTTAATGTCTGACAGTCTAAAAGCCACACATGGTATGCTTCAACATGAGGGCGGAAAGTCTGTCAATCAGAAATGTGCAGAGATTTGTCACAAAAACAAAATGTTAATCTACGATACTAAATGGGTACAATTGTAAGATGATATGCGTAATGTATATTGCAATCATATACAATTGATAGCATTTTTTTTTTAATGTATTCAGTTTGGTCAGATGAAAAGTTCATTGAGAGATGTTTCTATCTTAGCAATGATCTGTTCAAACTTTGAGAAACTCATTTTAAATAACGTCTAACTACATACGTTATAATTCATCATTAGCATCACAATACTCAGTCTTACACTTTACAGAAGCAGCTCTCAAACCAACGTTTCTGCCAGTTGGTAAGGTGAGGTCATAATAATAACATTTTGCATTGTATTTATAAGCATAGTTAAAATACTCGTGCCTTTCCCTGACATATCCAATGGTGAAATAATACTTTTGTGTAACTATGGCCTTATGGTGTGAGGTAATGGCGCCCACAATGAAACATCATTAGTTGCCTCTTACAACATTCATATTAGGTACTGGTATTATTTGCTTCCCTATTTATGACCTCATATCAAGTCAAAACATATAACAATGACTGGACTTCAGTGTAAGCTTACATGTATCAAAAATGTTATAGAATTTATACTGTCTGTTGGCCTCATGACATGCTTGTGAGTGGACACAATCAGAATAATAGACTTGTGCATCAGATATTCAGAGACTCTAGCCCAAGTTTTCATCATTACATGTATACCACAACACAAACTTTACTAAAACAATTTCTATATCTAAAAAGAGAAATGTATATTTCATGTCTAATGAAAGAATGATGGAAGAATGCTTATTATTAACAAGTAAAAATAAATACAAAAATGATGCAAGCAACTTCTGGTATGATGTGCATCTTCTTATAATTAACAACCAGATATATGATAGCACATAGCTATTCTTCAACTTCAAATTAGTTGCTATGTGTCACAGTCCAAGAGAGATTGTCATATCTGCATAGATCATCCTGAGACATTAGTACTCAACACTGTATTATGGGGGTAAAGTTGGTCTCCCTATTACGCCAACTATCATTAAGACTGACATCATGCAGCCTTTTACCAAGGACTCCACGTAAAAGTGGATTGATTAGCTCTTTTTTGCTGACCATGCCTTATGTCTCATCAAATAAAAATGTTATTCAACTTAAACAGCCTTGCGCTACACAACGGTTTGATCTCACGTGCACATTTTTTAATCATCACAATGTAATCATACAAACAACGCAAGGATATTTTAAGAAAAGGATGAGTACATCATTAGAACAAAGAATTACAAATAAAAGTCACTGCGACACTAAACTAACAATCCGACTGCAAGCTTATAACACAATAATATTGTCTGACATAAATGAAGCACATGTGGAATATATCCATACAGCAACGAGTTTTGTCAATATTTTCTATAAGCAGATGATTCAAGACTTGTACAAGCAATGTAACAGTCACTAAATGTCATCTGCTTTCAACACATGACCAACCATCAGGACATTTACACTGGACTTTCTACTGTGTACATTATGGTCAGTTGATCTGTTATTCATGCGATTAAACATGTAACAAATGTGCACAAATATATATATATATATATATTCAAAAGCACATTGTGGAGACTGCAATCAGAACCAAGTTATAGCACACAGAGGCACACTCAAAACTTCACAGTTTATAAAGATGTAGAGCTGAAGTGAAGTGTCAGGCCATTGCCGCAAATAAAGTGGCGACAATGCATGTCTATTTTTGGACTTTATCCTACCAGAATTCTTGTAGGACCAATGACCTGCAATAAGAGAGATCTGGTAGGAGTTTGAAACCGAATGCAAACATTTTATAAAATAAGGATGTGAAAAAAGAAGAAACCTCACCATGTTCATTTCAATCTACGGAATCATGTTCATGCTTTAGCCCAGCTTCATTATTTTCACATCTCTGTAAAAAAAAAAAATTCAAAACATTTTAAACCACCTTATAATAATCAATGTAATGAATTTTTTACGTGGTATCATTTTTACACATTTTATGTTAGCACAATATAAAATGGTGTTGCTACCAACTGATGCAACTCATGAAGACTTATCTACTGTCATTCCCAATACTTTTATGATTCTCCACAACTATTACTGCAATTTACAAGGACATATGCATACTTCCCAATAAGTTAACAATGGTGCAGATACAATAATTATGCTATACAATGAGAACAAGAGAGAAAGCTTACTACATGTGAAATGAGATGTCTAAGGAAAGCAGCAAACAGAACAAGAAGAGATCATGTGAGAAATGAGGAGATTAAAGAAGATGTTGGAACAACATCAGTTGTCAAATATATTGAAAAACAGAGATTTAAATGATTCGGCCACCTAATGAGAATGAACTCTTATTGGCCAGCGGCAAGAACATACAACATGAAAATAGAAACAGCAAGATACAGAAGAAGACCAAGAAGAAGGTGGATTGAAAGAGTTACAAACATTCTGACACGTCACAGTACTACTGCATATCAAGTGACCATATGTGCAATAGACTAAAAACGATTGTCATTCAATGCTGCATATGCATCACAGCATAAGCAGAGAAGAAAAGACAATAAGAACAAGAAAGTAACGCATTTCAATATATCATACAGGCCAAAATACAATCTATCTTTGTCTTTGAATCTACAAGAAAATAAATGTTGGCATCCGCAAATCCCAAACTGTTACCTCCTGTCCCTATGACAAGAACTAAACAGAGTGGGTGAAGCAATGCCATTATTTTTAATGTCTGACAGTCTCAAAGCCACACATGGTATGCTTCAACATGAGGGCGGAAAGTCTGTCAATCAGAAATGTGCAGAGATTTGTCACAAAAACAAAATGTTAATCTACGATACTAAATGGGTACAATTGTAAGATGATATGCGTAATGTATATTGCAATCATATACAATTGATAGCATTTTTTTTTTAATGTATTCAGTTTGGTCAGATGAAAAGTTCATTGAGAGATGTTTCTATCTTAGCAATGATCTGTTCAAACTTTGAGAAACTCATTTTAAATAACGTCTAACTACATACGTTATAATTCATCATTAGCATCACAATACTCAGTCTTACACTTTACAGAAGCAGCTCTCAAACCAACGTTTCTGCCAGTTGGTAAGGTGAGGTCATAATAATAACATTTTGCATTGTATTTATAAGCATAGTTAAAATACTCGTGCCTTTCCCTGACATATCCAATGGTGAAATAATACTTTTGTGTAACTATGGCCTTATGGTGTGAGGTAATGGCGCCCACAATGAAACATCATTAGTTGCCTCTTACAACATTCATATTAGGTACTGGTATTATTTGCTTCCCTATTTATGACCTCATATCAAGTCAAAACATATAACAATGACTGGACTTCAGTGTAAGCTTACATGTATCAAAAATGTTATAGAATTTATACTGTCTGTTGGCCTCATGACATGCTTGTGAGTGGACACAATCAGAATAATAGACTTGTGCATCAGATATTCAGAGACTCTAGCCCAAGTTTTCATCATTACATGTATACCACAACACAAACTTTACTAAAACAATTTCTATATCTAAAAAGAGAAATGTATATTTCATGTCTAATGAAAGAATGATGGAAGAATGCTTATTATTAACAAGTAAAAATAAATACAAAAATGATGCAAGCAACTTCTGGTATGATGTGCATCTTCTTATAATTAACAACCAGATATATGATAGCACATAGCTATTCTTCAACTTCAAATTAGTTGCTATGTGTCACAGTCCAAGAGAGATTGTCATATCTGCATAGATCATCCTGAGACATTAGTACTCAACACTGTATTATGGGGGTAAAGTTGGTCTCCCTATTACGCCAACTATCATTAAGACTGACATCATGCAGCCTTTTACCAAGGACTCCACGTAAAAGTGGATTGATTAGCTCTTTTTTGCTGACCATGCCTTATGTCTCATCAAATAAAAATGTTATTCAACTTAAACAGCCTTGCGCTACACAACGGTTTGATCTCACGTGCACATTTTTTAATCATCACAATGTAATCATACAAACAACGCAAGGATATTTTAAGAAAAGGATGAGTACATCATTAGAACAAAGAATTACAAATAAAAGTCACTGCGACACTAAACTAACAATCCGACTGCAAGCTTATAACACAATAATATTGTCTGACATAAATGAAGCACATGTGGAATATATCCATACAGCAACGAGTTTTGTCAATATTTTCTATAAGCAGATGATTCAAGACTTGTACAAGCAATGTAACAGTCACTAAATGTCATCTGCTTTCAACACATGACCAACCATCAGGACATTTACACTGGACTTTCTACTGTGTACATTATGGTCAGTTGATCTGTTATTCATGCGATTAAACATGTAACAAATGTGCACAAATATATATATATATATATATTCAAAAGCACATTGTGGAGACTGCAATCAGAACCAAGTTATAGCACACAGAGGCACACTCAAAACTTCACAGTTTATAAAGATGTAGAGCTGAAGTGAAGTGTCAGGCCATTGCCGCAAATAAAGTGGCGACAATGCATGTCTATTTTTGGACTTTATCCTACCAGAATTCTTGTAGGACCAATGACCTGCAATAAGAGAGATCTGGTAGGAGTTTGAAACCGAATGCAAACATTTTATAAAATAAGGATGTGAAAAAAGAAGAAACCTCACCATGTTCATTTCAATCTACGGAATCATGTTCATGCTTTAGCCCAGCTTCATTATTTTCACATCTCTGTAAAAAAAAAAAATTCAAAACATTTTAAACCACCTTATAATAATCAATGTAATGAATTTTTTACGTGGTATCATTTTTACACATTTTATGTTAGCACAATATAAAATGGTGTTGCTACCAACTGATGCAACTCATGAAGACTTATCTACTGTCATTCCCAATACTTTTATGATTCTCCACAACTATTACTGCAATTTACAAGGACATATGCATACTTCCCAATAAGTTAACAATGGTGCAGATACAATAATTATGCTATACAATGAGAACAAGAGAGAAAGCTTACTACATGTGAAATGAGATGTCTAAGGAAAGCAGCAAACAGAACAAGAAGAGATCATGTGAGAAATGAGGAGATTAAAGAAGATGTTGGAACAACATCAGTTGTCAAATATATTGAAAAACAGAGATTTAAATGATTCGGCCACCTAATGAGAATGAACTCTTATTGGCCAGCGGCAAGAACATACAACATGAAAATAGAAACAGCAAGATACAGAAGAAGACCAAGAAGAAGGTGGATTGAAAGAGTTACAAACATTCTGACACGTCACAGTACTACTGCATATCAAGTGACCATAAGTGCAATAGACTAAAAATGATTGTCATTCAATGCTGCATATGCATCACAGCATAAGCAGAGAAGAAAAGACAATAAGAACAAGAAAGTAACGCATTTCAATATATCATACAGGCCAAAATACAATCTATCTTTGTCTTTGAATCTACAAGAAAATAAATGTTGGCATCCGCAAATCCCAAACTGTTACCTCCTGTCCCTATGACAAGAACTAAACAGAGTGGGTGAAGCAATGCCATTATTTTTAATGTCTGACAGTCTAAAAGCCACACATGGTATGGTATGCTTCAACATGAGGGCGGAAAGTCTGTCAATCAGAAATGTGCAGAGATTTGTCACAAAAACAAAATGTTAATCTACGATACTATATGGGTACAATTGTAAGATGATATGCGTAATGTATATTGCAATCATATACAATTGATAGCATTTTTTTTTTAATGTATTCAGTTTGGTCAGATGAAAAGTTCATTGAGAGATGTTTCTATCTTAGCAATGATCTGTTCAAACTTTGAGAAACTCATTTTAAATAACGTCTAACTACATTCGTTGTAATTCATCATTAGCATCACAATACTCAGTCTTACACTTTACAGAAGCAGCTCTCAAACCAATGTTTCTGCCAGTTGGTAAGGTGAGGTCATAATAATAACATTTTGCATTGTATTTATAAGCATAGTTAAAATACTCGTGCCTTTCCCTGACATATCCAATGGTGAAATAATACTTTTGTGTAACTATGGCCTTATGGTGTGAGGTAATGGCGCCCACAATGAAACATCATTAGTTGCCTCTTACAAAGTTCATATTAGGTACTGGTATTATTTGCTTCCCTATTTATGACCTCATATCAAGTCAAAACATATAACAATGACTGGACTTCAGTGTAAGCTTACATGTATCAAAAAATGTTATAGAATTTATACTGTCTGTTGGCCTCATGACATGCTTGTGAGTGGACACAATCAGAATAATAGACTTGTGCATCAGATATTCAGAGACTCTAGCCCAAGTTTTCATCATTACATGTATACCATATTCACAAACTTTACTAAAACAATTTCTATATCTAAAAAGAGAAATGTATATTTCATGTCTAATGAAAGAATGATGGAAGAATGCTTATTATTATTAACAAGTAAAAATAAATACAAAAATGATGCAAGCAACTTCTGGTATGATGTGCATCTTCTTATAATTAACAACCAGATATATGATAGCACATAGCTATTCTTCAACTTCAAATTAGTTGCTATGTGTCACAGTCCAAGAGAGATTGTCATATCTGCATAGATCATCCTGAGACATTAGTACTCAACACTGTATTATGGGGGTAAAGTTGGTCTCCCTATTACGCCAACTATCATTAAGACTGACATCATGCAGCCTTTTACCAAGGACTCCACTTAAAGGTGGATTGATTAGCTCTATTTTGCTGACCATGCCTTATGTCTCATCAAATAAAAATGTTATTCAACTTAAACAGCCTTGTGCTACACAACGGTTTGATCTCACGTGCACATTTTTTAATCATCACAATGTAATCATACAAACAACGCAAGGATATTTTAAGAAAAGGATGAGTACATCATTAGAACAAAGAATTACAAATAAAAGTCACTGCGACACTAAACTAACAATCCGACTGCAAGCTTATAACACAATAATATTGTCTGACAAAAATGAAGCACATGTGGAATATATCCATACAGCAACGAGTTTTGTCAATATTTTCTATAAGCAGATGATTCAAGACTTGTACAAGCAATGTAACAGTCACTAAATGTCATCTGCTTTCAACACATGACCAACCATCAGGACATTTACACTGGACTTTCTACTGTGTACATTATGGTCAGTTGATCTGTTATTCATGCGATTAAACATGTAACAAATTTGCACAAATATATATATATATATATATATTCAAAAGCACATTGTGGAGACTGCAATCAGAACCAAGTTATAGCACACAGAGGCACACTCAAAACTTCACAGTTTATAAAGATGTAGAGCTGAAGTGAAGTGTCAGGCCATTGCCGCAAATAAAGTGGCGACAATGCATGTCTATTTTTGGACTTTATCCTACCAGAATTCTTGTAGGACCAATGACCTGCAATAAGAGAGATCTGGTAGGAGTTTGAAACCGAATGCAAACATTTTATAAAATAAGGATGTGAAAAAAGAAGAAACCTCACCATGTTCATTTCAATCTACGGAATCATGTTCATGCTTTAGCCCAGCTTCATTATTTTCACATCTCTGTAGAACAAAAAATTCAAAACATTTTAAACCACCTTATAATAATCAATGTAATGAATTTTTTACATGGTATCATTTTTACACATTTTATGTTAGCACCATATAAAATGGTGTTGCTACCAACTGATGCAACTCATGAAGACTTATCTACTGTCATTCCCAATACTTTTATGATTCTCCACAACTATTACTGCAATTTACAAGGACATATGCATACTTCCCAATAAGTTAACAATGGTGCAGATACAATAATTATGCTATACAATGAGAACAAGAGAGAAAGCTTACTACATGTGAAATGAGATGTCTCAGGAAAGCAGCAAACAGAACAAGAAGAGATCATGTGAGAAATGAGGAGATTAAAGAAGCTGTTGGAACAACATCAGTTGTCAAATATATTGAAAAACAGAGATTTAAATGATTCGGCCACCTAATGAGAATGAACTCTTATTGGCCAGCGGCAAGAACATACAACATGAAAATAGAAACAGCAAGACACAGAAGAAGGTGGATTGAAAGAGTTACAAACATTCTGACACGTCACAGTACTACTGCATATCAAGTGACCATATGTGCAATAGACTAAAAACGATTGTCATTCAATGCTGCATATGCATCACAGCATAAGCAGAGAAGAAAAGACAATAAGAACAAGAAAGTAACGCATTTCAATATATCATACATGCCAAAATACAATGTATCTTTGTCTTTAAATCTACAAGAAAATAAATGTTGGCATCCGCAAATCCCAAACTGTTACCTCCTGTCCCTATGACAAGAACTAAACAGAGTGGGTGAAGCAATGCCATTATTTTTAATGTCTGACAGTCTAAAAGCCACACATGGTATGCTTCAACATGAGGGCGGAAAGTCTGTCAATCAGAAATGTGCAGAGATTTGTCATAAAAACAAAATGTTAATCTACGACACTATATGGGTACAATTGTAAGATGATATGCGTAATGTATATTGCAATCATATACAATTGATAGCATTTTTTTTAAATGTATTCAGTTTGGTCAGATGAAAAGTTCATTGAGAGATGTTTCTATCTTAGCAATGATCTGTTCAAACTTTGAGAAACTCATTTTAAATGATGTCGAAACATGCTGGTCACAAGTTTTATTTATATGTATGTATTTGGACATCCAGGATTTGTATGTACAGATAATTTTGCTTAGGTATAAATTTCTTGTGACTACGATTTACCTTTAAGTGATGTGATTTGTCATGTTTGCAACTAGATTTATGGAGTTCTTTAACCATTTTTCTTTTTATATACGTAAATTTTAAGGATACAGGACGTTGCAGAAAATGACAATTTTTAAAAAAAATCAACGTGTTTTAATTATGCAAATTGTGTGCCATTCGGAATATTAATTAGTTGTACATTCTTCTGAGAATCACAGCAATGTGATCAACACGTCTTGTCTTTGTGAATACAAAAATATATAGTTTCTGTGGTATATGTTTAATAGACAATTTATTTTCATTATAATTATGCAAATTAGCAGCCGTTTTGAATATCAATTAGCCATGTGTTCATCTGAAAATTCCAGAAATGTGATCAACAGAACCATCTTGTCTTCACAAGAACAAATATGTATTATTTGTGTGTTGTATTATTGAAAATTACAAAGATAATTCAGAAATTGTCAGCTCAGCTACATTTTATGATCACAGGTTTCATTTATATTTTCCTATATGTTTCATGTAAATTACTTTGGTGTCATATTATTTCAGGAAAAAACATAACTTCCTTTTAATTTGCTGTTGAAATGTGTTTTATGTTTACTTGAATATATGTATGCACCCTCTGTGGTTGGGGGGAAGCCAGAGATGTACTGTGCAGCACTAGGGAGGAGGAAACTGATAGCACTATTTTTTTCTATAGCTGAGACCCATCATAGAGGCACAGTGACTCGGGACGTGAAAATCCTTTTGGCTTGAACATTTGGTTGCATGCCTGGAGCAATAGAGAAGTTCGGCATAACCAGTAGTCAATTGGTAGCGGGGAGAATGAGCACAGTTAACCCTGTCTTAGCTACAGTGGATCGGAGCATTGCATAGGTTGAAATCTACCTTCCTGGAGGTGTGATAGTTATTCTCTGGCTCTGGCCAGGGGTGGGAAGACAATCTAGACTTCCCATCAATATAATCTCATTGGATCAAAAGGCATGAGCCCATGGACCGCTGGATCATCAACCACCCAAAATACACTGTACTATAAATAGCACACTGTTTTCATGTTTAAGTAGACATCACGGAGTGCTGCGAGGAAACCAGAGAACCAATCGAATCAACGCATGCAGTAACATCACACCTCCGCCGACCGCAAATTTTAGCATGGCGGACATTTTTTTTTAAATCCAGGAAAATGGTTGGCAAGGTATGATGTTTCCGCCACATTTATTCGCTGAGATATGACGGAAAATGACCTGCACACCTCCTTCTGTGATTCCTTATCTGTCTTTGGTGCATCTTTCTTACTGGCAATCACTGTTGAATTCGACCTAGTTTTGAGGTATTCCCCGAGATGTCACATGTTACAAACGGTTGCCCAGGGCTGAATGACGGATGTTCCCAAGTGTCACGTGATCTGTAGGGTAGTCCCAGGCCGAATCATAGTATTTCATCAAAATGAGTTAAAACAACTTAAAACAAAAGAAAAAAGGGAAGGGGGAAAGGTTCTCCCTACCCCTCTTATTGAAATTATAAACTGTTGCAATGAAATTGCTTATAAATTATGCCCAAAAATAGTAGGAAGTTCCGGTGGTCACTTTTTGCCTGCGTTGGTCAGCCACATTATTCTGACATTTTTGAAAATGACAGGAGCTATGGAATGTGATTTTGCTTTTTTTTGTTAAATTACGCGATAGTGGTAGCAAATGTGTTTTAGATTGGTGCATGGACCAAGGTTTAATTTGTAATTATTATGTGTGTCCTTGAAATTGGAAAACAAACGCACAAATTGGATGGGTATATATGGGTGTGACTAAATTTGGAATTAATCGCCATAAAATTAGCCGAAGTGTTAGGAATAATTCATGGTTCGCCGAAAGTCATTTGAGTATGGCTGACATACTTATCCTTGCGTATCTGTGGGTAAAAAATGCTAGGAGCGGTTTCATAATAGATGAAGTGAAGGTTGGTGCCAAAGCTGTCGCTAACTGGAAAAGTTTTTGTAGGGAGATATGCGTAGAAATGTGTGTTAATGATACAGATACTTGGAGGACCAGGGGTTGTCGTTGAAATCGACTAGTCTTTTCAGAAAAAGAAAATATAATGGGGGAAAAGGGTGCGAGGAGAATGGGTGTTTGGTTTGGTGGAGAGGGGCACTAACAGAAGTGTTCTAAAAGTCATCGCGGAAAGGACAAAAGAAGTTATGCTGGCAATTATGAAGGATCATGTTAGGCATTAGCACAAAGGAGCTCTTCTGTGTCCAAAATTTTTTATCAAATTATGTCCCTTGAAGAAAATGGTCACTAGTCTATTTCCTGACCATGCAAGTAGGCAGTGACCACATTTTAATTAGATTTCCAGTGTCCCTGATACTATTTTGTATATAGAAGTGGACATTTTTGTGACATCACGTCTTTTCTGTACACAGTTGGGCATCTATCTGACAAAAACAGCGGATATTGTTTGAGTAACTTGTATTTTAACACTAGGTATTGTCACTTATTGTGTATTTTCATTATCCATTTTTAATCTACTATTACACTCAACTTTATTTACTGTCTAAATGTTATATTAGCCATTTATACAGTTGTATACCAAGTATGAAAGACATTATGAGGAGCGCTCTGTCTCATCCCATGTTTTAAAAAGGTTCACCAAGTCCATGTTGCATTCCGCCATCTTGTTTTTTACAGACATATTGGTTAACAAGAAATACAATTGCCATCTATTTAAAATGTTAAATGCTCTGTGTGTTTATGTATTTACAAAATTGTTAATTTCTTTAAAAACTAAGCCAAAGCATATGAATGGGAGTTAGTTTGTTTGTTTGCCTGCTTACAAGCCTTACAAAAGGTTGTGTGTTGTCATGACAACTGTCCGACTTGGTTTGTGACTACACTACTGATGTGCTGCAATTGTGCACTCTTTGGACTATTGGTATTGCATTGCCTGCAAGTAGCAGCTTTGCTAGAACATGATCTATGCATAATAATACAAATTATATATACAATGGGATTTAGATGGGGAAAGACATGTATGACATGAGAAAGAAAAATATTTAAAAATGTCTACTTTATTCTTACCATTCTAGTATGACAATCAATACACGGTAACTGCGTGAAACGTAACAACAATTAGACTTACGTAAAACACAGGTTTATATATCGTCTCAATGGGACACCATAGACTATATCTAAAACTAGTGGGGGGGGGGGGGGGGGGGGGGGGCTTAGCACATCCGTGTACTATAAACCTACTGATGCACATGGCTTTCTTCTCTACACTTCTCATCCTCCTGCTTGTCGCAACTCTCTACCGTACTCCCAGCTTCTTCGCCTGCGTCGCTTATGTAGCGATTACAACGATTTTCTCGACAGGTCCTCTGAGATGATTGAGTTTTTCCGTAGACGATCGTTCCCTGACAGCATTCTTTCTTCCGCTTGGCTCCGTGTGCGCCATTTGTCTCGCCTCGATACCTTGACTAACTCTCAGGGTTCTTCCTCCTCCTCTGATAGGGTTAAACTTGTTCTTACCTTTCATCCCCATAACTCTTCTGTTCGACGCATCATGCTCAAACATTATTCTCTTCTCCAGTCTGATCCTGACACCCGTGACGCTTTCCACGACTTACCTCTGGTGGCTTATAGGCGTGATAGAAATCTGAGGGACATCTTGGTTCATAGCCACCTTAAGTCTTCTGTTCCTGACCATTTTGGCACTGTTCGTTGCTCACGTGTCCGTTGCTTTACATGTCCTTATGTGGTTCAGATGCGCTCCATTTCATTTCCCAAGGCCACTTTCTCCATCGATGAGGCCTTTACATGTGAATCCCATGTCATTTACGTGATCATATGTAAACGCTGTGGCAAACAGTACATCGGGGAAACCGGCCTACGATTGAGCGATCGCTTTTGTAACCATCTTCATGCCATCAAGCACAGAACACCCACTCCTGTGGCCACACACTTCAATGGCGATGGTCATCATGGTGCTTTGGATATTCAGGTCACCGCCATCAGATCTTGCACCACCGATGATAGATCTAGGTATGCTCTAGAAAATCGTCTCATTTTCGAAATGGGTACACTCAAGCCTTTTGGACTCAATTCCGACCACTCTTATGTCTAGTACTGGTTTGGTGTGGTCTTTGTCTTTATTCTTTTTGTTCCGTCACTTACTCATCTTTTTGTTCGTTTCGTTTCCACATATATTTACGTTTTTATGTACTTTCTGACCTTCCGGCATATCATTTCCATATTTCCGTTGGACGTTGTGATAATTTTTCTATTTTTCGTCTTTTAATGTTTTGTTTATGTCTTGATAAAGACCTTTTGGTTGAAACGTTGAATATGATTTGTGTATTGTAATTTTTATGATTTCTTGTGTGCTCATCATTGCCCATCATTACCCACTAGTTTTAGATATAGTCTATGGTGTCCCATTGAGACGATATATAAACCTGTGTTTTACGTAACTCTAATTACCATTCTAGGAACATTTCCCTAAACAAGCAGTTCACAAAACTAAACACAAATCACATAACTATGTACATGAATAATACATGAAAGTTTTATCACATTTGTAGCACAAAAACTCTGTAGGATATTTTATCATAATTCACAAATATATTGAATAATTATTTTAATTATGCAAATTAGCTGCCATTTTGAATATTAATCTTTGGCTGCAAATGAAAATTATGTCAATGTGATCCGCAGATTCGTCTTGTCTTCCCGAACACAGAAATGTATAGTTTGCTACATATTTTATCATAAATAATAGAAATGTTTAATAATTAGGCTATTCAATTCAATTTTAATTATGTAAATTAACCGCCATTTTTGAATATTAATTAGCTTTGATTGAATTTGAAAATTAGCATAATGTACTCCCCAGATTCGTATTTTCTTCCCGAACACAAAAATGTATAGTTTGTTCTATTTTTTATCATTAGTAACTCTGATATGTCATGAATTATCATGAATTATTGGCTAAACTACAATTCTTGGTCACAACTTTGTGCACTAATCAGCTTATATTTCCTGTTCCATGTAAATTTTTTTGATGCAAAATTAATTCATAAAAAATTCATAACTTTTTTCAGAATTGACGTACAGACTTGATTGAGGTATCATTGAATTGCAATTTTCAGGGGCTATCTAACTGTGGTATTTATAATGCTGTAAACCCATTTTGTGCTAATGCCTAATCATGTGTTTCCAGGAACAACAATCATTTCAGATTGCTGGAGGGCATACAATTGATTGGTTGACGAGGGCTATCTCCATATTATTGAAATTATTTAGATCACAATATAAGAACATAACCTGGGCACATTATACATACAAGTTACGCCAAAGGACATACCCACATTATAATTACCTATATATTTGATACACGTAATTGACCACCATTCCACGAGGAACATATCAACATGTCTGACTTCCGTTTACACCAAGGTTGCCAGGTGGTTTATCAATGCAGACCCGAATTCGAGTGCTGAGATGTTTTATCGAACCAATTCCTTTTTATGGATGTGGACTGTGAACAATAAAATTCAAAGTGAATTAGAGGCTACAGAGATGTGGTTTCTGAGAAGAATGATGAAAATACCATGGACAGCTAAGAAACTAATGCAGAGGTTCTCATTCATGCTAGCGTAAAAGGATCAATCATTTCAAACATTAGGGGCAGACAGCCAAGATTTCTAGGTCATGTGCTTGCTGAGAAGAACACAGCTTGAACACTTAATAACCACCGGAAAGATCAAGGAAAGAAGAGATGGGGGTCGACAAAGATAAAAGTTGCAAGACGGATTAGTATTGTGGCACAGTAGAAGTTCACCAACCGAGACTATTGACAACACAAGAGACAGAGAGTCGTAAAGAAACATGATCGTCTACGCCATTCGGCATGGCAATTGATTGATTGATTACAAAGTAGTTCAAATTAAATTAGACACAAATAACTCCTGATTTTTTATGTTCGGGAATTCTTTCGCCAACTGAAATACTACAATGGATTACTGTAGTGAACCATCGAAAGAGGGAGAAGCAGAGGAGTGCAAATAAAGACGTGAACAGACATCATACAGGACAACATTTTTCCTCACTCCTTCACATCGTTGAAGACAGAACTCGCTGGAGGACTATGCGTACTGAAGCATCCAATGTGGTACGCCTACGTCCCTGACGGGTTACCGGTTTATTGTTTGATTGAAGTCTGGAAAATCATTTATTCTTAGGTAACATATCCCGGACAGGATATAGTAATCATCACAGCTTTTCTAAACGTCTGCCGATGATGAGCCAACATTCCTATATCTGTTCTGTGAGCTTCATTTTCATGAGGTCTATTGCATTCATCTTCTTTCTGGCTTATCTCTTATTTAGTGTCATTGCATTCATTATACAATGGACTGCCGGGGAAACTAATGTGGGAGTGTTGAACGAGTCAAATGCGAGACGGAGCTTAGTCAATTAAATAAGAAAACCAAACAATCTAAATTTTTTGGCCACGTTATGAGACACGGAGGTTTGGAGAGCAAAGTCAGAACATGCATGACTGAGGACAACATAAGTAGAGGGCAACAACTTGAGAAAATATTAGACAGTTTAGAAACCTGACATGGCAGAGAAACAACAACGATTCTGATAATACTGGAGACAGATAGTTTTGGAGAGCCATGATCGTCTACGCCAGCCGCATGACACATGATGATGCATCCATTATGGTATTTTCTAGTATGTCATATCGTTTGATATGGAAACATATGGAAATTTCTAGAGAGACCAGTATTGCTTAGTCAGTTTTCCTTTGCTTGCAGTTCTCTTCGAATGTCCCTATTGGTAATATTTTAGGTCATGGCATTCTGCGAATTCTTCTATGAATATACGTGCTCTAAAAAAACATTAGTGTTGTTGTTGTTTTTTTGGTTCTTTATGCAATGGCCAACCTCCATCTGACTTCTTCATATTAGTCCCCGTTACATATATAAAATAATCAAAGTATTCGAAACTAGTAGCTTGCTTTAGTTCTTTGTTATTGATCGAGAAAATCGTTACAACCAACAAATACTGCTTGCGTGGGGGTATAGCTAACAAGTAGGACTGCAGCAAAACTGATTTGACATTAAAATTGGAACCGACGGTCATGAATTGTTGCGACCCACTTGGAACACATTATAAATTTATGCATATACAATTGAAGTTTTTACCAAGAAGTACATTTATTTTAGCTGTATATTCAGTTTCTATTCAATCATAATTTTATAATGCAAAGTTGGTTTTTAGTTCTAAATAATTGAGATTATGTAACATTACATTTTCCTTTCAAAAAATCATGTAATTTAAGTCCGTGTTGCCAGGGACTGAAAGTGAAACGAAGAATAGATACCCCCTTTCTTGTCATGCACGTCGTAAGAGGAGACTAAAGAGGTTTTGTGGATAGAGTGGCTGTTCCATCCCACATAGTATCAAAGTAAACTAGAACCCATGTTGAAGTTGGTTGTGTTTGGCCGATATAGCAGTCAAGCTGTAAACTATTCTGCAATTCGGTCTACATCCTGGTAATCTGTAGAAAATTTGAGAACGAACGCAGAGCGAGTCACCTGAAATGAAACTGTAATGGTGCTTCATTATCATTTTCAAGCTTTGTGGATGTTACAAATAGTGATTTGTATTCTTCTGAATGACAATTGAAAACTAAGTCTAAGCAGAAGTTCTTGACAAACATATTGAATACGGTTTTTATTAATTTGTTCTTTTTCTTCTTCTTCTGCATTCGCTCGCTGATAACCAACACGAGATGTTGATAACCTGTAGGGCTTCGTGTGCTTTCGGCCGGGGAGCGTGAAATACGTAGTGTTGCTAGTTTGCAGCGTAGTTGCGTTACTTACACATCGGAAGGTCCAGCATATCCATTTCGTCATACCTTTAGTTCGGGTGGGCTTCCTTAGCCTGTGACAGTGGTCTATTAGCACTTCTCGGTGCCCTCTGGCGATGTCCTGTCCTCTCTTTGTAAATATATTATCGTTACAGAAACTAGCGCACAACTATCAATATTCATCATGGCATCTACCTATTTCATGACATTGCATTAGCTGCCCTTCCAATGCTCCAGCCAGACTTTCTTGCATCTATGTGTCAACAGTGCTGCTGTATGTGTTGATGCAGAGGGGTATTGGAGATATTATCTGTCTATTTACAGTCAATTCTCATTACATCTTCTGCCTCCACATTTAAGAGCACTATCCCCAAAAGTGTTGGCCAGGAAGACAATACGAGCATCTGTATTTCTATTTCCCGGGTGCACTACGAAGGGGTACTTTTGAGATCTTGGTTATCTGCTAACCCTGGGACCGCACGAGAACAGTGCTGTACCATATATACCTCTTATTAGTGTGCAATGCTATTCCTTGGTGTTTTGTTATTTAGCAATGTCAGTTGTTTCGTAAAAAAAGTAATACAAGTTACTGTCTTTTATATATACTTTTTAAAAAAAAGGTAAATCTACGCTGACCTTCTTTGGAATTATCAGAGTACCCTTGGTTCCAGTGCAGTTTTATATTTTCAAAAACTCTTCGTTTTCTATAAGTGTTTACCTCACTCCAATGATCAGCATTTATCCAATGTACAATGACAGTGTACAATATGCTATTACTACATTAATTTAAAAAACAAACAATAGAGCTAAAACAACTGTCTCAACCGGATGTATCTAGAGAGGATGATGATAAACACCATTTACCGCAAGTGAGTGAACTGGGGAAAACATACATTTGACAACCTCCTTGGAAGAATTTGCACCAACCAACTTTCCAAACAAAATTGCTAGATAAAACAGCCAATAAAGGAACATTGCTAACAATCTTACAAGTAGCAGAAATAAACGCAAGATGCAATATGGCCTGTCAGGTCATTGATCAATTAACACCTTTACTAAGAAACAAAGATATTACACTAGAAACAAAGAAAGCGCTTTTCAACACCATTTTCTTACCAACATTGTGTTATCGGTGTCAAACTTGGACATTGGATTCTAGAACAATACATAAGATTAACACCACTGAAATGAAATGTGTGAGACGTATGATTGGAGTTAGCTTGAGAGACAAAATCAGGAATGAAGCACTAAGGAAACAATTAGGGATCAAGTCAACAATAGAATACATCCAGAAACAACAAGTTAAAGGGTACGGCCACATAACCAGACAGAAAGAGCAAAGTATTATCAAAAAAAAACACTTAACAAACGATACGAAAACAGTCGACCTATTGGATGCCCTCGTAAAAGGTGGATAGATAGTGTATTATAGACACTCGGAAATATAACAGCAGAAGAGGCGAATAGAAGGGCAAAAGACCGTACACTCACTCTCCCCTCAACACCGAAAGGTACATGAGGACAGAAAGAAGAAGAAGAACAATCTTGAAGACATGTGACATGGAAACCATAAGCAATTACCATCAGCAATCAAGCTTAATGCAGATGGATTGACTTTCAAGTCCACCTGTTTTGCATGATATGATATCCATATACGATAACATTATTGATCTGCCTACGAGTTCTGTGACTTGTGGTTAAAATTGCTCAATTTATGAAAATAATGCTCACGTGGAAGACAGGTAATGAAGTCCTACTGAATGACGACTAACACACTACACACTATCACTAGCGGATGTTTGCATGAATGAATATGGTACATACAACAAAAGAAAACACATAATATAATCATACAAATGACAATACACAGGACAAAGTCGACGTTTCGGACCAATAGGCCTTTTTCAAGATACGGACATAACATACAAACATTAAAAAAACCACAAGTAGAAATGAATACGTGTCCGAGTGAAATATGGTAGTTAGATACCGGAATCATACGAACAGGAAGTACACAAAGACGATAATACAGGTGGAACGAAAGGAACAAAACGACGAAGTAAATGGCGGCACAAAAAGAATTTAAAAAAAAACAACAAAGACCAATACGAACGATAATTTAGCGAAAGAGTGGTCGGAATTGAGTCCAAATGCTTGATGGTACCCAACTCGAAAATGAGACTATTTTCTAGGGCATACCTAGATCTATCATCGGTGGTGCAGGATCTGATGGCAGTGACCTGAATGTCAAGGACACCATGGTGGCCATCGCCGTTGAAGTGATTAGCCACAGGAGTGGGTGTTCGGTGTTTGATAGCATGCAGGTGGTTACAGAAGCGATCGCTCAGTCTAAGGCCAGTATCACCGATATATTGCTTACCACAGTGTTTACATATGATCACGTAAATAACTTCAATTTATGAAGCAAGGTTGAGGTCATAAAAACAGCCATTGAATTATTACACCAACAGTTTGAAGTCATGGAACAACCCATCAGATAAAGTCACTTTTACAGACGCCCATGTCTGTTTTGGAAACACTTAAATAGACACCATATGAAAATCAAGATATCCTGTACATCACAAGAGCTGTGCACAGGCTTTTCTCCGCATTTCCAATCAGTGTGATCATGTAATGGATCCCTGGACATAGCGATTTAGCAGAAAATTGAACAGTAGACAACTTTGAAAAAATACGCGCCTCAAAACAAAGACATTGTAGTATGGGAACAGTTAACAACCAAACAGATTCTCAGAAACAACACCAGGAAAATCTGGCTGACAGATAGGCAAATGGGCTGACTGATCCAAATTTGCATCTGTTAAGTGAAATGACTTGCCGAAAGAACAATGGTAACATAAAACAAACGTTGCAGGAGAAATCAATCCCTAATCTTTCAGTTTTGAACAGGACGTACAACAGCCATTTCCTATGTAAACCGCATCAATTCTCAGCAATTAACCAATTGTAGATACTACTCTCATCCCAATGAAACAGTGGAACACCTCCTTGTTGACTGCCTTTCTCTTTCTCTTTCAACCGCAAGGGGGAAAAAACTTGTAGTCTCCCTTAACAGTCACTAGCTCACTTTATGGATCGCAGCATTGTGATGCTAAAAGTAGAACTATTCAGTGGCCTTTGGATTTAGACAACGACAACTTAATTTTTGTTACTGTAATGATATTTTGAGAACTAAGCTTTCGGTAGACATGAAAGCAATGTGAATATTGCTATTTTTTTTGCAAAGTAAATTATACAATTTATTTTTCACTATGTATAGATGTGGTGCATGCTCAAGGCTTTAGAGAGTTGGTCTCACACTCGTGAGGTTAAGGATTCGACCTAGTAAGGTCAATTCAAGTAGAAAGCATGAGGATAAGGACTGGGTTTAAAAAATCTATCTATCTATGTTCCGTCAGCGCTGAAGGGCAGAAATCAGAGCTCTCCAGTTCGAGCGATATCACGCTACTGTGTGTAATTCCTGTATGTTGTTGAGAGACATAATCACATCCTGGTTGACGGTTGTTCTGCGAAGATTCTCTCTTGGTCTTTAAAAAAAAATTTTTTATCGATCTGGTACTCATTTTAATGCATGTACTGACAGTTTTTTTTTTTTACGTCAGAGGGTAAATTTAAAAAAAAATTAACTCACCTTGTACACGTACAACCTCTTTTCACATCCCTTACGGTAAACGTGCGGTGTTGACAGTAACTACATTTACAGTTATATTGTTGCTCTTAATATTTGCTTACGTTTATTCGACATTAAGTATGTTGATTATCTTCTTCACATACCGGACACGACTATAGGATAGATGGTTAGATCTCCGCTTCAGTAAATCTCTCAGGGCATAATGGATGATGTTGGTGCATTGCTCTTTTTGAAATCTTTGTTAGGTGTTCTATGCTGGCCATGCCTATCATTACTCCCAATTCGCGCATTCTCAATATTTAACTCATGCTCATTGTTATCTCAAAATCATATGATCGTGTGGACTCACAAAGAGTAATGAGCCCCCATGTCTACTCATAGGATAACGTATGTTTCATAATCTTTTGTCCATATCTTACGTTTGTTTGCTACCATTAAAACTTTTGATTACATTTTTTGCGGCATCATACCCTACTATTATTACACAGTTGCCATTTATCTCTCGAAAAAAGATGACTAAACATGCACTCTTACTTCTACACTTATAAATGAGTTGAATAGACAGCAATACAATATAATAATGCACATAACCTGTAAGGGTTGTAATGATGCCACCTGGATACATCATCACAGAAAGACGTAGAAAAATCTGTCTTCAGCTACTCAGGGAGTTGTAGAAAAATCATGCCAGAACATTACTTGATGTTACAAATCTATGCTTTTATTACCACCTCTTCTCCTTTCATCTTGCTACTTGCAATATAATTTTAGGAAGCGAATCGTGTCTCGTTGCATGTCCAAGCCAAACAAGCTTATACCGTTTCCGTTTTACCACTGCCAAAAGTGGTTTTTGATAACCAATATAACTAATTCTTAACAATCGTATGTAGCACGAGTATGTAATAGTCTAATTCCTTCTTTCCGCGTCTGCATTGTGTCCAGCTTCTATCCTTATAAAAATGTATTTAACAAAGCGATTTAAATAGATTGATCTTTAATGTAACACTGATCTTACTTTCCGAAATCATATTCAATCTTGCCATGTCATCCATCATCATCTCGAGTCTTAACTGAACCTCAATTCCCGAGTTGCCATCATCACAAATTGGGAACAAGAGATATTTTAAGGTGGTAGCTTCAAGTTTCTAGTCGTTTAACCGGATGTTCATGGGATCGTGTTTGATATAGCTAGTTTTTATATTAGCTAGTCGCCAATATCTTGCTTTTATTAATGCTAATGTTATCACAGCCTGTGTTATGGCCTTTTGAATTTCTAGGTGTCTATGGATAAAGTCGAGAAGGATGTTGGTTTCCCTATTATTGATTACAGATCTGAGAAGTTCATGCCTCGCCTTTGATTGAATTACAAAAATGTTATTGATTTAAAAATCCAATATTCAGTTTTATGCAATAATAATAATAATAATAATAACATTAGAAAACGTATAGAACAATTACAGATAGTAACAAACTGTTACTATATTGTCTAGAAAATCACTACAGCCAAAAAATGCTGGGTTGCTGGCTACGTCCTGAATAGGATACGACACCAATTTAAAAAAAAATAAAAAATTTAACAACCACCAATATATCTAAATCCCAAATAAGGTTCTGTAAGATGAAATAAAATCATATAGGTATAGATGTAGCATTTCATTTTGTTCCCGGTTATATCTGTAGTACGAATTTATCCAGTTCAGCCCAGAAAATTACGTTTTCCCCCACACAAACAAATGATAAAAAATAATGTTATTTTGGTTTTTTAAAACAGTTGACCCACTGTTCCTGTTGGAATACACCGTAATATTTATGCGTCTCTGATTGGTTGAAAAAATAAACAACGTTATAGGGGAATCCGTTGATTTCCGAGGCATAAATAAATGCACGGTCGAGTCAGTGACGAAAAATACTCCCGTTACACAGCCTGCGTTTGCTTTCAGCTTTTTAGTCAGTGCAGTTTCTCTTTCAGTATTGGACGGATTTCTCACAAGGCCTTGGGTGTGTTACCTACCTAACGATATTTGGATTTGCTTTGGAACTTCTAATATTGAATTCATTTACTCACGATCCACGTGATATTTCCACAAAGTCTCGTCGGTTGAAACATTATTGATCGAACTTATGAAATACATAAGAGTCTAGTACTGTTGTGATAACTTGCTATTAAATGTATGTAGGCACGAATAAATTGTTGTCAGTATGGATTGTAACCAGGCAGTTGAAAGGGTGTCGTTTTTAAATAAAACTAAATCTAGTTATTAAACACAAATACAATCTTCAATTCTGTACATCATATTAATAACCACGAATTGTATTCCTAATTCTATTTAGAATTATCTTGCGACTTAGTTGAATCAGTATTTGTGAAACATTCAGGATTAAATGAGTATGAAAAAGCTTAAGGATATCAGAGTGTGTGTGTTTTAAAAATGTCATGGATATTTGCAGTGGTTTATATTCGTGATTTAATTAATCATTTTGTGCGTTGCCTCTATTAGTTCGCTATTATTGTGCTAATACTAATAGCGTCTACTTTATATTTATGTAATATTTTCTAGCCCCCCCTCCCCCGATCGATGATGATACAACTGTTCCACATTTGATACTGTGCATCAAGGGGTGGGAGCTTCAGTTTTTGTTCCAAGGTCAAATGTGTCTCCTCAATTGCACTTTATTAATTTTTGTGAATCCTTTTTGTCTATCCATCTTTTTTTTTTTTTTTTTTGCTAGTCTTTTTCTGGCTCTGAAAACTGATCGTATTTTATTTCAGGCGTCTGTAGGGAGTTAGGTGTGTTCCTGTATCAGAGTGGCCCACAGAAATGAATGTCAATGCGGAACAGGCATACAGACTCCTGAACTACACCAAGACTATCCAGACTAACTTTGAGGCAAGACAAGCCACACTTTACCAAACTGAGGCAAAAACCTTGGGGCAGCATTCTGACCTGGCGACTGGCTTGAAGATATAGCAAGATAAAAAAAATCATGAACGTAGAAAAGAAGAAGAAGGCGGTGTGTTCCGTTCTAGTAAGATGTCATACACATTGTATTTGGCTGTCTCTCTATATATTGAATGTATAATATAATGCCTATTTGATTTATGATGTCCTAAGTTCATAATCTTTCTAATCTAGCAGAATTGACCAGTAACTTTTCTTTTATCTGACGAAACCAGTGTCTAAGTCTGGGGCCGGTAAAACGTATTTACTAACAATTGTTTACGAACAAATATTACAGTAACCTGTAAAGGTCATAACCGACATGAGATATAGACCTACAATGTGCTTGTATTCTGGAGAAAAATATACGCACATATTTTTAAGAAATTTATCAAACAAAAAAGTAAGTTTATATGAACAAAGAGAAAACGAAAACATCTGTTGATTCATCAAAACGTTTAGAATAATCTGATAATTCGTGAGTTTGCCGTACATATTACTCTAGCAAACTGTGAAAATGACAGTCTGCAATAAACAAGAAAAAGACATGGACTACAAAGCTTTGAATGAGAAAAAAAGCAATGTAAAGTGTGTTGTTGTCGGAGATGCCATGGTTGGCAAGACAAGTTTATCACGACGGCTTGCGTGTCTCGGCTTTGCTAAGGATTACAACCCAACGACTTTCGATAACTATGCAGGTGAGTAATTTGATTGATTAGTCTATTGTATGATTGTTCTTCTGAGTTCGTTTTCATAATTCTGCAGATCATCAGGATTTACTCCACAGAATGGAGTGCAGTTTGCCATGGTTTACATCTTAGCCGATATCTACCATTTTGGCCGGATACATCAGACTTCAGTATGCATCTAGGTCACTTTGACCCAAATACGAGATGGGACAACCAATTCCACATCAAAACCTCCTTAGTCGCCTCTTACGACATATATGGGAGGTAACAATGTCGTTATTCCTTGCTCAATTTTGAGGTCCCTCAAAACATGGGCGACATAGTATGATGAATTATGTCAGAGTAGAGCCTGTAAGAAAGGAATGATCAAAATACGATTAGTAAATCAAATGCTGGACCACAAAACGGTATTTGTCGGGTTCGGGTTCGTCATACTGAAAGTTAGATAGTATCCCTTTAGCTGTGAACAGCTAGCTCTTGACAGCTCATAGCCTTTCTGACAAAAGCATAGGCCTCCTCAGTTGAGTAACAAAATTGAGACTTAATCACATAAGGTTTGCTGCCTCAAAGACATAGTTGTGTTAAAAGGGTTGTTTATGTTTAGCTTCTGGAGGAAGGCATTCCGGTGTGACAGTACCCTAGGATCATCACATCCTGCCAGGAGAGCAGAATCTGCGTCTTGGCCAATTAGAATATATAATATGATTCAATTATTATTTAAAAACAATTACTTAAGCTGTAAACCATGGCACAAAACATTCTGTTATCTGTACTAAAGACTGCTAATTTGCAGGAGTGTAAGGAGAACTGCATCAGAGAAATAGAAGAACAACCATCTTGATTATAAAATGTTTATTTCTGCTCATCATCAAGTGCTGTGCAGACTGTCATAGGCGATTATAGATCTCCACAATTCTCTATTTCCAGTATCTTTTGTCGTTGTTGACTCTTTGCCATGCCACGATGTCAGAATATCTAATATTTTCTCACGTTTTTGTACTCGATCTCTCTTCTCTTCTATCCTTCTATCCTGTCGGTCGTAAATATGTTATCCAGACCGCCCTGTCGTAAATATGTTATCCAGACCTCCCTGTCGTAAATATGTTATCCAGACCTCCCTGTCGTAAATATGTTATCCAGACCTCCCTGTCGTAAATATGTTATCCAGACCTCCCTGTCGTAAATATGTTATCCAGACCTCCCTGTCCCATAAAGCGTTCACACAATACATAAAGATGGTCTCAGTATGATATTATTAAGTAACATCCGTCTTGCATGTGACTCTTTCAGCCCTTCTTCGTTAGTTTTTCTAGCTGTCTATGATATTCTCAACCTCCTTCTATAGAACCACATCTCTGTTGTCCATGCTACTCTCAGCCTCCTTCTATAGAAACACATCTCTGTTGTCCATGCTACTCTCAGCCTCCTTTTATAGAACCACATCTCTGTTGTCCATGCTACTCTCAGCCTCCTTCTATAGAACCACATCTCTGTTGTCCATGCTACTCTCAGCCTCCTTCTATAGAACCACATCTCTGTTATCCATGCTACTCTCAACTTCCTTCTATATAACCACACCTCTATTGTCCATGATACTCTCAGCCTCCTTCTATAGAACCACATCTCTGTTATCCCTGATATTCTCAACCTTCTTCTATAGAACCACATCTCTGTTGTACATGCTACTCTCAGCCTCCTTCTATAGAACCACATCTCTGTTGACCATGATACTCTCAGCCTCCTTCTATAGAAAAACATCTCTGTTATCCATGCTACTCGCAGCCTCCTTCTATAGAACCACATTGTTATCCATGATATTCTCAGCCTTCTTCTATAGAACCACATCTCTGTTGTCCATACTACTCTCAGCCTCCTTCTATAGAACCACATCTCTGTTGTCCATGCTACTCTCAGCCTCCTTCTATAGAACCACATCTCTGTTGCCCATGATACTCTCAGCCTCCTTCTATAAAACCATATCTCTGTTCTCCATGCTACTCTCAACTTCCTTCTATAGAACCACACCTCTATTGTCCATGATACTCTCAGCCTCCTTCTATAGAACCACATCTCTGTTATCCATGCTACTCTCAGCCTCCTTCTATAGAACCACATCTCTGTTATCCATGCTACTCTCAGCCTCCTTCTATAGAACCACATCTCTGTTGACCATGATACTCTCAGCCTCCTTCTATAGAAAAACATCTCTGTTATCCATGCTACTCGCAGCCTCCTTCTATAGAACCACATTGTTATCCATGATATTATCAGCCTTCTTCTATAGAACCACATCTCTGTTGTCCATGATATTCTCAGCCTTCTTCTATAGAACCACATCTCTGTTGACCATGATACTCTCAGCCTCCTTCTATAGAACCACATCTCTGTTATCCATGATACTCTCAGCCTCCTTCTATAGAACCACATCTCTGTTATCCATGATACTCTCAGCCTCCTTCTGTAGAACGACATCTCTGTTACTTTGAGTTTTCCACTAGCCTGTTTATTTATTGTCCAAGACTCACATGCATATGTTAGAATTGATGTTATCTAGCTATGAAAAACCCTTTTCTCATTATATTGACAGATTCATATTACACAGTATGTTCTTCTTTTTCAGCTTATACTTTATCTAATTATATTCCTAATATATTTCTCTAACTACGAGGCAAGCTGTTATGTTAAGCCTTCGTTCTCAAACTTTCACTAGAACTCTCGTGTAACAGCACAACATTTTTTGGATTTTTAGCAAGGTATAGTTCATATAGCGAAAATAGCCCGTGCCTTCTTTTTACTTGTGTCAATGACCCGACACATCCAACGTTGGCTGTCAACCATGTGCAACAATTGCGCGAATAGCTGAAAAAGTGGTATAATTAAAGACATTAAACACATAGCCCACTTCGAATATTATATACCTGGGTAATCCACCTCAGAATTGATTAACCCAATCTTTCTCAAAGTTAGAAATATTCATCTTCCCCGTTCGGGATCACATTGATTTGCTGGGGGAGGGAGCGAATAAAATATTGGGCATTGGGGTTGGTACGGACCCATATATAGAACACAGTAAAATTACTGCTTTGACGATACCTAATAGGACATATAAGAGTAAACCATGTAGATAGGTGACATGTCTTTATTCTAGGTCCAAATGTGGGCAACGGGAGACGATGTTGAGAACTACTAATATAACCAACTTCAAAGGTCATGCATGCAATTTAAAAAAGTTATACTCTTGGAACCAATCGCTGAACTGAATAACTAACTGTAAAAATTGATAACGAAAATAAACCAATTTGATGGTTCCCGAGTGAATCTGCTTTCTTTATTTGAAACATTCTCTGGTGTCGGTGGCTTGTTTTCATCGGAAGGATGAATTTCATTAATCGATTTATAAAACAAAATGGGCTTGCCTCATACAGCGACTGTTAAACGTGGCTCCAGATGTCAAATATGAATTTTAGGATATGCGCGTGCAATAGGTCATGTCAGGCCACGAATGTGTGCTGAATCGTCAGCGTATCACACATGTTCGCGTGAGACGAGATTGGAAGACAATCCCCACCAAATTATGTGTTACTTGCTAAAGCTCGACTATTATTAAGTGTCCTTTAGATAAGTCTCGTCTAGGTTGCATCTATGTGGCGTACTCTTTGCAGAGCGTTGTTCTTACTGCCACACTCTAAGCCTCTCGGGTCTGTGCAAGATGTCTAGCCTCTTAAGTGTCCTATTCAGCAGACCATCTGAATATATACTCTGCATTAACCGTAGTCTAGGTCTGTCTCTTGTCCTCTTTCCAGGAACCTTTAATATTTATAAGCCATTGTGTCTTTTATATATGTCCAAAAATTGATATTTATGAGAAGCCAGTCTCTTATGCTTGTATCTTTACGGAAGTCTGTGTTAGATTGTCTTTCTATCAATGATATTATTAGGCATCTTCTATAATATTTCATTTGAAATGCTGTTATTATCTTTTTCATTACAAATATCAATACCCACGCTTCACAAACATATGTTGCAAGTTGTAAAATATAACTTCTTGATAGTTAGATAATTTTTTCCTGTTCATCCAGGTTATTCATTTTTCATCTGTGATTTTATTTCTGTAGGTCAATTGCTTATTGGTTTCTAATCTCTGCTTAACAATCTCACAATATATAATACTTAATCTAGTGAATAAACAATAAGTGTTGCATGACTTTCCATTGAAGTTAACGGAGAACAGGAGAATTGATAAACCGAATATGCTATATGATTGGCTTTTGTTCAGCAATGAACTGGAGAGTGTATGCTAGTTTCTTATCTTTTGCGTAGTCTTTGGACTCAGACTTCATTTATTTTGGTACCTAATACGGACCGAAACTAGGCATTGGCATCCTGGACAAAGTTTCCTGTTGTCGATATCAACCATAATTCACAATGAATTTAGCTTATGTAGTTCCTAATTTCCATTTGCACTACGCATCATCATGCCTAGTTTTCACTTGTACAGGGCATCATAATTCTAGTTCTGACACTGCACTAATGTGTTATATATAGACCAAAAATGGGAGAAAAGAACAACACAATGTAACTTTACAATGCATTTCGCAAGAAGTGATTAAGATGTTTTTTTTTCTAACTGATTACCTCACCTTGTATACCCTCTCCGAGAAGAAGGCTTCTCCAATAGGCATTGCATTAAACTGAAAGCTGAAGTCTCTTGGGTATGACAGAAAGCTCTGAAAAACTACCCCACTGCACATAGGAAGCAAGAGCAAGTTGCTCGCAATTCCTGAGGATAGCAAACAAACAAACAAACGAATAAACCTCACTCTGTAAAATGTGACACACAATGTCGTGATGAAGTTGGATGTGTCCAGTCGATAGTTATAGATATTGAAGTCAAGCTGCAAACCAAGACGCCACAAGCATTTTGATTTTCCGAGTACATTCTGCTAATCTACAGTAATTTGAGAACGAACACAACACTAGAATGCGAGACAGTTTTGCAAACTTCTGTACTGATCCCAGAAACTAATAAAACGTAGTTCACGCTGTTCTCTTCTACATGTCTCATTCAAAGCTCATTCTAAAACTCCTGCAGATTAACAGGATGCAGTCAGGAGAATGGAATGAGTTGCGCCATAGCTTACACATTAGTTGTGATATCTGCGCCTTTCTGCCTAACACATATGGCTTCAGCATGATGTTACTAAAAGAATAAAAGCTGAATTACCCATTTTGAAACAATTCTCACAAAAAAAACACATATATGTCTCTACGATAGTTTGAGCACTTATATCATGCAGCCTCATTTATCTTAGTATATCCGATATACCCCGTAATTTTCATTGGCTGGCAACAAAAAATATACGTAAAACAACCAATGATCTGTGGCATCAGTCAATTTGAGTGGGGCTGTGTGATATCAGCATGCAGTGTTATCCTAGAAAAGGACGTGGCAAATACTGCGTGGAAAATTCTGACAATGATTGCTAACAACGCCCCTTACTGTGACACCTGTAGTTAGTCCTTTTGTATAACTAAATGTATGTTATCAGTACGCAGGACGAATATGTTCATTGAGAAGAACTTGATTTCCATTATCATTTGATATGCATGGACATAATGTACCTGTATGAGACTGCTATTAAAATCTTCTACTTCTGCCATAGTTCTCAAACTCCTGCAATGCAGCAGGATGTAGTCCAGAGAGCAGAATGCGTTGTCATTGTTTATAGCTTGTCTGCGCTATATGTATCGTTCGACCTAACACATCCGACTTTAGATGGCTTAAGAATCACATTGACTCTCTATGTAAAAGGATAGCCAACCTCACTCCTCCTAACCATCTGGTCGCCTTTTACGATATGCATGGGAGGTTGCAGTGTTTCTTCCCTGTTGGACCTGGCAACTCACGGGCTGTATTAAGAATAAAGTACGCATAATGATAGTAATAATAATAATAATAATCATAATAATAATAATAATAATAATAATAATAAAAGTGCCGTTTCTGCAACGAAGTTTAACTGCAACAGACCTCCATAGTCTTTCACCTTATTCGTGTACTTTGATTGTATTTGTTCTGTTCATCGTATGATGCTTTCATACAGCGTGTTTGTCTGCGAGGGCCTTAGATCATTCTTCAGTAAGGTGGACTTAGGGGGGGGGGAATTAATCCCGTCATTTTCATAAGGATTTTTGTTCACTTGTAGTTCTTTAATTTTCATAAGGACTTTGGTGACTTTTGTGGGAAAATTGTTAAAGGTCGGAGGTGTTTACCAGCCTTTTCACTCAATTCCTAGTACTGAAAGTCATGTTCTAATTTGCTAAAATGGTGGGTTCAACATCTTCTTATCTACGAGCTTGATCTTTGCATAAAATTTGTTCTTCCAATAACAACAATATTAATAACAATAATAATAACAAAAATAATGCTATTAGTAATAATAATAAATGTGTCGATTCATTACCATAATCAAAGTCTTCTAAGGTAATTACAAAAATTCTCTTCTCAACTTAATTTGCTGATATTTGTCTTTGTGTATGAGCTCTTGCCGGGAAACGCTTTTTATGGTCAAATTGTTGGTTATTTTTTCAACAAATTACATCGAAATTCCACATCTGCTTAGGAAAGTAACGCTGAATCACTGCACAGGAGCATTTCAATTTTACATTCGTGAAAGAAAAGCTTAAAAAAATAAAATAAAAAAAAAATAAAAAATAAAAAACAAACAAATTCTGAAAGTTGAATAGCGGAATTATACTTTCGGCAATTCCACTTTGTGCCGCTCAACGGGGACATTTCCACCTATATTCAACATTTGCTACTATCCGCATCTCAGGGGAACAAGGGTTCCGATGAGCTGGCACTGCTTCTAGATCTTTCTGGATGATTTACCCCGTATTTAATTATTTGTCGTAGAAGTGACGTACGAAAGAAAGGAATGGCTGAAACAATGATTACCACTGAAGTCGAATGTGTCGGGCAATTGGTGTAAATAAAACGGCGACAAAACGCATTGTCATTCTCTTGACTACATCCTGCTGGAAATCTTATAGGACATTTGTCCTACTATAAGAGAGATTCAAGCAGAGTTCGAAAATGAACCCCCCCCCCCCCCAAAAAAAAAACACACAAAAAAACAACAATGAATGACTAATCAATCACTGTTTGTAATACCCATATGAACTTACACGCCGTACTTTGTCTTGTTTGCGTGTTGCCGATAATAAAGTGGAGTACATCAATGTAACTCAATATCAATGACCCGAAACACAGATCGCTGTGTTCCGTCACGCTAACAGTTGATTATAGCAAACATTGCTTTTAGTTACATTACAATATATATATATATATATATATATATATATATATATATATATATATATATATATATATATATATATATATATATATATATATATATATATATATATATATATATATATATATGCTGTGTTTATTTATTAAGATATTTATCAGCGAGCTGTTCATCAGGATCACTCAGAAAACAATGAAAACCTACTGAACATATTTATATTGCGTAGATAATCACTACAGCCAAAAATGATAGGTTGATGGCCATGTCATAAATAGGATATGCTAAACCAGTTATACTGGTGTAAATAGTTTCAGGTATGTTATATAGTTATCATAGGTCGCCTGGTTACATATATGAAGGCTGTCACAGGCTAAGGAAGCCCACTCGAATTAAAGGCATGCCGAAATCAGATGTGCTGGATCATCCTGGAGACAAATAACGCAAATATGCTGAAAACTGACAACACAAACGTACTTTTCGTTCCCTGGCGGAGATCGCACGAACTTGCACGTTGGTTATCAGAGAGCGAACGTAGAAAAAAATAAATAACCATCAGAGTAAAGAAAATGAAATCCAGGTAATGTTTGTTTGCTAAGAAATGTTATCATCTATTTATCTATTGCCTTTTCTCTGCTTGTGCTGTAAGTGGTCGCAGGAGTGAATGACGATCGGTTTTCTGGCTGTTGCAGTATTGGTCGCTTGATAAGCAGTTATTTTGTGCCTTCAATACATTTTCGTCTTGGTCTTCCTCTGTATCTTGCTGTTTCCATTTTCATGTTGTATGCTCTTGCCGCTGGCCAATATAGGTTCATTCTCATAAAATGGCTGAACCATTTCAGTCTTTGTTTTTCAATATATTTGACCACAGATGTTGTTCCAACAGCTCATGTAATCTCTTCATTCCTCACATGATCTCTACTTGTTCTGTTTGCTGCTTTTCTTACTCAAGTGTGGCATGTTTCCTTTTTTTTCTTTTTCCTTCTTTCGAAACACAGGAATTGGAACAAATAGCTCTTACTTCCTATATGCAGTGGGGAGTGTGTCTAAGCAAGCATATGCAGTCAGTGATATGCACTAGCGATGGATGTGGCTTGTTGTTGTCGGTATGTCAAGAAAAACCTCGAATGAGCGGAGGTTTATAAGTATATCTCCTTCTCTTTAGTTTACTGTGATTCAAACACACAAAGAAAGACACATTCTACTTATGCGATACGTCAGAAAATAACTCAACAAATAAAACGTAACCTACATGTACGAATTAAGAATCTAAGTAAAGCATACACATCTTACAACAGTTGTTTTTCTGCTATTGACTTGAAACTATTAACTGGTAGGGTGAAGGTACAAAGATATTGACTGTGACGTGCAAGCTATAGTTCATTTTCTTTTTCTGGATATTTTATGTACAATAAAGACATGGACAGACATCAAGGAATGGACAGGGCTAGATATTTCCACACTCATCCGCATCGCTGAGGATAGAATTCGCTGGAGGACTCTGTGTGCTGAAGCATCCAATGTGGTACCCCTACGACCCTGAAGGGTTATGGGTTTATTGATTGATATTGATTGATGTACACTCCAGCACCTCCATTCTTGCTTTAGTTGCTGACCCGTCGGTATATACTTATATACATTCTCATTTATGGTATATATATCTTCAATCATATTGCATGCTATTGTTTTATTTTAGAGATTATTCAGTTCTATCATTGTGTATTTGTTGTCTATAGTGGTTCGGATAGTGATATAATGATATTTCTCCCACGTAACTATATACATTCTTGGCGTTATCTTTCTTGCTATATCAGGTAGTTCTTCCTTATATTCTCTGTTTAATTTCTCTGAATTGGTGAATACAGCCTCCCACTGGCTAGGTCACCTAATCTGGCTTTCGTTAGATGTACTGACATGCTCTTGTATTTTTCTGTATAAACCATGGTTTTAGTGTCTCGCCTGTATGGTAAGGGAGGTGCCTGTAATTTTCTCCATTTCAATTATGGGAAAGGTCTTCAATGCACCTATGATAAGGCGAAGTGCTTGATTCTGTTCCTTGTTCAGGGCTTGTGATGGGGGTTGGCTGCTGAAGTGATATTGATCCATATTCTAGTATTGGTCTAATTGCACACGTATATACCTTCTTTAAGGTTGCCTCATTGCACCCCCCAAAACATTGTTTCTGCCAATCTCCACAGGATGACAAGTTTATTTCTTGCATTTGCTTCTATTTTCTCAATTTTAGGCCTCCATGTCCGCCTTTTATCTAGTGTAGTGCCAAAGTACACCGTCTGATCTTCTGTTTGAATACTTACATTTCTAAGTTTTATCTTTCCTGTTTTGTCCTTATTTGAGAGTGCGAAGAGTGTTGTTGACGCCTTTTTGTTTTCCATTGAGACAGAAGGTCTTATATTGTCAATTGTTCATCATAGGACTCTCAGAAACGGATAGTAAACTAATAGTATTATAAATCTCGACAATTTATGTTTATACCCGCCTGCGTCTGTGACGTGCAAGTCTCGTGTTAGCCATTGTTTCTAGATGTACGTGGCTCAATCCATCACTGAGTCTTCACTTTTTTCCTTATATATCTCAAACTGTGACGTTAATACCCCCCCCCCAGTCACAATTAAAAGTAAATGTTATCACTGCCAGACATCTAACAGAGATTATGCTGCAGAGACATTTGTCGGGAAACTTCTGCAGCTAGTATGTAATATTTTTGGACATAAGCCATATCTTAGAGCAGAAGTTCTGTTATAAATGTGTGTGGAACAGATTTAAACTATTTCCCAATCTGTTTATCTAGTATTTCTTCGTCGTCAATCAATCGTGAAGCCACAGTACTTGTACCCACGGACATCTAGGTGTATACCCTGGTATACAAGTCATGCTAGGACGTTACAAAAAAGAAATCTTGCCAGAATGTCCGTCATTGAACAATTTTTCACGAGAATCGCTGGAAAATATATGAGATTTGTGTATACCAAGCGTCCCTACAGAATATTCCTACGTACTGATCTCATACAGCGCCATGTATTTGCACTTATGCAACTTTCTTCGTGATTTTAATTGGCTGGTGCCATAAAGTACACACAAGGCGACCTATAATTAGTCGCATCAGCCAAGATGAGCGACGCTGCATGAGATCATCACGCAGAACTTTTCTTGAGAAAGGCTTGGTATTTACTGTAAACGGAATCCTGGCGATTTTTATGTAATAACAAACGCTTTTTGTGACGCATGTAATTATATTGATCTAGATGACCGTTCTGTAGCTCACATCATTCTTCAGATATGACTCCTGCGGACTACCATAAAAATCACTTATCGTGACTGATCCAACATTCTCATTGTTTAGTTTGTGTATGTCTAAGAGGATCACCAGATAAGAACATCACGGAGAAGAGCCAGCCGAAGAAAATCACGAAGCAGTCGAATCATCAAAAAATTGAAGGTGTCTGTGACTAGTCCGAAGTACCTTCTTCTTCAAAGTTCATTCTTAAACTGGTCCTACTAACTATCCAGTAGGATGTAGTCCAGAGAATGAAAATGCGTTGTGTTTGCGCCAATGGCCCCCACACATCTTCCTTAGGCACCCGAAATAACTATAACCGGAAAAGGCTGAGGTGTGTTGCAGAGCCTGAAATGGGAGAAAAGAAGTCATACCATTTTAACTTTCATGCAGACAGTAAGAGTCGACTAATGAAGTTAAGGGGTGAAAGCTCGCTGTCCATTCCATTTTATAGTACTAAAGTGACTCAGAAAGCATGCTGAAGTCGGATGTGTCAGGTCCAAATTCGCAAATAACACGGCTAAGCTGTAAACTAAGACAACGCATTTCGCTCTCCAGACTACATCCTGCTAATCTGTAGGAGTTTGAGAACCAAAAGAGAAGAGAAGAAGAATAAGTCAAGAAGGCTATGAGTAGTTTGAACAAATTTGTTTGATTAGCATCAAATGTTTCATGAAACAATGATCAATATCTTGAACAAATGTGTGTGTTTCGTTTCAAATGTTTCATGAAACAATGATCAATATCTTGAACAAATGTGTGTGTTTCGTTTCAAATGTTTCATGAAACAATGATCAATATCTTGAACAAATTTGTGTGTTTCGTTTCAAATGTTTCATGAAACAATGATCAATATCTTGAACAAATGTGTGTGTTTCGTTTCAAATGTTTCATGAAACAATGATCAATATCTTGAACAAATTTGTGTGTTTCGTTTCAAATGTTTCATGAAACAATGATCAATATCTTGAACAAATGTGTGTGTTTCGTTTCAAATGTTTCATGAAACAATGATCAATATCTTGAACAAATTTGTGTGTTTCGTTTCAAATGTTTCATGAAACAATGATCAATATCTTGAACAAATGTGTGTGTTTCGTTTCAAATGTTTCATGAAACAATGATCAATATCTTGAACAAATTTGTGTGTTTCGTTTCAAATGTTTCATGAAACAATGATCAATATCTTGAACAAATTTGTGTGTTTCGTTTCAAATGTTTCATGAAACAATGATCAATATCTTGAACAAATTTGTGTGTTTAGTTTAAAATGTTTCATGAAACAATGATCAATATCTTGAAGAAATTTGTGTGCTTGGCTTCAAATGTTTCATAAAACAATGATCAATATCTTGAATTCATTATGTTGCAAAAAGTAAAGAAATTGTATGATAAAACCGACAAAATGCAATAAAGATGGAAGTAATTAAAATCATCACGTAGACTATGAAGGCTTGTTTTAATTTGCTCGTAGACCTTTAACGTAGATGGGCACGGTTTGCGTATTAAAACTCAGCTCCCACAGACCATCCAGCCAAAAGGAAATAAGTACCAGGGTTCATGCTCAATGAAGGTCGAAGAATGTTACCATCAAGAATGAGCAAATGCTGAAGGCGATACGTCATACAACATCTGGTCTACCACTGGCTAGTTAACTGAACAACTTACAAGAAAATCACATGCTGTGACAGATTCATAATTTCTACCTTACCTTAATTTACTTTGCTATACTTTAATTTATCTGACCGTCTTTATCTTACCTTACTTTACCATCCCTTACCATCCCTTACCTATTCTTCTTCTTCTTCTTTCGTTCACTTGAAACATGTCTATATCTGTAATTCTGTCTCCTGAATAAAACTCATTGTCTTTTGTAGTTCATACAGTGTCCCATAGAGCTTTGATTCCAGTGTTGTTTCCTCTGGCCAATATGTCTGCCTCAGCAATTCATGCTCAGAACACTCTTGAAGTATATGTTTATACCTTACCTATCTTACCGTACCTTCTCTTAGATTAGCTTACCTTATCTTACCTTACTTTACCCAACTTGCCTTGTTTCCCCCTACATTACAATCTCTTATACTACTTTGGCTTACCTTATCGTACTTATCTTCCCCTATCTTCCCTTACCTTACCGTACTTTACCTTACCTCATCATTTCTTACCTGAAGTTACCTTTATTTACCTTATGTTACTATACCTTACCTTATCTTACTTTACATTACATTATCTCACGCTATCGCATTTTACTTTATCTTACCTTATCTTACTTTTCCGTATCTTACATTATCTTACTTTACAATATAATATCTTACATTGCCTTACAGTATCTTACTTTACTTTACCTTGAATTACTTTACTTTAACTTACATTTTATTACATTACCTTATCTGGCCTTATTTTATCTTACCTTATCTTGCATCAACTTACCTTACCATATCTTATTTTTACCTTACCTTGGATTGCTTTACCGTAACTTACCTTTTCTTATTTACCTTATCTTACTTTACCTTTCCTTACTTTACCATAATTACTTTAACTTGCCATGCATCATGTTACTTTACCTTAACGTAAAAAAATGTGACTACCTTCTCAGAACCGTACAACATACAAACACAATTTGAATAGAAAGATGGATAATGAGATATATGATCGAGGTAGTTGGAGTGTGTACTTATATTTCACAATAAACAAGTAAACAGATGACTTGTGTCGTGTCCCAGTTTATCACCGATGCCGGCTCTCCACTGCATAATTTATTTAGGCTCTCCCTCTGAATAGGAGGCCTCGTCAGAAAGTATTTCACAACATTGTGAGTTAGGGTCTTCTGACACTAAAATAAAGTGCTGGACAAACCAATACTCACCCACAACGAGCACGTAGGAAAACATAGTTTCTTCTTGTGTGTTCCTTCTCAAACATCTGTAGACCTGTAGGATAGAGTATGTAAAACGTACCAGAACCGCGACCTCCACTATATTTGTGATGGTTAAAAACTGATATAAGCAATATGGACCAACGTTCGCGGTCGAAGATCACTGAGAAGAGCCAACCGAAGAAAATCACGAATCAGTCGGATCATCAGAAAATTGAAAGTGTGTGTGACTAGTCCGAAATACCTTCTTCTTCTTATGCGTTCATTCTCAAACTCTCAGTGGATCAATCATGCATTACCAGAACCACAACCTCCACTATATTTTTGATGGTTAAAAACTGATATAACCAATTTGGACTAACGTATGTGGTTGAAAGGAGTGTACTTGACCATGAGAGGTACACTTTACTTAACAAAAAAATGTGTTATAGTTTGCAACTTATCTGCAATAACTGCGTTGTTCGAAGTGTCATATCCGACTTAAGCATAATATACTCTTTTATAATATACATGAGAGGTGAAGTGTAGTACTATTCTTTATTCCTCTTTCAGAACACGACAACACACGCGTCGGAAACATGGATATAATACTTGTTCATTTTGATTAGGATCGATGTGTTGCAACGTTACCGATACAAGCGTTCATTTCAAACTTTGCATTATTCTGTGCACAGTTGAGTGTGTGTGTATGATTGATACAGTAATATATTATCTCACAATTTATACAGATAAAGTATGTGTAGTAGGTAGTCTCACTTTATGTAATGTTGTTTTTATGTGTAGTAAATGGTCTCACTTTATGTAATGTTGTGTTTGTGTGTAGTAAATGGTCTCATTTTATGTAATGTTGTGTTTGTGTGTAGTAAATGGTCTCACTCTATATGTAATGTTGTGTTTGTGTGTAGTAAATCTTCTGACATAATATATTTTTTTGCCTCGTGTATATAGCTGCGGCAAACGCAATGTTTTTGAACAAATGGGAAACTGTATGGACACTGTCGACGTTGTCGTCATCAGCATGATGATAATGAAATGACGTGTTGGTTGGCTTTAGCATCATGGCTCAATACATATCTCGTTCTCGGACTTATGTATTTTGTATCAATGTACTTTGTTCTTTGTATCGAGCTTAGTATCAGGATCGTTATTGACTTATCTCCATGTCACGATGTTCAACTAATATATTTAAGCTGCCCTTATCGGCATCGCATTCTTTCTATCTTTCTATCTACATAGTAAATTATGTTCTCTAATAACAAAGAATATGTCTTTCTGATATTAATATGTACATTCTGATATTAATATGTACATTCTGATATTAATATGTACATTCTGATATTAATATGTACATTCTATTATCTTGGAGTCGTCGAGCAACACAATCTCATTTGTAGCTGTCTATGGTACTCTTCAGCATTCGTCTATGGAACCACATCTTAAATGGCTACTACTTTTCCACTGTCCTCTTTATCTATTGTCCAAGATGTGCATCCATATGTTAGAATTGGTATTAGGTAGTAATGAATAATTCTCTTCATCCACTCTAATGACGTAGCGGAAATATATTTCACAATACATTCTTCATCTCATGGAATGCTGTATCTGTCTGCGCTATTTTACTCCTTATGTATGTTAAACTTTTATAATAAAACACATTTGTCCCCTCCTTACACACGTATAAAGCTTTTGTCCCATCCACACATAGAACATATTTGGCCCATTCTTATACACAAAAAACGTTTTCACATTCTTATAGATAGTCAGTTAATAATACATAGTGAGGGTTGTAGAAACAATGGAGAATTTTCAAAGAAAACTACATTATATGTAAAAATATATTCCAAACAATTGTGTATTAAATTTTTAACTTTCGCTGTCTGTTTCAAACCGCTTTCCATTCATATAGTCTACTACATTAACCAATTTTTAACTTTCGCTGTTTGTTTCAAAACGCTTTCCATTCCTACAGTCTACTACATTATGTATTTTGCAGTTTAAGTGATTTCAAATTGATTGTTCTGAAGCAAAGTGCGTAACGCTGTCTCACGTACAAGAAAGGATTGTGTTGGTTGACTAGATTCTGTCTTTAACGATATAAACACACACCATTACTTTCCGGTGAAACCGAGTACTATTTTAAGTGACTCATTCTGTAACACACACCTTCACTTTCTCCCTGTTATGCATTGTGCTTTCGCTCTCTTTTTGTTTTCTTTTATTCTAGTCATTTCGTTATTTAACGTCGTTACACTCTGAAGTAAGTGAATCTGCGTGGACACAGTGAAACAATAGTATTTACATAAGACAACAATATTAACGTACAACACACGATCGATCAGTTTTACAATGAACGCAAAGATTATAAAACTATATGGTTTGGGTATATAAATATAAATAACAGTACAAAGGACATTTAAACGTTTCAACCTTAAGGCCTTTTCAAGAATATACAAAAGAAACAGTGAACAAACAGTAAAATAAAGGCACCGTTACAAATGCATTAGGCGGGATACATTTAATTAACAACAGAGACTACCAAAATAACAAACAATAACGTACGCGCAAACAAGTATTGTTATATGCAAGTATTATCACACCTATATAATGTTGTGCTTCTGTTACAATATACAAACGAAACCCATACAGAATACACACCAGGAAGCAAAACCCAACACACCTCACGGTTCACCACACCTGAGTCATAGCTGATGCTGGCTGCACCTTGTCTTGAGCGTATCTAATCACACTCCATTTTTCATCTGAGCGATCGTGTGCGTGTTTGATGAGTGCTCAACTTTATGGCGTATTTTTTAGCATAGTTGTAAACATGTTGTATGACGTTAGCGAGTTTACCTTTTTCACTGTTTCTTTTTGTCCTCTACCTCCGCTCTCTTATATTCTCTCTCTCTCTCTCTCTCTCTCTCTCTATATATATATATATATATATATATATATATATATATATATATATATATATATATATATGTCTGAATGTGTGTGCAATGTGATATTACTTACATTACCATTATCAGAAAACTAAGCCTGCGATGGCTGATGACGCCTGATACCTCAACGTTTTCATGTTTTCAGTAATATTCTCTAGTTCAGTTTAGTTGCAAATGTATACTTCAATTTTCTAGGCATTGTGAGGTGTATTAGAGTTTTATAATGGGATGTTTTCTCTCCAGAACGTTTTCTTTCCAATGAACTCCCTGAACCCTCCGCTGTCTTGGACCATGCGGATTGCATTTTCCAACGACGTATTCATGTTATCTTTAATATATTCAGTCCAACGTCTTCGTGGTCTGTCATTTCTCCTCCGCCCAGGTGCTCTGCCCTCTATTGTCTTTCTAAACAGTTGTATGTCTTTATATGACCAAGCAGGTGTAGGTTTTTTTTCTATTGAGTTTATTAGAGTATACGAGGGATTATGTAGTCAGCATCAGAACAACTATCTTTACCTTTCCAGGAGAAAGGGTCACCAGGAGATCTGCTTCTAATCTCCTTAGGCGGCGTTGACCTAGGAGACGGTGATTTAAAAAATGTTTCCAGTTAACTGAAAATTGAAACCACGGCCACCAGATTAGAAAGCCAATGAGCTAGTCACTGTTCCCCCCTCTCCCATCACTTAGCTCAGTGTGGATATAACTCACGTACTTATTAATATGACATTATTTCTTTTTTATGTTTAACAATACATTAGATAACTGTGTTGTGTATAACACTTCATTATAATCTTTGTTATGTCGACGCAAAGACTTCTCTTTTGTAATTAGCACCTGTGTGTTGTCGTGGTTCAATAGGAAGCAAGGAATAGGGACACTGTTACCTGCCATGCATGACAGAAGAGGTGACTAAACGGGTTTTAATAGTGGAGTTGGCTGTCTCATCCTATAGAGAGTCTAAATCCAGTTGTCCAACGTAGGGCCCATGTCCCACACGGGGATAATTTGACTTTTTAGTGTGGGGGAGGGGGTGTTAGTGCTAGTCGCGAATTAATAAATGTACTCAATCTTGGAACATCAAATGTAAACTATACGTCAAAAACAGAAAGGCATACAGGTAATGATAAAAGGTTACAGGTAATGATTAAAGCATACAGGTAATTATCAAGGCACGTGATCATCAATACACGTAATGATCAAGGCATACATTCATGTTTTGATGGGGCCCGAGAGGGGAGTAAAGAAAAGCAACACTGTTTATCTTACATATGTGTCGTAAGAGACGACTAAGGAGGTTATGGGATGGAGTTGGCTGTCTCATCCCATATAGGTTCAACATGACCCAAAGTCATGCTAAAGTCGAATTTTCAGACCGAAAGGCGCAGATATCGCAACATTGCTGCAAACCATGATACAACTCATTCCATTCTCTGGACTACTTCCTACTAATCTGGACGAGTTTGAGAACAAACGAAGAAGACGAAGAAGATCAGGGCATACATGTAATGATCAAAGCATACAGGTACTGGGATTCTATGGTAGCCTGAAAATGAATGAATGCCTTTTTTGGAATTTGGACAAAAGTTTGCGTTAAAGAGGAACATATGGACAACAACAAAAATGATTGGATAACACTGGTTTAAGTGACCGAAAACTATGCAGAAGTCACATGTGTCAGACATAAAGGCACAGACATGGCAACAAAATATGTCTGTCTCTATGGCGGCTCGGTGCCGAGTTCGAAACCCGCCTCTGGTAATTGTGCATCCGATCCGTTCACAAAACAATGGAAATCTACTAAACTTATATAATTCCAAGAAAATCACTACAGCCAAAATGTGCTACATCATGTATAGGATATGCTACCAATTTTTTTTATGGCAAGACAGCTATAAATAATAACACAACGCATTCTGTTCTCTAGACCACATCCTGATAATCTGCAGGAGTCTGAGAACGAACACAGGAGAAAAAGAGACTCAAAGAGATTACGGGAGACTAATAACTATTTGCAAGTTACTGCAAATACACTACAGGCACTCGAAACAGCATCAAAGAATATTGACACTGATTAGACATGACACTGATTAGACATGTACTCGTATGTTGTAAATGACGATTAAGATACATATGATATTGGACCTCATCCCATGTGTCAAAGTGATTCAAAATACCATGTCGATTCGAAATGGTGCATACATCACACCTGTTTCAAAATAACAGCAGGGGTTCGACAAGGATGCATATTATAATTATTTAATGTATTCTTGAAACAGATATTGCAAGGGACACAATAGAACCATCAAACAACAATTTCAATTGGTGGCCGCCCTCTTTGTAGCTTGCGGTTTGCAGATGACATTGAACTTATGGCTGGTGGTGAGAAAGAACTTCAAGAACTTACCTCCAATTTTGAAGAAATTTGTAAAACAAAGTATGGAAATAAACATCGGGAAAATCAAGATAATGGCAGAGATGCGAACACGACTCCTGTTAACCTCTGGGTGAATGGACAGAAACTAAAAGTTGATACCATTAAATACTTAGGATTTTATATGTGCAGCGATGGAAGTACTACCACAGAAATAAAGACTAGATTTGAAATACCTTCCGCTGCAATGTCAAGATTAGATATTATTTGGAAGAGCAGAATAAGTACAGCAGTGAATAGAACCTAAATCTCTAATAATACCTATTCTTTTGTACGTTTGTGACAGTTGGACAATTACAACAGAAATGAAAAGCATATTACTGGCTTTTGAAAACAAATATCACAGACGAATATTGCGCGTCCATTATACAGAACATATAACCAATATATACGCGAGAAGTAAAATAAATACTCTTGCAGGACAACAAGAACATCTCATGGCAGTTGTGAAGCATCGTATACTTGTGTAGTTTGACAATGAGATGGGCGCACGATTCCCTTTCTAAAACTTTCTTGCAAGGAACAGTTGAGGTTGGAAGAAGAAGAGGGGTTTTAAGAGGAACGTTTGAATTGATAATATTAACGTCTGGACAGACTTAAGATTCTCCACACTCAAATAAAGAACTGAGAGCAGAGATGCATGGCGAAATTTTGTGTTTCCTGTGTGGCACCACTACGACCCTGATGAGTTGTGGGTTTGAAGATGGTGGTGATACATCACAGCCATTCTGTAAACAACAACATCGCGTATTCCGTCCTCTAACAGGTTAAAAACTGCATACAATTAATTCAACAGGCGACACTTGGAATATCGCAGTGAAGGGTTGCAAATCAATGGTAACACGCATAATAACTCACAGAAATAGACGTCTCGACCAAAAGGCATTTATCAAGCAATATATATTAGATGTGCAACCAACCTTAAATGCGGAAACAGCACTCGATGATGGTTATTTTTCTAGCTTTCTCCACTCAACTGTAACATCTCAATCATTCTCTAGAATAATCCCGTTAGCTGATTTCAAACAGCGTTACTTATCGAGACTGATACGACTTTCCTGGTGCATATCATTGGCTGTCGACACACAGAATACGCAAAGTGACAAATCATCCATCACATCAGACAAGATAAGTGACGCTGTTTGGAATCAGTGCGCAGGCATATTCATAAGAAGGTCCTGTAACATCTGTCTTTTCTCTTGTCTCTTGGTATTGTATAATACACCTGAGCTCCTAAGTACCTCACAAACGCACTACCTCGCACCCGACCTTTTTGAAGCTGTAACACGTGCTGCTGTCTGTTATGCTGTCTGACCTCTCTCATGAGACAGCTGACTGGCTTACCTACCGTGGGAACGTTTCTTTCGGGCTCGGTTCATCATCATTTTCTTGGCAAGCTGGTATGGTAACTCATTTCGCACTTGATATTAGTTGGTGCTTCGTGAAAGCTGGCAACAAATTATCATACCATTCCAGACATTTTGTTTGTTCTACCTTAGAGAAAAACAAGAATGTGTTTAAGAAATACACAATTCTTACTTGTCATTCGGGACTACTGAATACTTAGTATAATTTTTGGGTTGAAAAATAATAGTATAATAATAATAATTTAATAGAGTTTATGTTGTCAGAGCTTCCCAGTAAATTCTTCTCCCATATAATCTGCAATTAAGTGCCAGCGGAAGAGTTCGTAATCAGTAGCTCTGGCAGCGATTTCACATTTTTCCCAAACGAAGTACACCAGATAACTATTTTCAATTGCAAGACTGCGTGACCTTATGATAAGTCTGAAGTTTCGAGAAATTCTCATAAAAATTAGAAGGTTACACACAAGATATGTTGGTTATCAGGAATTAGTCTGGAGAATGGACTGCATTATTGTCATTGTTTGTGTGAGAACCCCAGGAATTGCAAGGGATTAGCTCTTACTTGCTGTGTGCAGTGGGGTGGTTTTTCTGAGCTTTCTTTCATACCTAGGAAACTTCAGCTTTCGGCTTAGTGTAATGCCTATTGAAGGAGCCTTCTACTCAGAGGGGTATATAATTGTATAGATGACATACTATCCATAAGAGAGCTTCAATATAATAGCATGTAATCTACTAAAGTTTTCTTTTGCATGGGTGGTTTGTTTAGTGGGTCATTGGTGAGACCCACAGACGCAACCGCATGCGTGTTGTTATTGTTTACAGATGGGTTGCGGCTTCTTGCGTCATTAGATCTTTCACAGAACTCCAGCATGGATCTTGGATTATAATGACACATATGATGGGGCAGTTTACTTCATCATCAAACTCTCCTTAGTCATTTAGACTTGCGGTAAAATAGCGTGTGGTGATTTGCATAATTTATATATGCCCATAGGAGAAGTTTTCGGAGAGGAGTTGGTCGGCAACTACTAAAATTCTTCCCATTGAAATGCTACCGTTGAAGTATCGGCTGATTATTGTGCTGATGTCTTCAGTGCAATGTATCCCCTATAAATCTGACCTGTGGTGTTTTAAAAAAAAATACTTTTCTTATGAATCGCGTCCTACCCTGTGCACTGTAGGTAACAGTCTAATGTTTTTGGTCCCATTTGTTCCCGGTAACACAATAGCGATTTAATCACGCGATCTCTGTGTTTATCGTATAATTGGACAATGGTGTTCAGATAGTTGCTGTCATAGAACTATAGTATGAAGAAATGTCTGTGATTAGTGATTAACTAAACAGACAATCACTGCAATCTTGATGCGCCCACAAGTGATTAATTTCTTGTATCATTATTATTTCACATGAAGTTTATGTACATTGGTAGTTCTGGGGATTATTTAGTGTGTACACTCACGTACAATTTTCTCTCAATCTACCACAATTTAGCAATTAATTTTTTGCGCTTGTTGATTCACTCGAAGTTAGCCTAGTGTTACAAGAGGTGCACAATCCTATGGGTACCAGAATATTGCAGTATCCAGGGAAATGATGTCGCAAACAATCTCGCTATAGAATGTGTATCATTGTAACAGGATGACAAATCAATTACTAAGTGGCAGCCAAATCAGTAATTAAAGCCATTCTCAAAGCAAAGCAGGAACGAGGTCACCAAGAATAGCAACACTGTTTTTCTTCCACGCATGTCGTAAAAGGCGACTATGGAGGTTATGGGATGGAGTTGGCTGTCCCATCCCATATAGGGTCAATGACCCAAATCCATTCTGAAGTCGGATTGTCAGGCCTAAAGGCAAGATATCGCAGCAATGCTGTAAACCATGACACAACGCATTCCGTTCTCCGGACTACATCCTGCTAATCTGCAGTAGTTTGAGAACGAACGCAGAAGAAGAAGAAGTCAAAAACGATGCTTACCAACATTCCCGTCTAGATTTCCATTGCTTTCTGAACTGTCCGGATGCACAGCTGCATGTGGCAGGGTTTGAACCGGATATTTTGACAATCTGAGACTCAATATGCACTGCTACACAACATAGCTTGAATTAGCTATAGTATTCTCTTAATTTTAGCACTTTTTACTTGCCGACTCTGTGGCGGAGTAGTAGAGTGCAATTCTCGAACGGTTAAGATACAGAGTTAAAATCCCGTAAACCAGAACGGTTCAAAAAGCATTGGAAACTTACTGAACGTATTTAAATTGTAAATAAAATCACTGTAGCCAGCCACTGTGTCGATGGAGTCTGAAAAAGGCGCAAGGAATAGCAACAGTATGGTCTGGCATGTATGCTATAAAAGGCGACAAAGGAGGTTTTTCGGAAAGAAGTTTGCTCACCAATCCCAATTAGCAGGCGTTATCAACCTCTTGTTCGTGATCACCATAGTGCTCACGTAAGGACATTGCTCGGGCCATGCGAGTTAAAATGTTCTCGGAAGCACTAACAATTACATGTTGACGGTGTTCGCTCTATAAAAAGGTTGGGAACCTTTAGAATAGAGGCCAAAGGGATACAACTCCATGCTGAAGGACATGTCAGGCTGAAACACAGATATCGCAATTCAGATATTGCAAATCATCACAAAACCCATTGCGTTCTCTGGACTACATCCTACTAATCTGCAGGAACTGGAGAATGAACGCTCTAATAAAATGGCGAGACAACGTATTTCCATTCTCTTGACTACATCCTGCTGAAAATTTAGTATAACAATCATTGTATCATAAGAAAAATTCTGCGGGAATTTGAGAATGAACACTGAAGAAGAAGAAGAAACTGCTATGCCGAAATAGGATGTGCTGAACTAGAAGGCAAAAAATTACGCAACACTGCTGTGAAACCAGCAGCACAAAGTGCTTCAAGCTTCACGGAGAAAGGAAAAAAACACTTCTGTATTGGTTATCAGACAGCAAACGCGGAAGAAGAACTCTTGTGACTCTCTTGTGGCAGACAATTAGCGCAACAGTATTTCCAGCAGGATGAGGTCCAGAGAACGCAGATAGTGATGTATCATGTTATTTAAGTCAATGGTCCAATACAACAGATCCCCTGTAGTGTGTGTGTGTGTGTGTGTGATATGCGTGCTTACGCTATAGGCATGTATTACTAAATATATATATTACTATATATTACTCTATATTACATATATATATTACTAAAAGATAATATGCCACAAATGGCCATGACACATATACATCACGGCTATAAAACCAGAGGCAGACCATGTAAAAGATGGATCACAGAAACCAAAGAAGCCACAGGAACAAGCTTACAAACAGCACACAGGAAGGCCATCTCCAGAGAACTCTTCCACCCCTGACGCCGCAAGTCAAACAAGGGCTATCGCATATATATATATATATATATATATATATATATAATGCAAACTGAATTTATATGTATATATAATATCAGGAAGTATTTTTAGTATATTATTAGAATTAATTACTACATTCAAGAACTCATTTAGTTGGTGTGCTACTTTCATGACGCCGGTCGTCTCAAATCTCAAGAACATCGACATTTGTTCGCGGACGATATTACAGACGAATTCGCCCCAACACTCGTAGATACAAACATGCTGGATCTTTTATCACTAAGAGGCTGTATCTCAACTGACCACTTGAAACAGAACCACTAACGTCTATACAGTGGCTATGCTGAAAGTAAACGATAAGTAATATGACACGACTAGTGGTTTTGTTCTAATTATTTAGATCTTTATTGTATCAAAATGTTTCGCTTGTTTGTTAATGCGTTTGTCTCTCTAATAGTTTGTTTAGTCGTATAGTTGTGTAAGTATTGGTTGGTTGTTAGAGTGAGGAAAAACCGAAGTACTTATACACAAGTGTCGATATATCTCTCTTTTATTTTGTATGTTTGTTATTTTAGCACATGCTAGAACTGCCTGAGGATTTCTCTTGTAGCAGTTCAATGGTCCTACTAGAGTTCTAGCAAGCTGTTTGTCACAGTGAGCTGGGGATTTGTGTCACCGATTTATTGGCTGAAATTGCCAGACACATCCGACTACTGTGGTATCTCTTCTCATGAAACCTATCATATCATTAGGCATTAGGTAGGCATTACACTATTACGAAATATATAAACAGTCCGCTCTTGTTAACTTTCCTATAGAATCCAAACACTTGATTCTATATCAAATTACGAATTCTCCCTCTGTGAGTAATAAGTACGTGCAGTGTTACCACTGACGGTTTATGATACCCCAGATCGCCTTGGGAAAAGCCCCCATATAACTACAGACTAAATTATTTCAATATAAATCAGGTCAGGACCCAAGAAAGGGAAGCGGACATAGGGAATGACCATATATTTCCATTTGGATATCGACATAGTACTACAGGTTAGTACTAACAGAATTAATGAGGCCGTCATTCTGTACGTTTTTGATTATTGTCACGGTTTCCATTGGTTACTTTTTATATACAGTACTTGGAGTAGACTTGTCTATTTTTGGCATGAGATTCCAAGTATATAAATATTGACAAACGAGGGACACGAGAATAATCAAGAAAAAAGAACGAATGAAGGCCTCATTAATTCAGAGAATATGTCTTCTACAACCGCCGACATCGCGGATTGCGACAACAAATAGGGGGAAAGGGTTGACAGGGTTGACAAAAAAATGTTAACAGTTGTTGATAAGTGGTAAGGGGAGTTGACGAAAACTGACCTCAACAAAACGGGGTTTTAATTGTCTATTGTCTATCCCCAGGTTGGTAATGGTAAGAATATCTACATTTGTCGTTAAGCGTAGGGGTGGTGACTGGGAGTTTTAGTTGTTTATCCAAAGTCAGATGTGTTGTTTTGGCTGCGTCGAGTCCACATTTGTTCAGGGTTGTTTTGATGTTATCTATCCATATTTTCCTAGTGCTTCCTCTTGCTTTGTATCATAATCTGCCCGTCTTTCCGAGGCCCGAGAGGGAAGCAAAGAAAGCAACACTATTTCCAGTGTGTTAGAGACTGGTAATTTATTTCTGAAACCATTAGATTCAAATGTTGTTCAACAAATAGTGTTTGCAGTCTTGTTTTGAAACAAATATCTCAATGATCTGTTTGTGTAGACTTGTATATTTGTGACACTCACTCAGAAGTGTAAACTGCTCTAATGTCAGGGCGTGATGATACTGGAATATTGCCGCAATTGAATGCATCCCAGTGAGACTAACATTAAACCATATACCTTTATTACACAATCATGCAATTGAAACAACAAACCGTATACGTGCTTGAGTGTCACATCAGCTGAGAAGAACGTGCGCTTTTTTTTTCAGAAAAACTATTGTCTGTCAAAAGCCACAGTCTCACAACTGCAGGGATTATTGTTTCCTCATCATCTGACTTCTTCTTCGCGCTTTTTTTTGGGGTCTAATGTATGAACCTCTCCTGTTGTGATCTTTTAGAAAATAGATGGGAACTATTTCTATAGTTTGTGCTCATGTGATAGTAAATTAAAATATTAGCAGACGAGTTTATTGATTCTAAGACAGGTTCAAGACTAGCCACCACTAAATTTGAGTTGACAAAATTACCACCGATTGCAGGTTCTGGTAGAAACGCTAGACTTAACGTAAAGATCATCACTAGAACCATACTGAAGTCGGATGTGTCAGGCCGAAAGGCGTAGATATTGCAGCAATGCTGTAAACCATGACATAACGCATTCCGTTCTCCGGACTACATCCTGCTAATCTGCAGGAGTTTGAGAACGAGCACAGAAAAAGAAGATCACTAGAACAAAGCAAGATATGAAAAGTGCTGAAATCATTGTAAACATTTTGGCAAATCTACGCTTACGATTGGAAACATCATCTGATTTCATTGATATTTTGCTCTACTCTGATTACTTCGATAAACTCATGGTAAGTATTATTGTACGAATGATGATCACGACACAGGCAGCGAATGGAATAGTAAATTTGTTGACTATAAAAGAAATTCACTCCACATTTTCTTTATCTCCCGTAAAAAGAAGTCCAGGAAGAGTTACGTTTCTTCCAGGATAAAATTTCATATCCAATCTATTCGTGACGTAGAAATAAGATAATTATGTAGACAGATACGATGATAATGCAGACTCCTCTTGGTGTGATGAATTCTTTAATCTGAGAACATTTTTATAAAAGCATGGACATAGTAGAATGTGATCATACAAGGAATAAACATGTTCTAATACAGAGAGATAAACAATTTCAAATATTTAAAACATCAACTCCTGACACGAATATTTCTGTTGTAAGGATTTCGAAGACATTTTCAGTGGTTCTCAGCGGGTCTACATGGAGGTCATGGAAAAAAAGTGAAAAAAGCGAAAATAAAATTCTAGTTCGATTCTGATTTATCAGTCCCTTTCTATATCTACTATTGAAAAAAAATGTTGAAAAGGTGTAGATGATTGACTTTATTGTAGTCGGGTGATCCCATATGTACTCAGTCTCTTTCAACGCCTGCGATTATGTTTCTCTTTGCGGACTGTTCAATATTTGGAGATGACAAACCTGGTATACTGCTGCACTGAAACTGCCCCCATTAAGGTATTAAACATGTATCCAAAAACTCGCTAAGACAACTGTGCCTTTAGACAATGATCCTTATTTCCCAAAAGGTTTTAAGCTGTCGACAGCTAAATGCTCACAGCTAATGGGACTTTTGGTCAATATTAGTCATTAATATCGTAATCATCTTCATCCTGGTAAGATATATACAACACTAAAAAAACTAGAAATATCTAAGATGTCACGTGTGTGTTACTGATCCTGGCAATCTGTTCAATGTTTTCAATTATAAAATAAATATAACATAAATTATACGATATTTTCAAATTTCTCACTAAGTAAACTAATGTTGATTGGTTCTTTGAATCCCTGTTTCACAAAGCACATGATGTTGATGGTGTTAGTGATAACTCTAAAATTTTCAATTAGTAGACATATTCATATGTGGAGAAACAAAACGAAAATGCGCATATTTTTTTATAAATAATGGCATCTCTGTTTCAAAACAATTCTTGGTTAAAAATCTTGAATATATGAAAAATAGTTTTTGTTTCAATTCCAATTTTATTTTAGTGGTCGAATATTTACTTAATAAACACGTTTTTTTTAAAGAACTGGTGTGTCATTTCCTCAAAGAATTTATCATATTACAATTTGTGTTTTATTCTACAAGTCCTGCAGATTTTCAGGGGATGGAATACAATATGTAAAACTGAGAAAAAATATGTGTTTTGATTCATCATCTTAAAGTGCCGTCTCCGTAACGACGGTATGCTATAACAGAGATCCAACATCTCTGTGATGATGATGATTTGTTCATATATAGAGTCTATTGACGATCATTTGTTCATATATTAAGTCTATTGATGATCATTTGTTCATATATTAAGTCTATTGATGATCATTTGTTCATATATTAAGTCTATTGATGATCATTTGTTCATATATAGTCTATCGTTTATGATTTGTGACAATAATATATTGATGATCATCTGTTCATATGTAGAGTCTATCGTTGTTTATGGTTTGTGACAATAATCTTTGTTAAAATTAGGGCTGTACCGGATTCAAATTTTTGAAAATCGGCCGGATCCGGATTTGGCCGGATTTATGAAGTGAAATCCGGCCGGAACCGGAGCCGGATTTACAAATAAAAAAATAGAAATTAAATAGCGTACTACATCACTTGACTTAGGTGAGTGGAATCACTCGACTGTTTATTACTGCAGTTCATTACTATAGACATGGCAATGATGACATATACACATATTAAATTATTTTAATGTAAAATAATTATATTTACATTAGAATAAGTAATATTAAGTTCCATAAGTTCAAGATGAAATATAATACATAAGCACATAATGCTAATTTAGTAATTTTAATTTTTAGTTTTCAGTTTTCACATTGTTTTCAAAGTTGGCAAATTGGCAGTACAGTTACAACTCACAACAACAGTACATTGAACAGATTGAATTTATTGAAATACATTCATTCAGTACTTTCACTATTTCAGTCAGTCAGCCTTCATTATGACTGTAAAGTTGAACTCTCAGAGTCAAGAAGGGAAGTTGAACTCTCAGAGTCGAGTTGTATTTCGGGAAAATCAACGTCTTCGCATTTTGTGGTACACGGCTACTACGGTGGTCAGTGATAATGTCTCCTGCAGTACTGAACAGCCTTTCCGATGGCACACTTGTAGGGGGTGGTGCAAGAAATGCCTGCGCCAGTCTAGCCAGACTTGGAAATCTTTGCTTATTGCCATGCCACTATGAAACTGTAACCGACTGTCGAGTTTGAAGTGGCTCTGACAGGTACTGTGTGACCTCAGTGTTAATGCTGTTGCCTTCAGCACTTGCAGAACGATCTGCGGTGTGATTTTCCTCGACAATTGTGTCAAAACAGTCCATAGGCTGACTCGTACTGTGTGGCAGTGCTCACAGAAGTCAAAACACTAGTACTGCTACTAGTAGCTAATGGATCCTGTGCACTGACTGTGTTTGCTGAATCAATAATGGAGTTAGCTGCTAACATCAGATGGGCTCGTGCATCACTTCTGCCACGTTCGTAGAAAAAGCACAGCTTGAATCGAGGATCCAGTAGTGTGGCACAGGTGTAAATACTGTTAGATTCAATGTCCGCAAATCTGCTGCTAACAGCTTCAAGCAGAGCTGCTTTCATAGTTTTGATTCCAGCATCACTACCTTCTTTCTGGAGGAAAGTCATGAGTGTTTTCACTAATGGGATAACAACTGATATTGATGCCTGAGCTGCACTTATTTCACGTGTATGTTCTTCAAATGGTGCCAAGGTAGCTATCACATTCTCCGTGACTGCCTACTGCCGTGCCGTTAGTCCAGTTACCGAACCAATTTCAACACAGTACAGGCGGATGCTGACCCGCTGTTCTAACAGACGTCGTAGGATATAGAACGTTGAGTTCCATCGTGTTGTCACGTCCTGGATAAGCTGATGTTGTGGTAGGTTTAATTTCTTTTGAAGTTCATGAAAACGACTGGTTGCTGAAGAAGAATGTTTGAAATGACCAACCAGTTTTCTTCCATTACTGATGTCAGCAACATACTTCAGACTCAAAAGACTATCACGCGCACACAGCTGCAGTTGATGTCCCAAATTTTGGCCCGGTCCCATGCCTGCACAATTGACTACTGGGTACTGCTGTTTGCTTTGTGCAAACACGGATTCATCATAGATTTGATCGCCACGCCAATACATTGGACTCTGGTGATGCTTTCTTTTCCATCATTTTGTCATAGCTTTTCCCGTGCATCGATCGCAAATGGGTCAACATTGATGATGTTGAGAAGTCTTTGGGACGATCTGATCGTCCACGCCATAACTGTTTGTCACACAACTTACATATTACCTTGGTTAAATCATCGCCTTTAACCTTGAAGTAATCCCAAACGGCGCTGTATGACTTAGATTTTGATGCCATTTTATTTTATCGGCAAGACCACAGAAATTTACGAAAATAAGAAATATTCAAGTCCCACAAACGCATAAAGTAATGCACCATTAAAATTCAAATGAGTGTTTATTTCTTTAAATTCTTATTTACATCAGCGAGAAATAGTAAACCAGGAAGTGCTCCTGTGCTATTGCCTAAAATTCGTCGGGGCTTTATGAAACAAGTACAGAAAATTAACGTGACTAGGCAACACAAATCCGGCCTACATCCGGAAAAATGGACCGGAGCCGATACCGGATTTGTAAAAATGGCCGGATTCCGGATTTACCGGAGCCGGAGCCGAAATCCGGTACGCCCCTAGTTAAAATAAATTATTTATAATAAAATGGTACTAGGTTTAAGGTCGGATTCTTGGAAGCGTCAAACATTTTCAACTTAATAAATTCCCCCCCCCCTCATAATTATTAGTGTAATTTATGGACAGGTCTTTAAGGCATATCTGCGCAGATGCAGCACTCTTGACACTGTAAAATGCATTGGGAATAAAACGGGAGTGAAAGTCAGCAAGACAGTTTCCAGAAATACAGATAAACAACTTTATGTAAGCACTAAAACAGTTCTTAGTCAATGTGTCGAATCAGATTATTTTCGATCTTTCTAATTGCAGTAAATTCTGTTCATAGTCCCCTACTGTGGCCACTCATGTTTATAAACTACTGAAATGAACACTTGAATCGTATACAGTATGACGCATAAAAGCTAATCTTCGCACATTTGCGATTAATTTAATCTACAAAATCTAATCATACATGTAATTAAATCTGGAATTGCTGAAAGTAAGAGTGATGAAATCTGTAATCTCAATTACGATGAAATCTGCAAGCTCAATTACGATGAAATCTAGATTCTATAGACTTAAACTATGACGAAATCTACAAACAGTACGCACTTGTTGACTTTCCGGTAAAATTCAAACACTTGACTCTATGTGAAGTTACCATTTCTGCCTCTTTGAGCATTAAGCATTACAACGTTACCACTGACGGTTAATAATAAGCCCAAATCGTCCTGGGGGAAAACCCCAGACTAATTTATTTCAATACAATATAAATCAGGTCAAAGCCCCCGGGAAGCGGTTATAGGAGCTATCCATAAACTACATCAATAATTAGGTGGCAAGGGGTCTGAAAAAGTTTGATAGATGTGACATAAATGGGAAGGGAGGTTGACAAAAGCTGACGTCAATATCGCGGTTTGTTCACACCTCTACCACCTAAGCCGGATGTGGTGGGCCATTGGCTCAAATAAAACGGCTACGCAACGCATTTCCATTCTCTGGACTACATCTTGCAAGAAATCTAGCATGAGCATTGTCCTGCTACAAGAGAGATCCAGTGGGAGTTTGAGAATGAACTCTGAAGAAGAAGTTTACACCACTTATATTGCGTAATTGTTCAAAAATGTAAACATTTGACATTTCGGTAAACTTCGACCAATTTTTTATGGATGGCGGGGGGAGCGGGAGGGCTGGGAGTAAACAATTGTTTAACATATGTGGGGGGGGGGGTCTCTGAATTCTTGGCACGTTGCTGGCAAGTTATTGACAATTTTTGACAGGTTGTGTGTGTGGTGACAAAATGTCAAAAGGTATAGACGTAATGGATATCATATCTAGCCTCATATCTAGAAAAAGAAAATACATAAACCAAATTTTGTAATTTTGTGTGCAATCCCACCGTTTCCATGAGACTTTAGAGATATTTATTTTGAAAATAGTTATTGTGTGGAAGGTTTACCTCCCCGTTCATTTAGCTAAATTCCTTTCTTTTTTAGTAATCCAAATTTAAGCAGATTTGTCCAAAATAAACATATCAACACAGACGACTGCTAAAAAAAACAAATGTAGAGGGAAAAAAACATGCTGTGGTATATCTTCTGAAGAAACAAGTTAGTGGATTGCCGAAAGGTTAATTCCATTTATTTTGATTGCAAAGTCGCATTATTGAAGTATGTAAATAAGGTACTTGAGAAAAGCGAGGACCTGTTGACTTCCGCTAGATTTGCGTGATATGGTTAAGTAATTTATATGCACCTTATAACTGCAAAACAGTCTCGAGAACTTTCAATCTTAATGGTTGTCAAGTTTTTCCCTGTCTGCGTTCGTTATCAAACTTATTCTGGGGAGCTGGATGTAGTCTGTAAAACGCAATACTTTGTGTCATTATTTACAGAGAAACTGCCATATTTTCCCTTACGACTGATGTATGAGACTTAAGTGTGGCTTTTAGTTTACTTTAGCATATGGGATGGAGCTATTATCTTCACCGCTAAATATTCATAGTCACTTCTTGTAACAATATTACGGTCACAGTAATGATATTCTGTGCTACTCTTTCGGACCGTAGCAACACACAGGCGGGACAACACTACACAATAGTCGTTTTATTTCCTTCTTGTTCGTTCACACATACGATAACATTGATCTCTCTTATAAAGTCTGTTGTCTACCCAGAGCCGTAGACTGAATCCTTTAAATTGGAGGGGGGGGGGATTATTCTGTATTTATTCAATAAAATATATAATCCGCATGCATGTGTTTTCATGTGTCACATTGTCTTTTTGATGTAAAATGTGATGACTTTCTTGTGGAAAATAGCCAAGGAGAGTTTTATGGGGGCTTTTCTACCCACCCATTGACAATTCCTAACGCTAAAAGTCGTGTTTCGATATACACCCCATCTTTCTCCTCTTTATCTCCTCTTTAACGCTCACAATTTCTGGTGTTATTGAGAACAACATAACAACATCACACATTTAAGTTTTCATTTGAATTATTCTAATGTCTCTCAATTTTTTTTAGTCTGTGGCTGAGCAAAATTGTTCGTTCTGTGTATTTTTGTATATTTTGCAGTTCTCCTCCTTTTCCCCTGTTACAAAGTTGTAAATTCATCTCTGTAATTTAAAAAAAAATATATCTTAAAAAAAATAGAATTCTTCTTTGTTGAAGTTTCTTTCAAGAGTCTGACTAATTCATCTGTGTTTTTGTGTTCAGTTTCACGGTTATAATCGAAATTCTTTCAACTGTAGGCGCCTTCAAGACCTGATGGTACAAAGTAAACTAACAGTTTCAAACATACGCACGTGTTTTTCACACACTTAGTTACCATCACTAAACGGACCTATCACTAACGTGCACAGCAGAGTGGCATAGGGGTTACACACTTGTGAAGTAGACATTAAAACTTCTGCGCGATCTCTTTACAATATCTTTGTTCCTCTTCCGGGACGTTGTCTTTATTATGTCAACAAACGGACGGTTTAGTTATTTAAACGGGAAGCGCAGTTGAAAGTGAACTAGAGGGATGATGACAAAACTGTGTCAATATTTGGTTAAGATGTATCTTTGTCTGAGATATATAATTATTTTCTCCAATGAAGTATTTTAGTGCGTGGTGCCCGTGTGCTGAAGGAGTCAGAAAGTAACTCAAAGAATAGAACCACTGATATCTGTTATGCATCTGGTGAGAAGTTAATAATGATGTTTTGGCGGCTGCAGGTGGCTGTTCGCATCACATAGGGGTCACAGTGCCCCAGAAAACATGCTGAAATCCGATGTGTCAGACCGAAATGCGAAGATATCGCACTGACAATCACGACACAACTCATTCCGTTCTCCAGATTACACCCTGCCAATCTGCAGGAGGTTGAGAATGAACGAAGAAGAAGAATAGGCAGCAAGTCAAAAGTAGCTGGAAACCTCAATTTTTAATGAATTCTCAAAAAAGTTTCATAAAGCTACTAGGAAAACAAAGAAATTAGCTTAAGTAATCCTTCCCTCCCTCACAGAGAGGCATAAAAACTCGAATGAGTAACCACTACATGGGCATTTGACTTAATAAACTCCCACATGAACATTACATCTAGTAGACTATCACATGAATATTTGACTTAGTAAAATCTCACATGAACATTTGACTTAATAAAATCTCATATGAACATTTGACATAGTAAACTCTTGCATGAACATTTGATCTAGTAGACTCACATGAATATTTAACTTAGTAAATTCTCACATGAACATTTCACGTAGTAAATTCACACATGAACATTTCACGTAGTAAACTCTTGCATGAACATTTGATCTAGTAGACTCACATGAATATTTAACTTAGTAAATTCTCACATGAACATTTCACGTAGTAAATTCACACATGAACATTTCACGTAGTAAATGCTCACATGAACATTTCACGTAGTAAATTCTCACATGAACATTTCACGTAGTAAATTCTCACATGAACATTTTACGTAGTAAATTCTCACATGAACATTTCACGTAGTAAATTCTCACATGTACATTTCACGTAGTAAATTCTCACATGAACATTTCACGTAGTAAATTCTCACATGAACATTTCACGTAGTAAATTCTTACATGAACATTTGACCTAGTAAATTTTCACATGCACTTTTGACCTAATAAATTATCATATTAACATTTGGCCTAGTAAATTATCATATTAACATTTGACCTAGTAAATTATCATATTAACATTTAATCCACAAATTCTCACATGAACATTTGACCTAGTGAATGCTCACATAAAACTTAAACCTACTGTCACCCCATCGATGCCAGCACCGTGTAGTGGTGATGGGGCTTAGTTCAGCTATCAGGGGCTGGATCATAAGACTGGTCGGGCAGTCCCATTCGAGTAGGACCACTGTCCTGCCCAAGTAAGCAGTGTGCTGAAGACGGAGGCGATCAGCCACAAGATGCACAATTAATCAAGATGCCACGCACGAAACACAATGGGAACATCATAATATGAAAACAGTAACATCTTACATCAAAATTTGACCCTATTAGTTCTCAGAATAAAATTGGCACTGCAAATTCTCAAAACAAAACTAGATTCCCTAAATTTTCACATCAAAATGTGACCTTGCAAATCCACAAAACAAAATTAAATTAGAATAAATTCTCAAAACAAACTCAGAACCTATACATTCTGATATAAAACTGTTAATGTGAAAATAGTAACATCAAAATTTGACACTGTCAATTAACACATCAAAATTAATCCTGTAAATTACCACATAAATTTTGACCCTCTAAATTCTCACATTAAAATTAAACCTGTAAATTCTCACAACAAAATTAATCCTGTCAATTCCTGTCAAAATTAATCCTGTCAATTCTCACATGAAATTTTGACCCTGTAAATTCTCACATTAAAAAGTGACCCAGTTACATTTTAACATCAGAAAGTAATTGTAAATTTCAGTCACCTCAAGTTACATCTCAAATTTTAAGATTGTTTTCCAAGGTAGGATTATGCAGCCAATGATTCTGAAAATTACTCTGGTAACATGCACACGAAAGAATGTTTGCAAAAACACAAACAACATTTACACCTGCGTAATGTGTGGGTGGTGTTGCATGCATGTCATTAGACAGGTTCGTATTCATAGTAGCTTAGGTATATACACGTTGAAAGTGTAAACTAAAATGGCAACTTATTTTAGGGATGCGTTGTGGTCGAAGACGGAATGCGTATTGAATGAAGTTGCGATGCGAATAGGTGCCACTTGAGCAGACCTGGTTCAAACCTCGTGTGATGCATTTTTTTCAAAAACTCACTCGTACAGACATAAACACATACACACTCACACTTTACAACTTTTACAAATATTCGTGTAAGAAATGGATGAACATTTACTAATACAGTGATCCTTCGGTTCTTGTCGATAATCTGTCCGAAAACAATGGGCGTAAACCGCATCCATCCAACGATAACCGATAGTCAACGAAAACCGAGGTATTACTTGTATAAGATGATCGATTTTACTGACATCGTTTGATTCGCGTAAAAACTAAAAAAGAGAAGAATAGGAAAATAATGAGAATCTAGGAATGAAAAGGCTGGAGAAGATATATAGTTCTAAATTTGGTTGTGCAAATGTCTTTCCTCCTTTTTACTGCAACTCCTTCCTTGTGTACATCTAAGTATCTGTGCTGTTTTCATATTTATTTATTTTTCACTTCTGTTACCAGCGCGTCTGTATTTTGTGTTTCTGAGTCACATGAATGGTGAAGAAATGCAGATATTGTATGAGCTCACAGTTTGTAGGGTAATACGGGTTTCATAAAAAGAATACACGTCTTCATTGGAAGGCATACATACCTGGATTTAATCTTCACACAGTGTTGCTTCTCATAACTTGGTATAAAAGAAAATATCGGTTTTCACCGTGTGTGCTATATAAAGGGGGTCTATAAAAATGCAATGCATTGAATTAGAAATTAAATATAAGTGCTGAATATGACGTCATTGAAAGTTGTGTATTTCCGTGGTCTAGTGTATAACGTGACGCAGCTGATTGCTGTTAGTTGCAGAGCAGTTTTATTTGCTGACCAATAATTAACTTTGTTGTGTTTCGAGTCACTTTACCAATACACAACTGACATAAGCAGTAGTGTTTTTTTTTCTTTAAATAAAGTAACGTCAATGAAGCCACATAGACTAAAATAAATTCCGCAAAGTTTGTTAAATGTTGCAACACCAGCTATGTAAATAAGTGCACACCGAGACTATACACTGCAATTTACACCGTGCCGGGAAAATAACGTTTACAAGATCTAATGAAAAAAATATATAATGCTAATGTTTAAATTTTACATTTATTTCTATTGTTAAAATATTGATAAAACATGGTCATTAACAACAAAACATAAGAGACAACTGGTTACAACAGAGATGAGATGTCTGAGAAAAGCCACAGGAGTGACCAGAAGACCCAGAATTAGAAACGATGTCATAAGAGAAAGAATGGGTATCATATCAATTCTACAATACATACAAAACCAACATATACAATGGTTTGGTCATCTGGAAAGAATGCCGTGTGATTCATTAGTTTAGAAATAATCTATGAAGAGAGAAGCAGAAAGAAGAGTCAGGGGTAGACCTAGAGTACGCTGTATCGACAACATCAAAGAGACATTACACGAACACCAAATAACATTATCTGAAGCTGCCAGAAAAGCGAAAACAAGAACATTGTATCTCTCTCGACACCCGTAAAGGGTAAAAGAGGAAGGAAAGAAGAAGTTGAAATATTTTAAATAAAATCCTAGAAAATAGAACTATGTATGAACAGTGGAAAGATTCACACCAAAGAACATGGGGCGTATACGTCAGAATCGAAGAATGTACGAGAAATGTAATGTAACAAGAAAAATGGGGTATATAATCCAAATCATACCCTCTATATTTCCTTAGTATAGCGAAATGCGAACAGGACAAGATTCAATGCATGTGTTCATTGGTAGGATACTGCTATATATTAGGAATCTGGGGAGGGGTGGGGCAGTGTTAGGTATAGTGTTTACAATAAATCTAACACTAGTAACGAAAAATTTGCGTCTCTCAGTGACATTCCAAAACAATAAACACTTTTTTAAATCGTGCTGAAATCGAATGTGCCATACCGAGATGCACAATTATCGCATGTAAATCATGAGACAATAAACATCTCTTTGAATTGCATCTTGCTACACTGCTGGAGTTTGAGAACGAACGAATCTGAAGTCTACTCTTATAAGACAGGTTGGGAGTATAACGACGTATAACTAGTGAAATGGTGAATAGAAAACGCAATGTTCGATAGAGAATAGAATGATACGAGAGAATTATAGATACATATATCATGTTAGATAGAGAATGGATTTGTTAGATAAAAAATGGAATGCTATATAGAAAATGGAATGCTAGATAGAAAATAAAATATTGTAGAGATATGTAAATATATCTGTTTTGAAAATAGTAGAATAAGTAATGTAAAGAGGTGTGGGGCAAAGAAATAAACTGCGAGGAATAGGCGGATGGATAGATACAAAAAAAGTGTGATAAATAGAATGATGGATTGACAAACATGACAGTGTGTGAGGAATGGAATGATTGATAGATGGAAAGAACATATGTGAGAAATAGAATGATGGATAGAGAGAAAATGTGTGAGAAATAGAATGATGAATTGAAAAACATACGATATGTGAAGATTGAAATAATATATGGATAAAACAATGAATATGTGAGGATGGTAAGATGGATGAAAACAACCCTTTTATATGCAGAATGTCACGAGATTGCAAATAAGCTACGACACAGATTCGCACCCTACAGCCACATTGAGTAAGCAATAATCCTGAACGTCTACCCTACATCATACATTGAACAAACAATCATCTGGTACGCGTAAACTACATCATACATTGAACTGACAATCATCTGGGACGTGTACACTACATCATACATTGAACAAACAATCATCTGGTACGCGTACACTACATCATACATTGAACAGACAATCATCTGGGACTTGTACACTACATCATGCATTGAACAAACAATCATCTGGGACGTGCACACTACATCATACATTGAACAGACAATCATCTGGGACTTGTACACTACATGATGCATTGAACAAACAATCATCTGGGACGTGCACACTACATCATGCATTGAACAAACAATCATCTGGGACGTGTACACTACATCATACATTGAACAAACAATCATCTGGGACTTTTACACTACATCATACATTGAACAAACAATAATCTGGGACTTATACACTACATCATGCATTGAACAGACAATCATCTGGCACGTGCACACTACATCATGCATTGAACAAACAATCATCTGGGACGTGTACACTACATCATACATTGAACAAACAATCATCTGGGACGTGTACACTACATCATACATTGAACAAACAATCATCTGGGACTTATACACTACATCATACATTGAACAAACGATCATCTGGGACGTGTACACTACATCATACATTGAACAAACAATCATCTGGGACGTGTACACTACATCATACATTGAACAAACAATCATCTGGGACTTATACACTACATCATACATTGAACAGACAATCATCTGGGACGTGTACCCTACAGCTTCTATTGTGTAAAACAATCATCTGGGACGTGTACCCTACATCGTATATTGAACAAACAATCAGCTGGGACGTGTACCCTACAGCCTTTATTGTGTAAAACAATCATCTGGACGTGTACTTACAGCTTACATTGTATAAAACAATCATCTGGGACGTGTACTTACAGCTTACATTGAGTAAAACAATCATCTGGGACGTGTACTTACAGCTTACATTGAGTAAAACAATCATCTGGGACGTGTACTTACAGCTTACATTGTATAAAACAATCATCTGGGACGTGTGCCCTACAATTTATATTGTGTAAGACCATCATCTGGAACGTGTACCCTACTTCAACAATGAGTAAAACAATCATTTGTGATGTGTACCCTACAGCTTATATTGTGTAAAACAATTATCTGGGATGTGTACCCTACAGCTTATATTGTGTAAAACAATTATCTGAGACGTGTACCCTACAGCTTATATTGTGTAAAACAATTATCTGGGACGTGTAGCCTACAGCTTATATTGTGTAAAACAATCATCTGGGACGTGTAGCCTACAGCTTATATTATGTAAAACAACCATCTGGGACGTGCAAAAGCTTGATAAGCCCCTCCTCGCTTTTTTTCATCAAAAAATAAGTCCATAAGACCCAATTTGGAAATGACATTAAAACTCAAAATGCTGGCACAGGGAACAAGATATCACTCTTTCAATGTTCTTTCAGTGTCCACCACCAACAACCACATGACTACCATCACCATCATTACCACTACCAACAAAAAGCAGATCGTAATCATCATCGTCATTATTATTACCACTACCACCCCCAACAACAACCACATCACCATTAGCATCACCAAGAATCACATCACCACTATCATAACTATCAAAACCAACACCAATAACCACATCACAGTCATCATCGGCGTCATCATTCATCAGCCGTCATCATTATTCTTTGAATTGAGCATATATATCACATTTTATATACATTCTCTTGATCAAATTTTCTTCACAAGATGAATTTATTTGTTCATACCATTATCACAATTTTTGTCATTAATTACGTGTCGATTGTCCTTGGCGATTTCTGTCTACTCTGTAAATATGATGTCACTTTAGGATAATAAATAGGAAACAACCTTAATGGATTGCGGCACATCATTCTCCAGATATTAGGGCCTTACCACAGGTCAACCAATTTGGCTGATCTTTTATTGATCCGCGCTTTTCAATGGTGAGTGACAGAAAGCATACACAGATGCAAGGCGTTGATCGGTTTTTACAGTCAGGATTCATATTCACTGTGGTACTTGAATACAAATACAGTCTTGAATACAATTTGATGTATAATTGAAAGCCATGTTTATATTTACATGGGTCATATGTGGATCATTGATGACACGTGCATGACACACCCACAGGCTTTGCAATGTTTACACATACCGTTCACATTATTTAAAGTCTAGACGGGTTCAACCGAGTCTCTAGTAATTATATAATGTTGTGTACTCGGGAATCATCCTCCAACATTGAATCTATTTGACTTCTTCCGTGATTTTTCATTGTTCGCTGTTTATACTTTGTAATAATGAAGATCACAGGAATAGTCGTTTCGTCACGTTTAAAAGGATGATACGCAAGCGTTTATATACTGTATATTTAACGAAGGACTCAGTTCAGCAATACTCGGGGTTTGCACATAGTGCGTCAATATCTCTTCAGAAACCTAAACTAAACTAAACTAAACTACATTCTATTCAATGGAATAGTCAATTCCACGCCTTTGAATCCTTCATAGACTCCTCTTACGACATATGTGACATGCTAAAGCCTCCCTACTCGTTTTTCCACTTTCTATCACCGGTAACACGATGTAAACATGGAAGCAATATGGTACTGAAGTATGAAATTGATCTAATCTTATTTTTGTTAAAGATAGTACTATAGCTTTTGCAAATATAACTGTAAATCTTAATATAACATGAGAACAGTTCATGATAAAACTATAAAAGATGATGATATTATTAAAGAAGGCTATGATAACATAAGAGATGATGATAACATAACTGAAGATGATAATAGAAATAGTGATAATATAATAACAAATAGTTATAAAATAATATAGCAACCCTAATAATGGTTTTTAAATGTTGACAATAGGAAAAAGATCGACTTCCGTGCACTTTGGTTAACCCATATACATTCCGTCCCTATTAACAAGGCGACACACTACTGTGTAATACCCATAGCACGTAACTCCGTAGCTTAAATCGAAATTCCCAAGAGATCTTCGAAAACTCCACTTTATAAAGAAACCATCGTAAGTGATGTTCAAACTCACGACCTCTGAAGCGTAAAGCGAATGGCTTAACAGCAGATGATAGCATAACAGATTATTTCAATATAGATAGCATTTCATTCTCTAAATCAGAAGATTACAGCCTTCATCATCTTTCCTTCAATTTCTCTTCTTTCTCGGTACATTTCTTTTTCCCATGTTGTGTTTTCTTTATCAGTATTATACTTTTCCCCTCACTCTTGTCTGTATTTCTCTCTCTCTGTATTTTCTATATTACATTAACTTTTACAACAATGTGCTTTCTTTCTTGCAGTGACAACATCAATGGGAGGAAAGTCTTATGTTATCAGCCTCTTTGATACAGCTGGCCAGGTGAGTCTCGTTAATTCATATACTCGTACAAGACATTCTCAATCTGCTCGTCGGTGATTTTTATTCATTTCTCATCATGTTTGTATCGAAACTACCTGCATTTGAGCCGATGGAGCTTAAAAGGGGACAAAGAATAACAGTACTGTAATCTGTAATGCGTGTGGTAAGAGAGGACTAAAGATGTTTGAAGGTGGAAATAATTATCCTACCTCATAGGTTAAAACGACACATAAAATACTGAGACCGGATGTGTCAGGACAAAATGCGCATATATCGCTGGCAAACTGTAAACCATGATACAACACATTATTTCGCTATCAAGACTACATCCTACTAACTAGCAGAAGCTTGAGGCCAAACGCAGATAAAAAAGAAACCGGTACATTATTGCTATGCTGTAGATTGCGTATTGAAGATGGAATGTTTGAAAATTTCACAGAGTTTTTTTTAACATGAATTTCCAAATTGAAAGGACCATACATCCATACATAGAAATTAGAACACATGCACAATTTGATAAATCAATAAATTAATCATTCATAATCAATGAATCATTTATCTTTAATCATTCTGTCGTCACGGTGTTAGAATGGTCAGTGGCCCGCCTCATATACATAACTAAGCGGAGCTTGCTGGTGGTTTAAATCACAATATATCATGTTATAGTAACGATGTGATTGGATGTATTTAGTGGTGCCTTGAAGTTCAACAAAAATTGAAAATCCAGCCTGATACAGTACATTCTTCAATTATTATCTTATTATCAAGCATTCCATACATCCATTACCAAATCCATCTTTTCTGCATCTTCTCAATGTTTCGTCCATGTCGCCTGACTGTTGTCCATCTATTAATTTATCCACATTCATCGCCCGTAATAACCATTCATAGCCGGGGCTTGGACTTCTAGTTCGGGGTGCAAGGAATATGGTCACTTTTTCCCCCATTAATGTTGTAGGAGGCGACTATGGAAGGAACGTTGAGTAAAGCCTGACAATCTGCCACGTGTGAAAAAATAATTGTCTCTGCTTGTTTTGTCTTGATTTTTGTTTCTGTCAAATGAGTGACGAAAAGTTGCAGGCTAGTGAACCTTTGTCATTTAGCTGTATACTCCTAGGTGGCGGAGGATTCTTGGTATGCCGTCACTGCAGATGGGTCAACAGATCTGACAAAAGATTGATGAACCAGTTGGCTCAGAAGAATATGTTGCAATTTTCGCAGGACGAAATGATCATGTGATTCTGCCGTATTGGAATGCCTCCCCCTGGGGGGGGGGCGACCATCCCCTACCAGGCGCGTCCACAGGTTGCGGATCGTGGAACAGCCTCCGGATATGGAGCCTCCATATCTGGTGGTTGACTGCAATATAAGACAGATCTCTGGACGAATAATCCAGATTTCTGGACGAATAAGCAGTCGCGGACAAACTGGCGATGTTGCCCAACAGGACGGGGTGGGATATCAGGTGGCACTGATATCTCCACTGAAATACCCCATGTGTCACGTGATTGGCAGCATCAAGCGAGTATGAGCCGCTATAAGCTTAAGCCAACAGCTGTGGTCGTTGACCCCAGCATGCGCGTCCCCAGGCTTGGTGGGACCTTTAAAATAGGGGAATATAGGAAACTATTTTCTGAAACATACAAAGGGAGAAGTCAGTAAAACCCTCCTTAGGCCCCAATCAGCTCCATCCCATAAAGGAAAAATGCAGGAAAACTTAGAAATTCCCCTAACTGCTGGGCAGGTGGCGCTCAAGAGTCCAGAAAGACAGGCCACCTAGGAGATGGAAAACTCTACACAAAGCCTGGACAGATGGTGCTCATGATCCCGAGAGGGCAGACCATCTAAGGAAAGCAAACCTGAAAAAAATAGCTGGCGGAAATCGGATGCACTTGGCCATATGGCGCATAACAAAGTGCAACGTACCTCATATACACTCATGCAGATTGAGACAATGGATTCTAGGTATGGTGCTCTGCCTGAGGAGTCCCACCAGGCAGGTAGAGTGCTGGGCCCCATGCCTCGAAGGGGCCCACCCCAAGCTACTGGTGGTCACCCTGGCCCATTTTGGAAGACCAGGAAATGGGAACAGCGGGAAAATATGACTGGTCAAACCACACGACAGACAAAAGGACTAAACATACTGCATTGGAATGCGGAAGGCATTTGCCACAAAAAGCAGGTACTAACAGCTAGACTAGATAACGACAAGATTGATGTGGCTTGCATACAAGAAACCCATCTTAACATACAACATAGATTCTCTATCAGGGGCTACCAAACATTCAGACAGGACAGAGAAGGGCATAAGGGAGGGGTACTTACACTGATACGCAACACCATTCCAGCAAAGCAGATAGAAATAAATACAATATGAGAATCAGAGATTATAGGAACAGATGTGTACATAAACAACCAACCCATCATAATTTATAACATATACAGCCCAGTAGGAAGAGCCCTTAAATTAGAAACAATGGATATTACAGACACACACTGTATTGTAGAGGGTGACTTTAACAGCCACTCTGAAAGGTGGGGTTACCAGAAAACTGAGTCAAGAGGAGAAGAAGTGGAAGAATGGGAAATTGATGACAACCTATTTCTGTTGAATGCACAGGATGATCCCCCAACTTTTTACTCAAGGAGGTGGAAATCAACATCAACCCCAGATTTAGCGTTTGCCACTGGCGATTTATCCTATAAAATATGTAGAATAGTTATGAACTAGCTAGGGGACAGTGACCACAAACCAATAAAACTCTCTATCAATCTCAACTACACACAGGAAGAGCAGAAACCTCTTCCCCGCTGGAACTATAAGAGAGCAGACTGGGACAAATTTGCAAAACTCTCAGACGCATATAGTAAGCCTATCAACACCCATCCAAAAAAAAATAAAGAACATGACGGAAAAGCTAACTGAGGCAATACTTAGGGCAGCAAAAGAAGCAATACCAAGAGGGGCAAGAAAAAACTACAAACCGTACTGGTCCAAAGAAATACAAAAGCTTGAAGAAGACCTGAATATGGCCAGAGAATTAGCAGAAACAGAGCAGAGTACAGAAAGTAATATAGCTCTCAAGGCAGCCTCAGCTAAATACAAGAGAGAGGTAAAAACATCAGCAAGGAGGAGCTGGAGCGAAAAAAACCGAGAGCCTTAACATGGACAAAGATGGAAACAAACTCTGGAAACTTGCCAAGGCATTGAGTGATGAAAACAGTAGCCGACCTCCACAAAGAACAAGTGCACAGGAATATTGTACTACTAACAGATGCACTCTCTGTCATAACAGCACTGAAGCTACACAGCAACACCGAAGAGTAGTGATCCAGTGGATACCGTCACACTGTAACATTGAATGAAATGAAGTTGCAGATAGACTGGCCAAAGAAGGAGGGAAGTTACCTCAAGAAGACTATCTAGTCAGTTATGAAGAAGTGAAGACCATAATTAAAGGCAACTATAACAACAAGTGGAAAGAAGACCACCCCAAATATAATGCAGATGACGGGTATTACCAACTGTCCAGAAGAGACCAGGTTATCCTGCTGCGCCTCAGAACTGGTCACAACAAAATCAGACATCATTTGTACACCAAATTCAAAATAGGTACAACTGGGCTCTGCCATTGCAGCCTTGCGAATATGACAGCAGAACATATCCTACAAGAATGTCCCCAGTATGCAGACCTGAGAAACAAGACATGGCTCACCCCAATCAGTGTTGAAGAGAAACTGTATGGCACAGTGGACACTCTAAAACAGACAGCAGCCTATATCATAGAATCCGGAGTCCCAACCTGACTCAGTAATGATCGCCGAAGAAGAAGAATGCCTACCTTCTGGGACAAAACATGTGTTCATAAACCCCCTTCAACGCTACCATGTATATTAGAGAAAAAAAACCCGTATAAAAGTTCGGGTTTTCCCTTGGTTACTCAACTGAGGAGGACATGGGCTTTTGACAGCAAGAGGATGTCCATAAATAACGTCAACAATATTTTGTCAATTTTTGATCTTCCCACTCCCTTGTCAACAACTGTCAAGAATTCAGTTATTACTCAATCTGGTGAAATATGTAAAAGAAATGTACAATTATACTCTCCATTTTTCGAGATGTCTACGGCTAACCGCTTATCTTTGTTTAACATTTTTATATTGTTTTTTCTGGCCCAGATGACATAACAAATGAACTGCTAATTCACATCGGACCATCAGCAAAAAAGAAATTAATAAAAATTTTTAACAACTGTTGGGATAGAGGTCTAGTGCCACAGGTGTGGAAAACCGCCATAATGATACCCATCCACAAGAAAGGCAAGCCAAAAAGTAAGGTGGACAGCTATCGCCCAATACGTCTGACCAGCTGTGTTTGCAAACTAATGGAGCGCATGGAAAACAAAAGAATGATGTGGTTCCTAGAAAAAAAAGAAATCCTGCTAAATCAGCAAGCTGGCTTCAGAACGTGTAGATCAACTTAAGAACCAGATTACACTAATTGCCCAGGAAGTAGAGGATGCTTTCCAGGAAAAAAGCAGACATCAGTGGTGTGGGTAGATATGGAAAAAGCCTTTGATTGTGTGTGGAAAGATGGACTTCTCCTTAAACTACAACAAAACAAAGTGACAGGGCGCATGTATTACTGGATAAAACACTACCTGCACAACCGAAAAGCAGCAGTGAAGCTTGAAATGAAGCATAGCAGAAAGAAACTCTTTAAGCATGGAGTACCACATAGAGGTGTTTTATCCCCCACTCTATTCCTTATATTCATGAATCACATTGACCAAATTCTCTCACGTAAATTAAATGCTGCAATGTATGCAGACGATCTGGCGATATGGTGCAGTGAAGAGAGCGTGGGCACAACAAAAATAAGGTTACAACAAACTATGGACAATTTGGCCAAGTGGACAGACCAATGGGCCATGTCTATCAATGCCCAAAAAACTACCTATACCATCTTCAGCATGTCCACCAAACCACAGAAAATCCTACTAACCATAAATGGTCAAACATTGCCTAAAGATGAGACACCCACATACCTTGGAGTCACTTTTGATCCAAGACTTACATGAAAACAGCACATAGACAAGTGCCAAACAAAAGGTACAATGAGGACAGCACTCCTTAAAAAAATTGGCTGGAACAGATTGGGGTGCAAATGGAAAAATCTAAGTAGAGCATATACAGCTTATGTAAGACCAGCTTTGGAATATGGAATGTCAGCATGGGGGACTGCAGCCAAGAGTAACACTCAAAAGATCTCAAAGATACAAAACCACAATCTCAGAATTATAACAGGAGGTATGAATACTACCCCAATCACAGAAATGGAAACATGCATAGGTTTGCCATCAATGGAAGAAAGAAGAAATGAAAAAAATCCTCACACAGTATGCAAAGTTCAAATGTTTGGAGAGTCATCAAATGAACCAAAGACTAATTAGACCTACAAAAGAGCGACTCAAAAGAGGTAGCTTTCTACACTCCGCTAAACAGCTCCAGAAATCACTCACAGATACAGACCTACACAACCTAAAACCACTAAACACCTTTAACACATACTCAAAACGGGACAGGAAAAACTTCCCAAGAATTATGGACAATATACCAAGCATTATTTCGAAAACAGAAACTACTATACAAGTACTAAAGGAGACAACTAAGAATCACATACAGAAAGCATACCCAAAGGATATATGGACACATGTATATACAGATGGATCAGTGAAAGAGGCAGTATTAGATGGAGCATCAGGAATATATATAGTAACACCAGATGGAAAAGAAATAGAGAAATCCATACCCACAGGCAAATATTCCACAAATTTCAAAGCAGAAATGGAAGCCATAATAGAGGCAGCCAAAATGCTCATGAATTGCTTGATGAGTCACAACAGACATGTAGTTTTTCTAACGGATGCAAAGTCAGTATTGCAGGCATTGAAAGATCCAAAGAACACGAGTATGAATGAACTTACGGCCTGCTTATTACACCTCAGCAGTACTACCAAATAAACAGTACTGCAGTGGATCCCAGGTCACTGTGGCATAGCTGGAAATTAAAAAGCTGATCTCCTGGCAAGGAAAGGGGGATCACTGGAACAAATAGAAAATTATAATACGTACTATGAATGTAAGACCATGTTAAAAGCAGAATATAAGAAAAAGTGGAAGCAAATGCACCCAACTGCAAAAGCAAATGACCCCTACCACCAAATGTCACGCAAGGAACAAACCATCATTTTCAGACTACGAACTGGTCACAACAGACTGAGAAGCCACATGTTCCGAAAGCTGAAGATTGGTGACATAGACCTGTGCAACTGTGGACTGAGCCCAGAGACAACAGAACACATTCTTCATGCCTGTCAACTCTACCAAGAAGAGAGGGAGAAAATATGGCCTACTGAGACGGCACTGCTTCCAGACTTGAGGGGTTCCATGGATGACCTGAAGCGAATCACACAATTCATTGAAGCTATTGGTGCTGTAACCTGATATCTGACTGAAGAACGATGAAGAAGAAGAAGAATATTGTTTTTCTAATTCAATAATTTAATTAACAAATGCTGTAACCCCCCCCCCCCTGTCAAATTGTTATAAATAACAAAAATATCAGAGAATGTCCAATGAAGTGGAGAGAGTTGTAGCAACTAAACGTAAAAGTGATAGAAATGTACTACATAAAGTACAAAGGTTACACTATTAAAGCCTATCAATGTAAAAAAAATAATTTTTAGCAATAATTAAAAGAACAAGTACTTTTTTTCCACGTTCCGGTTCCAATTGTTGACGCAATTTCGGACAGCTCTCATGGCTATCGGCTGTCAAGAGATAGCTGCTCACAGTTAAATGGATAACTTTATCATAATCAACGTTCACATTAATCCTTGTATTGAAAATATACATATTCATATATTTGTATTTTATTTTCCGAATGACAACACAATTAAATCTCTCTAATACTCTTGTTACAGGAGGAGTACATACATCTACGTGCACTTTCCTATGTCAACAGCGATGTCTTTCTACTCTGCTTCTCCGTCGCCATGCCTGAGTCTTTACGGGACGCACAGGACAAGTGGATAGCTGAAATTCGCCAGTATTCACCAAACACGCCTATAATCTTAGTCGGCACACAAATTGACCTTAGAGACGATGCGCCGCTCAAGCCAAAACCATATCCTGCTCGTGAATCACATAAACCTGCAAAGGGAACTCCAATATTTATTACTACCAAGGAAGGCATTCATGTCGCGACCAAACTGAATCTGGATTCTTATGTTGAGTGCTCTTCCTTAACCGAGGCTGGAATTACAAGACTAAGAGAAGCAGCCATAGAAAGCGGATTGAGGAAAGTTGATACCGACGACAACGGATGTCAGTGCTCCTGTTCTATAATGTAAAAATCCAGGCAACATAAAGTCTAGGTTTTAGAAATAATTATTTCTGACTTGGTCAACAGAAATATGGTCGCGCACTATTTTTCGAGATGTCTACGGCTAACGCTTATCTCACATTTGGTATATGAAATGAGTGCAGCCGATAGTAAACTCCTGATTCTCTAATACGCTGGTTATATGCCCATGCACAGACGTAAATAGTATCTGTTAAAAGAACTAAACTCCAGGGACACACACACACACACATTGTGTTCCTTGTTGTTGCGTATTGTTCATCGTCTGAGAAATCGTAACAAGGCTCCAGAACACCAAATCAATATCACTTGAGAGTACCGATCAAGCACAATGTTTTCATTCATGTTTGTTACATAAGAGGTTATAAAAATGGTATTTATACTAACTCTCTGGAAGCAAGAACCTTTTCTGTGTTCAATCTCATATAACCAGCCAACAGCAATTTCCGTGTGATTTCTTCCGGAGAGCTTGAAGTACGCCGTGGATATCGACTATAAAATCTTGCGAGCAGAATTCAAACAAGTCTTCATACAAGATGATGGTGATTATTTCCGTGATTTCCGTATCAACAAGTATATACTTTGTGCCTCCTGCCAATGCAGACCAAAGAAATGCACGGAGATAATAGACAACATGAAATATGAAGGCTAATTTTAGTTTGAAGGCGTACCATGACCTTCGTATTTCTAGTATCTGGTTGCTTCTCAACACCAGTGTTATCTCATGCATTGTAAAGTAGCCTCACCACAATATGGTGATATATATGAGGGTATAGATGAAGTAATGTGGGCACAGGAGGAGCGCCTCGTCACAATTATATACATGTCATCTAACAGTGATTTACTGTTAGAGATAATTGTTCTGATGAGTTGATGTGCCATTGATAAGACGTTCTAACCTTACTCATGCAGAGAATATCAGGACATTTATATTGCTTTGTAATGAAATGAACTATATTATCTTTTGGCACAGCGCCGGAGCCTACAGATGTATTTTAGACTGTTAGGGCCTAGGATATCGACCACCTCTGTAGTAGCCAAATAGCTTATGATCAGCACTGTAAGAGGTAACCGCACACAATATTCCCAGTCAAAATATTCCCAAGACAAAATATTTCCAAAACAAAATATACCAGACACAATATACCGGACAAAATATTCCCACGACAAAAATATTCCCAAGCCAAAATATTCTTAGACAAAATATACCAGACAAAATATACCGGACTAAATATTCCTAAGACAAAATACAAAGATAATATAAATACTTTATACAAAATGCAATAAACATTAATAAACAATATAACTAGAAAATAATTGTACTAAAATCTTTAAATGATATGAATTGTCTCATACATGTTGTCATGTGACGTATTCTTTCCAGAACGTTGTCTTCCCAATGAACTCTCTAAACCCCTCTCGGTCTTGAGCGATGCGGCTTGCATTTTCCAGCGATGAATTCATGTTATCTTTAATGTCGTCAGTAATCGTCTTCTTTTTTGGTCTGCCCTTTCTCCTCACCTATATACTCATACATGACAGACATGAAATTAATTTCCTTGATTTGGGTAAATACACAACATTATTGTTCAAAACACGTGCTATTTTTAAATATTTGTTTTATGTAAAAACCATTGTTTTAATAGCATCATCGCCACGTTGGTAAACTTTTCGTTTTTTTGTGTTGGTTGATCAGTAGCAATCTGACTTTTGAAAAGTGCAGATGTATGTTGTTGTTGCTGTAACTTCCGGGCAAGTCTTGCTGTGGATGAGATACTTTCACCATTGAATTAAATCATGAGTTCCCAAACATTTTTAAGCCATGGCGTCCATAACGTTCAGATTATTTCCGGCAGCACCCTTAATATGAAGCAAAACTAAAGACCTGTTAATTTTAAGTCTCTTTTCAATTTTCTTCGTTTTGGCGAGACTGCCGCGGAGCTCTGTAGACTCTTTTTCGGCGCCCCTGGGCGCCGCGGCGCACACTTAGGGAACCTCTAAATTAAATGCATTGTGCCAACCTTCAAAAGCGTTGTTGCTTCTTGGCAGTTTATTCATGGCACGATTGTGTTGAATCCAAAGACTCACTGGAAATAGAGGCCACGACAAACCTGTCCAATGTAGAAATCTTCGAAGTAATCGATGCAATATTTCTTCATATATATACGAGTATATATATATATATACACGATTTCATAGAAGAATGTTTAGAACAGCACGGATAGCGTCATATATATAATGAAAATAATTTTTTAAAAATTGAGCTGCTCACTCGCAATGGAAGGAAACAGTCCACAGTTTTAGACACATCAACGCCTGTGTGTTGCCGGGGCCCGAAAGGGGAGCAAAGAAAAGCAACACTGTTTACCTTCCACGCATGACGTAAAAGGCGACTAAGGAGGTTATGGGATGGAGTTGGCTGTCCCATCCCATATAGGGTCAGTGACTCAAAGCCATGCTGAAGTCGGATGTGTTAGGCTGAAAGGAGCAGATATCGCAGCAATGCTGTAAATCATGACACAACCCATTCCATTCTCCGGGCTAGATCCTGCTAATCTGCAGGAGTTTGAGAACGAACGCAGAAGAAGAAGAAGACACATCAAGAGAAAAGGAAAAATGGAAATCATTGTGACAACAGGCAAGGTGAAGAGTAAAATGGGTAGGAGATGAACAAGAGAGGGAGTGTGCTGGATGGTTAAGCATTGTGGCATGGGAGAACTCCGACATTGGAAAAGTTTGACAGTACACGAAACAGAACATAAATGCTAACCTATACAACCCGCCATTGACTGCAAGAAGAAATAACTGGCAACTGACATAACAAAACAAAAATTCAAAGACAGATATGATAACCTACACATCCTGTCACGGACTTCAAGAAGAAATAACTGAGAACTCACGAAACAGAAAGTTAGGACATATATTATAACATATAATACCACACTGCAGGAATGTAGATGCGTATTTAAAAAAGGGGGGTGGAGGCAGGTGTTTATTTAAAAAAAATGTCATTAGTCCATTTTCGTGTAGATTTCTCCTTTTCCATGAGAAAATTGATGATATTTTGTGATAAATTGTTTAAATATAGTATTTACCATCTCTTAGTTAAATCCAGGGAGGAATGTTGGTTTAACATCCCAAACACCCATCACCATCTCTTAATCTACAGGCTTGTCATACGACATGGATTATAGAAGAAGCTATGTAATGCAGGATAGTAGTTACACTTGTGTGCACAATGATGTCGTGTCACGTCACGTGGTATCATACAATTGTGTTCACAATGATGTCGTATCACGTCACGTGGTATCTTACAATCGTGTTCACAATGACGTCGTGTCACGTCACGTGGTATCTTACAATTGTGTTCACAATGACATCGTGTCACGTCACGTGGTATCTTACAATTGTGTTCACAATGATGTCGTATCACGTCACGTGGTATCTTACAATCGTGTTCACAATGACGTCGTGTCACGTCACGTGGTATCTTACAATTGTGTTCACAATGACATCGTGTCACGTCACGTGGTATCCTACAATTGTTCTAACAATGATGTCGTGTCACGTCACGTGGTATCCTACAATTGTATTCACAATGATGTGGTGTCACGTCACGTGGTATCCTACAATTGTGTTCACAATGGCGTCGTGTCACGCCACGTGGTATCTTACAATTATGTTCACAATGACGTCGTGTCACGTCACGTGGTATCCTACAATTGTGTTCACATTGATGTCGTGTCACGTCACGTGGTATCATACAATTGTGTTAACAATGATGTCGTGTCACGTCACGTGGTATACAATTGTGTTCACAATGATGTCAGGTCACGTCACGTGGTATCTTACAATTGTGTTCACAATGATATCGTGTCACATCACTTGGTATCCTAAGTACTGTTAAAATACTCCAGATTTTTATTAAGTTTATTCTTCAAGCCGAAATCCGTGCGAAAGATCAAACGACCTATACTCCGGAAGAAGTACTTGAGTCGTATTATTGCGAGAAGTACATGAGACAAGCTACTAGAGGAACCAACGCCCATGCGCATCCTGACATGTCCGGACTGAGAAGACCACTTGAGAAATTGCGATTACTCACCCACAAAACAACACTTATGATATAAACTTAATATGTCGGTAGCTGTTTGTTGTTATAGATACAGAACAAAACAAGAATACACAAGTTGTTTACATAAAGTGAGGCATGACCAAAACAAAGTGAGCATAAACAAAGTAAGGACTTGATGTTAGAAGAAAGTTTGTTGTCAGTTGTAAGTGGATTAAAATATACGCATATATGTATGTTGTGTATGTGTATATAGTTTTTGGTATAAAAGCAGTCATTCTTGAGCGTACAAGTGGGCCTGAGAAGGGTTGGTAGAGCGGTGGAAGGGCTGTTTGTTATAAGAAGGGAGTCTTATTGGTGTCTAGTTGCCATGACGCAGTGAAACGGGCTAATGGATATCTGGATAGTGACATGAAAAGTCACATTCGGCTGTCCCCCAAATGTGTTTCAAAAGTTTATGTACTTTTTATATACCACACATGGTCAGAGCACGGAAGAACATTCTAAACACGCTTAGGACTCAAAAGACATATAGACACACCACAATCATCATCTTCATCATCGCAGTTGAGTTTAGTGTGACGTAAGAACAACTGAAAAAGTAGCAATGCTTTAAGCTTGCATCCGACACTTGAAAATCCAATAAAGTGGAAAATCATGTTGTTGACACATGCTGAGAGGACCATAGTAGGGTGATATTACAATTATGGGGTTCACGGTTCGACACCCGGTAAGGAAACTTTTTTTTTCTGTTGGAGGGTAAATAAAAAAAGGAATAACCCTGTACATGACGTGACAACAGCAAGGATATGCACATTTTAAATCACAAATGCTAGTCTCCAGCTCCCTGCTAGACCTTAACGAGAAAATGCAGTATTACAGTTTAAATATAATTGTTGCTACGTATGCAGACGCTGTAAGGCTTTAGAAACAGACGAAGATCGTGATGCTTCGAGAACAAAAGCCGGAACGTAGATTGAGTCAGATTATGGAAACATTCAAAGCTGGACCGTAGATTGATTATGATTAGTGAGCCACTCAAAGCTGGACCATAGATTGATTAAGATTAGTGAGCCATTCAAAGCTGGACCGTAGATTGATTAAGATTAGTGAGCCACTCAAAGCTGGACCATAGATTGATTAAGATTAATGAGATATTCAAAGCTGGACTGTAGATTGAGTCAGAGGAGTGAGGCATTCAAAGGTGGACCGTAGATTGAGTGAGATTAGTAAGCCATTCAAAGCAGGGTCGCAGATACTTCGTTGATACAGATTCAGGAGGTGACTAAAAAAAAGAACCTAATTGTGGGGTATAATGACTTTATTTGAACAAAAAAATAAGAAAGAAAAGAGAGGTGACGGGTGTTTTGCCAGCATTCTAGCCTACTTGCTAGTACTCAATGATATGTTCTGACTTAACGGCAGCTACTAACGCCTTGAATATAAGGGATATATTCACAGACAAAACTAATGAACGAAAAAAGTGACATTGTGATATTTGTATAAAACACGTTTAAAATAGTGCGCACTAAATAATCGTTTCTAGGAATTTTTTTTTACATTGCCAGGCGTTTTCTTAAGTGTGGAAGATAAACTTGCCACAGCCTGGCAATAATAGTCATCTCTCCTACATACAAGATGACAGCGAATTAGTAGCATTATGTCACTACATACGAATATGTATGTTATGTCAGTGAGATCTAGTACGTCATCACAGCAATAATTGCATGTTCGATTCTTGGTTGAAACTATTGGTTTAATTCGTGGGCCTACCTGTGTTATTATTTCCCTTGGCAATGTTTATCAGTTTATATTTATTCTTTATTAATTTTAATATAAATTTATTTAGGGTTAGGGTTAGTTATGTAAAACACAATTCTCTTAACACTAAACCTAACTCTAAAATAAGCAATATTTATATAATTTTTTGACTAATTATACTTAGTCATTTGATCCCTACTGGAATGATGAACTGGAAAAGCTGCAAAATGAGATGGAAACATCTAGAAAGCAGGCTGAGAACAGACCTAGCCAAGAACATCACAACAAATATCAGCAAACAAAGGCTAAATTTCAAAGAGCCAAGTTACAAGCCAGACGGAACAGCTGGAAAGAAAAAACAGAGTCGCTGAACCTAGAAAGAGATACTAGGAAATTATGGAAACTTGTAAAACAACTAAATGATGAAGGTACAGGGAGAAATACCAGGATCACACTTTATAAAGATAAAAACATTTTAACAGGTAAACATGCAGCTGATTACTTTGCAGATTCCTTTGCAGAAGACAATAACGTCAAAGTCAGCCCAGACAAACAACAGGAGGTTCGAGCGAACCAGCAAAACATTGGACAAGACGAACCTATACCTGAAGTCATGGAGGCACCAATCACAATGAGAGAACTGGAGCATGCAATATCCAAATTGAAAATGAAAAAGTCCCCTGGAGCTGATGGAGTGTCCAATGAAATGATTAGAAACCTGGGAATTGCAGCAAGAGCAAAGCTGCTGCAAATCTTTAACACAAGCTGGTCCACAGGTAATGTACCACAGGCGTGGAGAGAAGCAATAATGATACCACTCCTCAAATCAGGAAAAGATGGCAACACAGTCTCCAACTACAGGCCCATCAGCCTCACAAGCTGTTTATGCAAAACAATGGAACGCATTATCAATCTTAGGATGCAGTGGTACCTTGAAAGTGAAAACCTTCTGGTATCACAGCAAGCAGGTTTCAGACAGTGCTACTCTACTGAAGATCAGGCAACCTACCTCTCCCAAGAGATTGAGGATGCCTTCCAAGATAAGAAACTGGTACTAGCAGCATGGATAGACCTTAGGAAAGCATTTGATAAGGTCTGGAAAGAAGGGCTCCTAAAGAAATTGCGAAATTGCAGGGTTAGCTCAAGAATGTACAAATGGGTAAAAGCATACCTGCATAATAGAAGAGCCAGGGTACAATTAGATGGTCGCAAAAGCAAGAAAGTCCTACTGCGTCATGGAGTCCCCCAGGGAGGAGTCCTGTCACCCACACTTTTCTTGGTTTACATCAATGACCTAGTTGCTGAACTACCACACGGGATCAAAGTGGCAATGTATGCTGACGACCTGGTGATCTGGTGCACGGAAGAACATGCAACAGTGGCCACTAAACAAATACAAAGAGCTATCGATGCCCTAACCTTATGGGCAAATAGATGGTGTGTCAGCATTAACACAGATAAGTGCAGCACTACACTCTTTACCCTCTCACCAAAACAAAAAGCCGGTCATATCAAGATAGACGGAGAGCTCTTGAAGGAAGACAAACAACCAACATACCTCGGAGTTACTTTTGATGATAAGCTGACATGGAAGCAGCACATAAACAAAGCAACAACAAAAGCCAGGAGGAAGTTAGCTATCCTGAGAAAACTAAGTGGAACCACATGGGGAGCCAGTGGGAATATACTCAGTAAAGTTTACCAGCAAGGCATAAGACCACACCTGGAATATGGTTCAGCTGCGTGGTGTCCTGCATCAAACACCACATTACAAGATCTAGATAAAGTGCAAAACCAGGCACTTAGAATAATGTTGGGAGCAATGAAATCAACACCCATAGCAGAGATGCAGAAAATGGGAAGAATGCAAACACTTGGCGAACGCAGAGACACAAAAGTACTAATTCAAGCGGAAAAGTTTCAGTGTATGCCAAGTCATCCAATGAAGGAAAGATTCCAAAACCTAGCAATGGGGCGACTGAAAAGAAGCAGCTTTATCCATCAAGCTAAACGACTCCGTAGACAACTTACAGACCTACCTGAAGTTGACAGCCCCTTAAGGTCTGTACCAGAACAAACCCCATGGAGTGAAAGGCATGGAATGCCAATATACATTCAGACCCATGTGAAAGGAGTACTAAGCGAGGACGAACAGAACAGTGTGCAGCGGAGGACAGTCACCCTCAGTTTCCTGGACGAGGAATATCCACAAGATATATGGGTCAGAGTATACACAGATGGGTCAGCACAGAATGCTGTGAGGAATGGAGGTGCAGGTGTATATATAGAATATCCACACAAGCCTGGAGATACAATCAGAACACCGACAGGAAAATTCTGCAATAATTATGATGCAGAAATCCAGGCAATTACTGTGGCAGCTAAAAAACTGCTGAACTCCAACTCTGACCTACAGCCTGTGGTATTCCTGACAGATGCAAGGTCAGTGCTTCAAGCTCTCCAGTCTGGAAAACTAACAGACTTGAAAAAACTACTTAGCGAATTGTCTTACCAGTATAGGGTAACCATGCAGTGGATACCCTCTCACTGTGGAATACCAGGAAATGAAAAAGCAGACCAACTGGCTAAGGAAGGTGCTGCCGAAGATCAACCAGATATACCAATCACCTACCATCAGAAAAAACAGATGATCAAGTCAATAAGAAAGCCACAAACACCAACACAAGATGACTATCACATTATGAACAGATCAGAACAAGTTATAATTCTACGTCTCAGAACAGGACACAACCGACTCCGCAGTCACATGTATACAAAGTTCAAGATTGGCAACACGGCCATGTGTACATGTGGACAGGCAGTACAGAGTGCCAAACATATACTTCAAGAGTGTTCTGAGCATGAAACGCTGAGGCAGACATATTGGCCAGAGGAAACAACACTGGAATCAAAGCTCTATGGGACACTGTATGAACTACAAAAGACAGTGAGTTTTATTAAGGAGACAGAATTGCAGATATAGACATGTTTCAAGTGAACGAAAGAAGAAGAAGAAGAAGAAGAAGTCATTTGATATAATAGTTAGATTACTTAACCCTAAAATAGTACGGTAGACATGCTATTCAAGCAAGAACCATATATTCGGTCAGCGAGTTGTATCACGCGATTGCTGTTTCTCAGGGAAGGCTAGTAATAAATTACTATGTACACTGAGTTATTGCTAACGTTGCATCCCCCTGAATGTATGTCACGGACGAATACGGATGTGTCAGGGCATTGGCACATATAAAAAGGAAACACAACACATTTCTATTCTCTGGAATACTTCCTGCTGCAAATCTAGTAGGACAATTGTTCTGTTGTAAGAGAGATCTGGTGGGATTTTGAGAATGAAGCAGGAAGAAGAATGTATGATAAACATTTTCTCAATTGACATCTCATTTCAACTTATGCTTTTTAAATACAAATATAGCTATAATGATACTTGTTTTAAATACATATACTGTATAGCTTTATTGTCTGGCTCTGTGGCAAAGTGGTACAAAGCGCGTCTGTGATGTACCGAGTTCGATCCCCGTCACAAGCAATTGTGCATTCAGATGGTCAAGCAATGGCAAAATATTTAACTAACAAACGCTGGGTTGATTGCTACGTCCTGAATATGATATACTACCAATAGATATATTGATGAGTGTATTTAAAACATATAAATGTAATTATAAGTTTATTTAATTTAAAAAAAATAGCTATGATGATCATCATCATGTGACATATTTTTTTCCAGAACGTGGTCTTTCATATGGATTCTCTGATCACTCCGTGATTCTGGTCGAGTTGACCTGCCGCAGCTAGAGACGATATAAGAATTATTAACAAATTTTGTTTTATACAAAATAACAGCAATATAAAGAGCTATAGTAAAAGCAGTTTCTTTGTCATACTGTACTTCACTAATGAGTTGGAAGAAGAATATGTAGAAATATTTGGTTGACATTTTTCGCTCTGTTGCACTGACTGAGTCATCAATCCAACCCAGGCAAACATCGTCTGGTTCTCGCTCAGCAACAACATAGTCACAGACACAGTACCAGTAGCCATCTGCATGGCATCAGCATTGACAGAGAGCAGACTATGAAATAGATAGGCATAAGTCTGTCTTTTGCGAAACATCTGGGCAAAGTCATTCAGAAAGCTAGGAAGGGTGTCAATGCAGTCAAAGTCATGGCATCTGCAGAGATGCCGCAGCGAACCCTTTCACATATGATGCAGGCGGTAGTATTATCTGTGTTGGACTATGGTTTATGTGTACTTGTATTGCTTCAAATACAGGTTGATAGACTGGATAGGGTTAAAAACAAAGCCATGATAGTTGTAACGATATATATGGTTTGGGAAGTTCATTAATACATTCCATATTCACATATTCTTGCTTGTGTAACATGAATAACTTTAGTTATAAATTAATGTGCTTTCAACCAGGTGTATTAATTGCAGTAATACATGCATGTTATGACAACCACTTGTATTAATTACAGTAATACATGCATGTTATGACAGCGGAGCTGTTTTTAATAGTGAAGCGTGTGGCTGTATGGCTAATACGCCGGTCTCAGAATCCTCAGGTCCCGGGTTCAAATCATGGTTAGGATAAGGATTTATGTTTTTCGGAGGTGCAATAAAATAATTCTTCATGTACACATCGCGACTAAAGCTATGACAAAGAGATATATATTTCCACAACCATAAAAGCCTTCCTGCACACCTAAACAGGAAATTATGCAGGATGAAAAATATTATAGTTGTCTTAAATATGACAGCGAGTTGTATTATACTATTATAGCAATAAATGAATGTAATTTCAGAAATCTGTACAAACTACATGAATATTTCAGTGTTATGACAACGATTATTGGTTATCGATCTCCTAAATTGGAGCAAATAACAGCACAACTGAGACCTGTCATGATGTTGTAAAAGTAGGATTTGCAGATGTCCTTAGACTTCCATTCCATATAGGTTAAAATTCATCCAAAAGTCAAACCGAAGTCGGATGTGCAGCCTCAATCACGTAGATATCGTAGGTAAGCTGTAAACCATGGAATAATGTTTTTCGTTATGTGGATTATATCCAGATACTCTGTATGAGTTCAAGAACGATTGGAGTTGAAAAAGTCGTTGGGTTCACTGTGATGAAGCATGTTGAAGACCAATGTCTGGGCTGCTGATATTAACTTTTGATTGACATCATGCCTCAAAATTGCAAGAAAGGCAACACGAAGTCCCATTCGGTGTAGAAGACTGTCCAGTTCGTGACATTCAACCTTACATCCCAATTCAGTAAACAGCGGTCTGGGAGTTTGTTCCTTTGGTGCCAAAAGAGGAGGGGGCACATAGGGCAGAAGTCATGTATCTCCATGTACTTCCAGTGCGGTTCGCTTCAAGTTGTTGTAGTTATTGCGTAGTGTTAATACTCATTATTATCATCGCCTCGTTCTTGATTGTTCTTCTAGTGTTGTTCTGGGTTTTTATGTTGTTTTTCTTCCACATTTGGTGGGCAGGGCCGTCCTGTGCTCTGATGCAGAGAGGCGACTGCTTCAGGCGACACCAATCAAAATACATTTAAGGGGCGGCATTTTTAAGAATGACATTTTTAAGGCGGAATTTCGAAGACTTGATCATACTGAGGAAATCTACACCACGGCCCTGTTAGTGGGTAAGGCGATTCTCGTCTGATCTAAGCACATGGCCTAAATACTGCCACCTTCTCTTCTAATAATAGTTTGGATGTGTCTCTTATTTATTCATTTGGGACAAAGTTTTTTCCAATCTATGTTCAGGATTTGTCGTTGACATTTATTCTCTAAATTATCTAGTCATTTTTTCTATGGCTTGAGTGGCATTCCAGCTTTCACATCCATATGTTAGTACAGGGATCTTGCTGGAGTTGACAAGTTTAATTTTAATAATATGAACTTAGTTAGTCCTGGACATCCTTGCCATAAAAGGAAAAAAAAATATTCGAGAGAAACATTCACATGTAACTGAAAGTAAAACTCCACCAACTAGCAGAGAGAACAAGAGTAACACATGTGTACACCCTCAGAGTTATAACATCATTATCATCATAAACACTATTAACATCATCACCATTATTTATTATAATGTTTTTTCATAATCTACATCGTCGTTATAATCATCTATATCATCATTATCATCATCGGAATTGTCATCATTATTACTATTACAATAAGCACATCGAAAACATATAAACACAGCTGATAGTGGGGGAAGGGGTGTTAGTTCAAATGGGTAAGGCACTTTCTCAATAAAACCTACCCGCGGCAAATAGGCATGTGTGAAAAGTAGTGAATATTTGTCTGTAATGTACACTGGCCTGCTATCTAAACGCCATAACAGTTGCCGAAGGTCATCCATCATCATCATCGTCAACGTCACCCGCCATTATCAAGTTATAACAGTTACATTAAATTGTACATTAAATTAATGAAATGTATAACAATGAGTTGCATCGACAACAGTAATAAATGAATGTTTTGACAGAAAGACAATCATACACAATCCTAATAAATACTGATGTACTCACCATAATAATAAAACAAGAATTATTGAAGTGTGCATATTGTTATATGAATAGTTTTATGAAACAATATAGTTTTATTCATGTCAACAATATATCAATTTCTTGCCAATAGAAAGTAAACATGCGATTTTTCATTGTTATCCGGATTCAATCTATGGAAGCTTATTACGTGCTGTACAGATATAAGGAAGTTGGTGTATCAGGATGATTGGGGATATGTTCTAAAGAGTACTATGTTTAATTCACCGTTACGAAACTATTCTATAGTCTATGTAATGTAGGAGTACTAAAGGGAAGAAAAGAATAATAAAACCATTAGCTGTCGTAAGAGGCGAATCAGGAGGAATGAACATCTGACGGGTTATAAAATGAACACTTAGCATTTATTAATGCTGTATGGGTGTGAGATGTTAACGATCTCACATTTCAGTGGCACTGCTATATAGGGCTATTGCCATCTCCTCTCCCTCGCAATATTTCCTTCCTCGATTAATCCGGTACCCAATTAAGGCTGGATCTACTTGGATCTGAAAAGTATTTCCATCTCAACTGGGGAATGAACCCAGGACCACTTACATGCCAAACCAGTGCGCTAACCACTGCGATACGCGGCCCCGTACTCGTAACATGTGACTGGTTGCCCGTGTTCAAAATAGGTAGGGGATTAACTTCATTTAACTCGGGCTTTCAAATATGTCCTTCGCCCCCTCCCTCAACAAAACAGCTTTCCTTCTACTAATAGTTCAACTCAAAAATAAGTAGTAGCTTAAAGCTTGATGTAGCAGCTATTGCATCTTGCAAGATATAGTGAAGTGGTTTTTTTCGTATTTGTATAGTGTTAACCAACAGTATGAGAACGTATGTGAAGATAGAAATTCTAGTTCCCACCTGAACATAATTAGTCATACATTAGGAGCTTTGGGAATGGGAATCCTGATTCTTTCGTTGAAGTCTCCCAATAATCATGTAACTGAAACATTTTACGAGTTTTTGAATCTTAATCTTAATGGGAGTTAACCCTTTAAACCTTAAACTTCATATTTGTTATAGCGGTTAACTCCCCTTTCGGGTAACTATCATTCCTACAATTGGTGAAGTGCATGTATGTTCACTAGGAGACTGCAATGAAACGTAAAAGAGCACAGTTTAGTTCACAGTTAGGATGTATCAGATATGTTTGGTTTCTCTGTTGACTAAGAACTACATACCAAACGGAAGTTATAGATGTTGTAGAGATGATATAGATAACTCATATATTTATGAGCAGAACATAACTGTAGATACGTTTCCACTAAGAAGGCGCTTTTATCGGAAAAAAGGTCATTCGTTTGTTTTCATGTGTAATTCCCTCTTATTGCTACAAAATGTGAATGTTTTGTAAAAACCGTTAAGTGAGGGGTCACATTTTTGCTGAATTTCTATTTCTAAAAGTCTAGTTCTGATTTCAAAAAGGAGGGGCGTGAACCTCTCAAAGCCACCCCTTATCTACGGGCTTAAAGGAGACCGATAAAATACTAAACAATACAAAAAAAATACAAATTCAAATACCATTCCTCAGAAGACGAATTTCAAATAAAACGGCGACAAAACGCATTTTTATTCTCTGAACTATATTCTGCTGGAAATCTAATAAGGCCATTGTCCTGCTACAAGAGAGATCAATGGGAGTTTGAGAAAGAACGCTGAAGAAGAAGAATATATACATATATACATATATATACGGATCCAGTATTAATATATGATTAATGTATATATATGTTGGATTCTTTTGGTATGAAGTACATAACAGTGACATTATTAAGTCGCATACCGGAATTTTTAACTTCTTATTCATGGTTTGAGTTAGAAATTGCTTACATGGTTCACTTAGATGTACTGAAGTAGCCAGGAATCTTGCTCTGCTCTATGCTCTGAGCATGTCCAGCAATGGCGACATCGGTACTGAGCAAGTGTGGTTGACGGCGCTAGTCAGGCAGTTGGTTGAGAAATCTTCAGCATATTCCACTGTCATATCAAGCATGAGGATGTAGATTAATTTTGTTATCATAATGAAATGAATTTCATGAAAATAATGCCAATTTGTTTCATTCGATGCTATTTAAAGTATCCTTCTGTAGCATTTCATCTCGCATTCATCTTCTTTGCCGCTGTTTTACTCAGGATCCATGTTTCACAGCCGTATGTTGTAACCGGAAAAATAAAAGTTCGTAGTATCATCAGTTTCGTTTCTATTTTTTTGTCTTTTTCCATTTGTTTTTCAATCGTGTTATTTTACAATATGCCATTGCCTATCTCTTCATTATCTTTGCATTGCAATTTGCTGCACCGTTAATGTTTGTTCCTAAGTATTATAATTTTTCCACACATTCAATTTTAGTATTGTCTATTCTGATTTTTGGTTGTTGTTTTGTTATATCTGTTGACATGATGTTTGTTTTTTTGCGCGTTTAAATACAAGTTTTGTGATTCGCTGCATTTCTTTGTGTTCTTGATTAGTTGTTCCAATGCTTTTATATCATTTGAATAAAGCACAGTGTTATCTGCCTAGCGTAGTTCAGGGATTTCACAATCACCGTTTAAAGCTGGTAGTCAGCGTTGTGTAAAACTACTATTCACGTTTATTTCTTTATTCCTAATTTATTTTCCAATGTTCACTTTACATATCGTACATAGTTTTACAGCATTCTCTCGATCACCCAACATAAGAACAAACAAGAGAATAAATACAGAGCTCAAGATATAGAAGTTATTTGTTTTCATGATCATTTTTCTGAAGCTAGCAACTTACATAATTACAATTAGTGAATACGATCAAATATTTTGACTGGAGAACGATAAACTGTTGTTGCTTGTCTGGCGGTGACACTTTAAGAAATAAACAAGTTCCTATCAGAAAAGTGCAAATTTATAAATGTATGCATGTGAAATGAATAAAGATAAATGATATGGTATGATACGATTAACAAGGGCTGTATGAATATGAAAACAGTAAAGAGTAAAGCAGTAAACTAAATTAAGTGCACGCTCCTTATTACTGATATTACAGAGTCTGTATGCTCCTTATTACTGATATTACAGAATCTGTGTGCTCCTTATTACTGATATTACAGAATCTGTATGCTCCTTATTACTGATATTACAGAATCTGTGTGCTCCTTATTACTGATATTACAGAATCTGTATGCTCCTTATTACTGATATTACAGAATCTGTATGCTCCTTATTACTGATATTACATAATCTTTATGCTGCTTATTACTGATATTACAGAATCTGTATGCTCCTTATTACAGATATTACAGAATCTGTATGCTCCTTATTACTGATATTGCAGAATCTTTACGCTCACTATTACTGATATTGCAGAATCTTTACGCTCACTATTACTGATATTGCAGAATCTTTACGCTCACTATTACTGATATTGCAGAATCTTTACGCTCACTATTACTGATATTGCAGAATCTTTACGCTCACTATTACTGATATTGCAGAATCTTTACGCTCACTATTACTGATATTGCAGAATCTTTACGCTCACTATTACTGATATTGGAGAATCTGTATGCTCATTATTACTGATATTGCATAAAGTGTGTGCTCCTTATTGCTGATATTGCAGAATATATATGCTCATTATTCCTGATATTGCATAATGTGTATGATCCTTATTACTGATATTGCAGCTCATGTTTTGCCAGAACACGAAACGGGAGTAAAGAATAACAAAACTGTTAACCTACTATGCATATGGTAAGAAGAGATTAAGGAGGTTTTGTGGTAGAATTCGCTGTGTCATCCTATGTATGGTCAAATTGATCGAGAAGACATTCTGAAGACGGATGTGTCCGGTCCAAGCTGTAAAACATGACACAAGACTTTCCATTCTCTGAACTACACTCTGCTAATGTACAGGAGTTTAAAAACATGCGCAGAAAATGAAGACTGATGTTTCATAATCTGTATAACTCTTATGTCTGATATTGAAAATGCTCTATAATGCTTGTATGATTGATGTTGTATGTACTATATGGTACTTACTACAATTAATGCACGTTTATCCTCTTTTTCTGCGTATCTTCTCAAGCTCCTGTTGACCAGCAGGATTTACACCGAGGATTGAACTTGCTGTGCCATGATTTACAGCTAGACTGCGATATATTTGCTTTCCGACTTGATACCTCGATCTTCATATAGACTTTTGGACCACTTTGATCTATGTGGTGGGATTGTATACCCTATCTGCCTTTTATATTGCATATAACATATTCCTGTTGTTGTTAATATGAATTATTATATATATTGTATATATTGTATGGATCGTATTTCTCACTCTGCTCACCAAATGTGTATGTGTCATATCTTTAACATATCATATGCTCAAGTACGTAGGTAAGCGGAAAAGAGTTTGGGGGTAACTAACATACGCCTCCCCCTCCGAAGGAGATAGAACATTACATGTAGTACAAAGAAGTTGAAATGGATGTTGGGTCTTATGCAATACAAAGGGTAAGCGGCTAGAAGTCATGCTTAAGTCGGATGTGTCAGACCGAAAGACGCAGATATCACATCACATATGTAACTCATGACACAACACATTCCTACATCTAGGTAGCCTGATGGAGTTTGACAACGAACAAAAAAGAAGAAAAAGTAGAAGAAAAGATACCAGGAATCAAGCAAAAAGTACAATTCCAGCGTCTTATAATTCCAATTATAAAGTGTTATAATTCCAATATTCACATATGGATGCGAATGTGGGAAAGCAACATCAAACTTAGAACAAAGACTAAACACCTTTGAAAATAAATGTCTTAGAAGGTTACTAAACATACGGTGGTCAGACTTTAAATTAAACACAGTTGTCAGACAAGAATCAAAACAAGAATATGTATCCATTTATATTAGAAAGTATCGCTAGAATTACATCGGACACGCGCTACGAATGGATACTGAAAGACTCCCCTGTCAAGCTTTGGTCACTACTGGGCAAGAGAAAATGAGGAAGGCCAGAAGTAATTTTACGTAGAACTATTACACGAGAACGTTTCACAATCGGTATCAGAAAAATGAAATCTAAAGGAAATTGCAATGAAACCAGAGACATGTAAATCTATGACATCCTCCATATGTCATGTTTTTGGCCCTAGAGGAATATCTAATTAATTAACTAAGCAAAACGTAGGAGAAACCTCAACTCCTAGGTCCCCACAATATCCACGATGTTCCACAACAGGTTATTAAAAACTACAAAACAGAGGTAATTAAATTTTATCCTCAATAAAACCACGCCTTATTTTTAAAGACATTTCTATGATCTTGCCTACATATATATATATATAATACTAAATCGCAAAGGGCTAGTTGTATATTGTTAAATTATATTTTTTTATTCATGACATAACAAAGATCACCATATGTTTTGTACTATCAGTAACATATCTATGTTGAGTGTAATTTACGTAACGCTGTCCTCACTGTCACCATGAAAGCCTCACAGTTCTGTGCAAGCTGCCTAGCCATGATTTTCTAATGTCACATGGTAGGACAATCTTCGATATCTTCTGCCCGTACACAGTCTTGGTCTGCATCTTGTTCTATTTCCTGCAACTATTCTTTTACCTCCATGATTAATCGTTCAATACCATCGTTCTTCTTTTTAATATGTACAAAATATGAAAGCTGTCTTTTTTTGATTTCTTTCAGGAGCTAATCTTTTTCTATGTTCCGTTCTTTACAAGCCCATGATATTCTTATGAAATTTCTATAACATTGCATTTCGAATGTCTATATTTTCTTCTATATTTCCTATAATGCCTATATTTCCATATCTTGCCAATGGAAAAATATAGCTTCTTAATAGTTGTAACTTTGTTCTTCTGTTTGCCCCTTGCTAGAGATTTTTCATATGTGATTTTTTTTTAAGGGTCATTGATAATGTCTTTCTGATCTCTACCGATTAGTTTGCAGTGGTGCTGATCATTGACCAGAGATATTCAAAGTTGCAAAAAACTTTCAACCACACTCTCCTCCCACACATTTCACACACACGTTCTCTCCACACATTGCTCTCAATTCCCGGAGATCAAAATATATTCTCAAACTAAAAGTAAATTTTGTTGAGTAGGGATGTGAGTTGATATCACATGAAGCTGTTCTGAACATAAGTGTTCAGCCACCATATTTGGTGACCAGAAACCTCATGTCTAGTGCAGAAAACCAAGTCCCTCTCCAGGATTGTCCTATTCCATGATTTCGGATAAGCTCAGATTAGTTATTATTTCACTTTTCCCGTTATTTTCAATGGCTACGGATACGAAGTATACATAGAGTGACCAATAAACAGTCTGGTCAACCCAGACCAATGACTCAGCAAGTAGGACTTACTGGAGAGCTTGCTTCTGCAATGATCCCTCCGTTGTAGTGCTATTTTTCGCCCTACACAGAACATCCTTTACAGTATCTATATTCTGGCTAGTTAGTTAGTCGTCGGTTCATCATCATTGCACTCTGGACAAGTCCACAAGCGTTGAGATCTCCACTTAAGTGTATCCACCATTACACGATGACTAACAGTTCCAGTTCTTTGCTGATTGACATACATTATTCTATGCATACAGTAATGTTCATGTCTGGCAAAGCCACATTTCAAACCCAGTTCCTTTATTATGGATACGGAAAATGAATCATCATCAACAATGATTTCATTTTCCCGTGTTTTTTTATTGAAGGAAGCTCAAAATGTCCACAAGATCCATTGCTCAACTGCTAGATAAAGTAGCAAACATAGTCAACCGATCCGTTATTTCGTTGCATTGAAAACCTACATGACCATGCACGAAAATAAATGTGACACATTCCAACTTCAACCTCTCGACTGCCTCTCAAGTCACTGGTATCGACTGTCTTAAGTCACTGGTCTCGACTGCCTCAAGCCACTGGTCCCAACTGCCTCTCAAGACACTGGTCTCGACTGCCTGAAGTCACTGGTCTCGACTGCCTCAAGACACGGGTCTCGACTGCCTCAAGCCACTGGTCTCGACTGCCTCTCAAGTCAGTGGTTTCGACTGACTTGTCACTGGTCTGGAATGTAACCACTATTCTGGTGACAAGCAGAAATTTCTTAGCATACTACCTCGCTTCCTGTTATAACAAGTAAATCAATGACTTGTGTACATAGTTTGAAAGAACGAGGAATGCGGAATTGTATTATATCAAGTGAGAATTATCAAGGGTATATTATTTGTGTGATTGTTGGTCATGGGGGTGACGAAAATTGTATCATTTCACAAAGTAAAATTAATTTTCTGGTTGTTAAAAATAAAATGTTACATTTATTGTGTGGTTGTTGCAAATGAGGTTACAATAATTTTGCGATTATTAAAATCAATATTATTTTAATTTAAATTTTACGATTTTTAGAAACTGTAATTTTATGACGACTACAACTGAAGCTACATTAATTATATGAATATTGGAACTGAAGCTATATTAATTATATGAATATTGGAACTGAAGCTACATTAATTATATGAATATTGGAACTGAAGCTATATTAACTATGTATTATTTAGCACTAAGGTTATCTAGATTGTGTAATTTCACAAGCTTGTGTTAATTAATTTTCAGAGGTTACAATGTGTCTATGCATTCTATTTGTTATGTGCAAATTTGTAATAACTAGAAATGATTTATATAATATGAAAATCCTTATGACAATGTGCGATACTGTATAATATGTAAATATAATTGCCTGATTATATTCTATATTGATTTTTGCACTTATTTAACTCAATATCTCTCTTCATCTTTGGTTTAGAATGTAAGATAAATCACAGCATACAAGTACAAACAGCAATGCAGACATAAAATCAAGACCTTGCTGCAGTATATATACAATTGTATAGAGGCAATTGACATGCGCTTTTCATCCTGGCTGATCCGACAGATCCGCCGTTTTCATTGATTATTTTACGTATAATTCTGTAGTCCGCCAACCATTATCAAGCACCACTCAAGGGATGCTATTCTGGTGTTACCAGTTGTAAGGTCCTAATATTCTAGAGACAGTTTTGCTAAAAATATCCAGCTGGTGGACACGGAGTAATTTTCTTAGAAGATAAAAAAGTATCAACAAAGTTTTTTCTATATCAGAAGACAGCTACAATCATGATCATAACAACGTGCTTGATATTGAAATATGGGAATAACCTTAAGAAAGGAAGCAGAGTAACATTTCTTAATAATTCACATTTCTGCTTCACGTTTATTTTGTTAAATAGCTATGCTAATCATTATTGACACTGCATTTGTAGTTTTTATCAAATAATATGATTGCTTGAGATATTAGTGGCCTTGATTTTATTGTTGTTTTCTCTCTCTCTGAAATTTCAATGTAAATTTTTCACTCAATAAAAATGTGACATTCTATCTGTATTCAGTTTTATTCATTGATTCGATACTGTGTTTTAGATCGCAAATGTGTGTAGAAGTTTGAATGTTGAAAAGGTTTCAGGTTTCCACCAAGTCAGTCAATGAAACCGCATCTATGAATATTATGCTATTATGATAACACAGTTCCATTCTACTATAATGAGATTTCTATACCAGAACTAGTCTTTGAAAATTGATATGAAATATATATATAACGCATGCAGTTGTGTATGTGGATATCACCTATGGCCCACTAGACAAACCACCCATGCAACAGAAAACTTTAGTAGATGACATGCCGTTTTATTGGGGCTCTCTTATGGAAACGTTGTAGTACGTCATCTATAGAATTTAGACTCCCTCTTAGTAGAAAGCTCCTTCAATAGTCATTGTGCTAAGTTGATAGCTGGTCTCCTAGGTAAGAAAGCTCATAAAAACCATCCCACTGCACATAGCAAGTAAGAGATAATCGCACGCAATTCCTGGTGTTTTTAAACAAACAATATATATATATATCTTCTTCTTCTTCTTCTTTCTGTCCTCATGTACCTTTCGGTGTTGAGGGGAGAGTGAGTGTACGGTCTTTTGCCCTTCTATTTGCCTCCTCTGCTGTTATATTTCCGAGTGTCTCTAATACACTATCTATCCACCTTTTACGAGGGCGTCCAATAGGTCTCCTGTTTTCGTATCGTTTGTTAAGTGTTTTTTGGATAATACTTTGCTCTTTCTGTCTGGTTTTGTGGCTGTACCATTTAACTTGTTGTTTCTGTATGTATTCTATTGTTGGTTTGATCCCTAATTGTTTCCTTAGTGCTTCATTCCTGATTTTGTCTCTCAAGCTAACTCCAATCATACGTCTCACACATTTCATTTCAGTGGTGTTAATCTTATGTATTGTTCTAGAATCTAATTTTAATCATTTCTTCTATTAGTTGTTCTTCCTTGTCTTTAATGCAGCAGATGTTGATGGTTGCTATTTTTGTTGTTATTGCAGATCTCTTTTGCGTGTGATGTGCCTTCCTCTCCATTTAAGTTTCTTTTTGAGCACTTTGTGTATCCCCTGTCGACGTGCTAGGTCAGTCACAGGTTAAGGTCTGTGTGGTAAGTTTACTCGGGATTGCCCATTTCCCCTCGCTAGCCACTAGCTGTTCATGGCCATACTTGTTGTTATCTTCTCCACCGATGTTTACATATTCACTTTGTAAACTTATTACTGCACTTATCCACTTTAGACACTTCTCTTATGATGTAATATAGAAATATCTTCCTCCAGGTGTAATCCAGAATGTGAATAGTTTTGTATATCTTATAATATTTTAATATAAACACGGCCCTTTATCCTATTAGAATAGACAGCGGCCATCTCGAACTCAACTCAACAATTTAATATATATATATATATATATATATATATATATATATATATATATATATATATATATATATATATAATAAGAATTTGAGTTAAGTTGTAATTTAAATACGATGTTTGACTATTTAATGAGTAGGAACGTTTATCAGTGGCTACCAAAAATAATGTATTTTATTGGAAAAGGAAAAGCGCTATTTCTTTGCATAGGAACACATGATACACAATATGTATTGAAATGTTCGTCGAAAATTAACATTAAATGCGTTAAGTATAAAAACAGGAGCCGAAACGTTCAGTGTTTGAAATAAAAAAATGACATCAAGAAGCATAAAGAATAAACCTTGGTTCTTGGCCCCTATATTGATGTCAGGATAAGTGAGTATTGCAGCAACGATAATGTATCTCAGGGAAACACATACACAGGAAACAATAGCAACACTGGCTACAGTTTTTGAAAGTCTTCTATGATTGCTAGAATGTGTGATATCGCTCAGATTAGCTGCATGAGAGCGTAAAGAAGTTTCATTGTTTATATTGGTTGGTTTGGTGTGTGCTTGAACGTACTGAAGCCTGAATACAGATGATCTCCGAAGACAAACAATCATTACGTAAGTACTAATACTGGTGATGACAAGACATACCGGCTCTGAAGTGTATTGGATAGCAGTTAAGATGTACAGTCCTATTTGAAAACGTTCTGGAGTATTCCATGATTTCTTGAGTGTTATGTTTAAGTTAGTACTATTACTGAATTCAGTATTTTCGACGCTGAAGAGGTAAAACGGAACGACAACACCAAAAGAGCATAAATAAATTAGGATAACAACACATAGAGTTTTTGAGCATGACATGAATGACTTGAATTTGAAAGGTGATGAAACACAGAGACATCTCTCTACTGAAATATACGTCGTTGTTAACGTTGATATATTCATAAACGTTCCGCAGGTGCGATACAATATGTAGTAAACTGATTCAAGGTATAAGTATGGAACGATTCGCATTGTCACATTGCAGAACATTGTTAGTAGTCCCAGCAAGGCACTGGATAAATCACTAAAGGATAATGAGATTAAGCAAACGCTGACGGAATCGTTAACACCTTGTTTAAGAAACACAGCAACGTTCATGAAGTTTGTGACTATTCCAAATAATCCAGCAAATGTGATAATGGCCATTCGGAGAGGAACGTCTGCGGAAATGTGATAGGTTATCTCACTGCTGTCTGCGTGTGCCGTTCTGTTCAGTTCGTAGTAAATAGTTGTAGCCATCATGTGTTTATGGTTTGTTTATTGCTCGTAAATGGACAAACTGGAATTCAAACAAAAAGAAAGTAATATACTCGTAAGTCGTATTCATTAAAAATTTAGAAAGAAATAAAAAACGAAATAAAAAGATAGAGAAACATGAAACATTAAAAATATTCGAATATGTGTTGCAGGTGGTTGAAAAGATAAGACACCGATCTTTGACTATTGATCAGCTTAACATCCATGTGAAGTAATCATTCCCCGTGGAATCAGCTGAGACAAGACTTCTCTCGCAATTTAGAGCATAGTTCCACAAGTGGGTGGTACTGCCCACCAGGTGGCACTGGCGGATTCTAGGGGGCGCTTGTGGGTTTATAAATTTTTGGGGGCTCTCAGACGATCTAGTGTTTTGGTGGTTGCTTATAGAAGAATTAATAATATATATATATGTAAAAATGAGTTATATTCGTGACGTTGCAATTGGATAATCATTAGAGAAATTATGCATTTTAATTGATCGTATATCCGTCGTATTTTATTATTACACGATCAATTACTTCATTAATCGTTTATTTCAATTGTTTAGTAATTTGATAATTGATCTTATCTGGCAGAAATATCTTTCAAAGCATTTTCTATGTCAACGAGAATATTGTAAGGTCATTTATATATAAATGTGTATATATCGGTGGGAAAGCGTATATAATTTCTGATATGTATAGAGGTATCTGGAACAATATATGGCAATGTTGTTTACAGGTAGTATATTCTCAAGACTAGTGTTTACAGGTAGTAAATTATTATGACTCTAGTGTTTACAGGTAGTGAAACACTGCTCAATGTTCATAACTCTAGTGTTTACTGGTAGTGAATGCTCCTGACCATAGTGTTATAGGTAGTGAATGCTCCTGACTCTAGTGTTTACTGGTAGTGAATGCTCCTGACCCTAGTGTTATAGGTAGTGAATGCTCCTGACTCTAGTGTTTACTGGTAGTGAATGCTCCTAAGTCTAGTGTTATAGGTAGTGAATGCTCCTAACCCTAGTGTTATAGGTAGTGAATGCTCCTGACTCTACTGTTTACTGGTAGTGAATGCTCCTGACCCTAGTGTTATAGGTAGTGAATGCTCCTGACTCTAGTGTTATAGGTAGTGAATGCTCCTGACTCTAGTGTTATAGGTAGTGAATGCTCCTGACTCTAGTGTTATAGGTAGTGAATGCTCCTGACTCTAGTGTTATAGGTAGTGAATGCTCCTGACTCTAGTGTTATAGGTAGTGAATGCTCCTGACTCTAGTGTTATAGGTAGTGAATGCTCCTGACTTTAGTGTTATAGGTAGTGAATGCTCCTGACCCTAGTGTTATAGGTAGTGAATGCTCCTGACTCTAGTGTTTACTGGTAGTGAATGCTCCTGACCCTAGTGTTATAGGTAGTGAATGCTCCTGACCCTAGTGTTATAGGTAGTGAATGCTCCTGACCCTAGTGTTATAGGTAGTGAATGCTCCTGACTCTAGTGTTATAGGTAGTGAATGCTCCTGACTCTAGTGTTTATTGGTAGTGAATGCTCCCGACCCTAGTGTTATAGGTAGTGAATGCTCCTGACCCTAGTGTTATAGGTAGTGAATGCTCCTGACCCTAGTGTTATAGGTAGTGAATGCTCCTGACTCTAGTGTTATAGGTAGTGAATGCTCCTGAGTCTAGTGTTTACTGGTAGTGAATGCTCCTGACTCTAGTGTTATAGAGTCAATGCTCCTAGCTCTAGTCATATCTTAGATTAATGATTGCCTCATTGATGATGCACAATTCAATGCCACTGTCTTCTACTTCGTATAGAATTTTGCTGTGATTTTTTCCCCAGTCTCGACCCATGTTGTAACTAAAGAGATCATTTATCTACATAAATATAACAATCTGGCTTCCACTTGCTTTATGTGGGTATATGTTTTTAAAATTCAACATATTCAAATAGTTGGGTTCATTAATAACATCAGATGGAAGATGCATTAAAGTAATCAACTTAGAATTTTCTCAGGCAAAGGCAACATGTTACAAGATTAAGCCCATCCTATGTAATATATCGTTGTCAGTTGAGAGAGTTCTTAAAAGTTATATATAACAAATTCAGATATACGAAATTTAATCTTGGACGCTCAACAGAACAGTGAAAAATTATATTGAGGAGGTTGAGATTTGTATTTACAGAAGAATACTGAGAACACCATGGGCAGATAACAAGCGTTATGAAGATATCTGGAAAGAAGTAAATTCAGCAAGAGTACTCCTTTCCCCGAATCAGAAAGAGACAGTCTACATTTTTGGGACACATCATTAGAACATTAGAAGAGGAAAGATGGAACACATTGTAACAACAGGCAAGTTGACGAGCAATAGAGGTAGAGGAAAACCAAGAGAGGTGATGCTGGAAAAACTAGCATTGTGGCATTTGGAAATGATCGACAGCACACGAAATAGAAGGCTGTGGACAGACATAATAACGATGTCTACACGGCATGGACCATAAGAATAAGAGTAATATTCTTATAGCCAAACGTGTCTGTCACTGGAGTACTCTTAATGTCGGGGAAAGAAGATCGTGATCAGTATGTTATCTGCCCTGTGTTTTGCCGGGACTCGAAAGGAAGCTATCGACTACCAGTTAGCTTCCCTTGACAAGTTGAACATATCCGTGGTCCTACGCTAAGTTTTCTCCGTGGCCCTTCTTGTCAGTCTTCGTGACTGACAAGAAAGACAATATGACCCACCGAGAAGCTCGGCTCTAGACGAAGATTTGTATTCGTAGGTAATTTTACAACTCTGTTGGCTATATGCCATATTCGTCTAGTGCTAGAACCATATTCATATACTTTGTCTTCAAGTAATTGTCTTCACAAAGTGACAATCATACAACATTTTATTTTACATTCTGTCTTATAGAAAATACACTATTACGTATATCATTTTCTGTGATCGATTGAATGCCAGAGATGATATGGACAGCATCAGGTTGTAAAGTGTGTACGCGATCTTTATCTTTTTTTTATCAATAATGTAACAAAATGTTAATAATCTGAATACTTTAGTTTGTTTGTGAAACATTCAGGTTTGTTTATTAACATGAACAATTAAAATTGAGTATCAATTATCTCTCATATTATATTTTTCTGTTACTTTGTTATTTCTCACACTCCTGCATATTTGTAGAATATAATCCGGAAACTAAAGACGGTGTGCCAGGATTTACAATTTAGCTTCGATATTATGTTATTAGCTTTGATTTTATCTTATTAGCTGAGATATTATCTTATTAGCTGAGATATTGTCTTATTAGCTGGGATATTATCTTATTAGCTGACATATTATCTTAGTAGCTGGGATAAAGCTATTGGCCTTACATGTCCTACTTCATCATGAATTTTGGGAATCTTCGACTGCTTAATGGGATTGGGTAAGAAACTCCACCCCAAAATCCTCACTTGTCGCATCGAACAACATGCGGGACAGGTAACAGTGACACTATACTCTGTTCCAGCTTTTGGATCCGTATGTTAGTACAGGAATCATGCAGGAGTTGAACAGTTTGTTCTTAATATGTGTCAAAGGGTTTTGTTTTCTAGTTATGACTAATTTATTTAAGGCACTTGCCGCAAGCGCTGTGCGTATCATTATTTCTTTTGTCCCATCTCCATTATTTGACATGTTACTGCCCAGAAAGGTAAAGTTTTCGACTCTTCTCCATCAATTTCTGGATTGTTTAATTTCACATCTCCTGTCGCATTGATGAAATCCATGAATTTCGTTTGTTTTATATTAGTCTGTAAGCCTATACGTTCTGCAATACTAGGTAGTTTAGTTATTTGTTCCTGAGTGTGTGCATTAGTTGTGCTCAGTAGAGTGATATCATCTGCAAAGTTAGATCTACTGACTAGTTGTTGACACAGGTAATCCCAATGACTTTTTGTGAATGTTTACTCATGGCCCAGTCAATTGCTATTCCAAATAGCATTGGTGACATAACACAGCTCTGATTAACTTGCGATCTAACTGTAAACCATTCTGAATCTCATGTTTCAGTTCTAACACAGAACGAAACTTCTGAGTAGAAAGCCTGTATTATCTTGATATATTTTTGGTTGAAGCCGTATATTGTCATTATTTCCTATAGTGTAGTACGGTATATGCGATCACAAGATTTTGGAATGTCCAATAAACTTATTAAACTTATAAACCAATAAACTAGTTCTGATTGCATCTCTATAGATTCTTCTACGATAGTACTTTATGTAAAGATGTGATTGATGCAAGAGCAATGTGTTCTTCTTCTTCTTCTTCCCCGTTCGATCTCTCATAACAGCAACGAATAAATCATGTGTTTTCCTCCGTGAGCGTGAAGTACGTTGTACTGCTAGTTCTACAGTAAACTGTTATTTGCACCTCGGTTGGCTCACTTTGTGGCCAGGACATCCGAGACTCAGCACATCCGTTTTCGTCATGCCTTTAATTCGAATTAGTGGGCTTCCCTAGCCAGTGACAGCCTTCCTATCTGTCGACGGGCGCAAGGGTGTGTAATGATTCTTGGCCGAGACGATTGTCGTTGACGTTTGTCTCGCACGAGGTGTTCTCCAATCTGTGAACTTTCCTCCTGTAATTAGACGTTCTGTTCTTGTGCCCATCGGGTACTGAACCTTTTCTTATTCGCGAGCCTGGTTCCGGTTAAGGAAGAACTCGACTGAAGAGTTGGACCCGCGCTGTTTCGCCTTCTTTGCCGAGGTGTCGTTCACTGACATCGTGAACCCCTCGTCAAAGTCCAAGTCAGAAGACGCGTTTGGGAGCAAGGCGTGTTCTTGTGCTGAACGACCTTGTTTCATTTGTGCCTGATTCCATCGGGTACTGAACTCTTTCTCTCTGTGAGCATGTTTCTGGTATTGGAAAGTTCGACAGTAGAGTTGAGACAGGGCTGTCTTCGATGTCCCGTTTGTGCATGAGCCTATCCGGTACGGAACCCTTTCTCACCGCGAGCATGTTTCCAGTATAGGAAACCTCGACATTAGAGTTGGGCCAGGGATGATTTCTTTGCCGGACGCGCATGACTGCGTGTGGGTCTCTGCCCGTAAGGAGCACAAGTAACTAGAAGCTTGTCTCGAGCTAACAGAGCTTGTAGTTTCGGTTTTCTTGGAACGTTTCCACTTTCTTTTTGAACTTGGCGCTTCCCACTGGTGCTATGCTGCCCTTTCATTGTACTACGTATAATGACTTTTCGTCTCTCGTGATGCATCTAACATTTCGTGTCCTTTTCATTGGTCGCACCTCCAGTGGGTGGACCGGACTGACTAGTGTCACAGTTTGTCAACAATGCCACTGCATGTGTTGGAGCATTATGTTGGAGATATTGACTGTCTCTTTTGCAGTCAATTCTCTTTTCATCTACTACCTTCACATTCACAGACATGATTTCCAAAAGGTTTATCTAGCATCAGCACAGAAGCTGTATTTCATTTTTCCAGGGTGCACCACGAGTAGCTACTTTTGTGGTTGTGGTTATCAGCTAACTCTGGCTTTGCCGAGAGCATTTCGGTACCCTTTGCACCATTGATGTGGTCTAAAACCTGTTTGTTCTTTTCGTAGTTTTTTTGTCAACTGTTGTTTTTATTGTCTCCATTAGATGCCACATTAGAGTTTTCCTGGTATTGACAAATAATATGGTTATGTCCCGCCAGCTGTTAGTCTGTCAGATTTCCAGATTTAGAAAGTGAAAATTATGCCGTCTTTCCATTGTTTTGGGGGTTGTTCATTAATCCATATATCGTTCATTAGTATCTGTAAATGTTTCAAAATGTTAGTATCTTCTGCCTTGAAAATTTCATCTGAGATTTATCGTAATGCGTAGCCGTGTTGTTTTTAAGCTTTTTTATAGCTTGTTTGATTTCGTCAAGTCTAAAGTTCTCACACGCAGTATCTAAAGTTGAAAACTCCGGACTATATTCTGCTAATCTGCAGGAGATTGAGAACGAACGAAGATCCTCCACCTACATCTGAACAAAATAATATGGATATTTACACCTGGCTAATGCAGATTAATTCTGTGTCCAACTTCCGCGTTTTGTGTCCATAGCATGATAAAGCCCCTATGATCGAAACGGGAATTCTGTGTGTTTGTCTTACTTGCAAAACGTAATTACACAATTTACTTTGCTTTAGGTTAAAAAGAATATTTTTAGGTTAAAAAGAATATCAGGTTTTAAAACGTAGTAACACAACTACCAAAGTAATAATTGTGAATCAGTAATTATATGTTACAAATATTTGGTAGTGATTGATATCTGTAACAATATTTACGTATTTACTATTGTTACAGGATTGATGCAACGGGTGTTTGAATGAGTACGTTGAAAGAAATCCGAAATTTAGTGATTCGTTTTGAGGAAATGTTGCCTCATAAAATAGCTTGGTTGTCTTAGTATATAAATAAGAATAACTAAACAGTGTGCAAAATTAGTAAATAAATTATGTTATTCAGTTGATCTATAACATTTATGTACTGTAACAGACTAAAATGGTAGCAATGAAATAGTTAAAATGAAACGAAATGTTCAAGAAAAACTAACAGTTTCTGCATAGCAAGAATCACATTATACAAAGTATTGGGAATATGGTTAAAATTGAACGTGATGTATCACAATGCAGTGTTTCTTCAAATCAAAAAGAGAATTTCCTGGTATAACTTCTATAACAAGTTAATATTTAACAATTTATTTGCATGATTTAATTATTGGACTTGTACATTCTTTGATCAGCGTACAACAGAAATAATGTAATTATAAAATAAATACAGTTGCTGATACCTGACCGTTATAAAAACAAATCGATTTCACTACATACACAGACAATTTTTGATTGTTTGACAAGGTGTGGGTTTACATACATACATGAAGGTTAATACGTGGAGGTGATAATTAAAATTAGTTAACTTCAGAGCTATTTCCAATTGTGCACTGTTGCCATAGTCCCAGTTATCTTTAAGCAATAAATAGTGTAATTACTATTATCAGAGTCACCATTAATATCAGTTCGACTATCACGAGATAAAGTTAGTGTCGGGGTAAAAATTTCAAACTGAAAATAGGGTCGAGGGGTCTGTGGTAACACAAGATGATTTATATACTATTTAAAATCCTTATGACAATGTGCGATACTGTATAATGTGTAAATATAATTGTCTGATTATATTCTATGTTTGAGTTTTGCACTTATTTCAACACAATATCTCTCTTAATCTTTGGTTTAGTTCTAAGATAAATCAGAGCATACAAGTACAAATAGCAATACGGACATAAAATCAAGACCTTGCTGCAGTATATATACGACTTGATAGCGGCAACTGACATGTGCTTTTCATCCTGATTGATCCGACCGTTTCACCTTTTTCATTGGTCACTTTGCGTGTACTTTCTGAAGACCGCCAACCAATATCACTCATCACTCAAGGGATGCTCGTCTGGTGTTACCAGTTGTAAGGTCCTAATATTCTAGAGTCAGTTTTGATAAAAATATCCAGCTGGTGGACACGGAGTTATTTTCTTAGAAGATAACAAGAGCAGCAACAAAGTTTTTCTTTATTACAGAAGAAACTACAATATTGATCATAACAACGTGCTTGCTATTGAAATATGGGAATAACCTTATGTAAGCAGATGAGAAGCATTACTTATTGACACTATATTTGTACTTTTTATCAAATAATATAATTGCTTGAGATATTAGATGCCCTGATTTTATTGTTTTTTTTCCCCTGAAATTTCAATGTAAATTTTCCACTCAATAAAAATGTGATATTCTACCTGCAATTTATTCATTGATTTGATAGTGTGTTTTAGATTGTAAAAGTGTGTAGAAGTTGGAACGTGGAAAAGGTTCGAGGTTTACACAATGTTTGTCAACAAAACCTCAGCTATGAATATTAAGCTATTAAAATAACAGTTTCATTCTACTATAAATAGTTTTCTATACCATAAGTAGGCTCTGAAAATTGATATGTATATAAATTAAACACACTCTGTTACATCTGAGATTTTCAACAATGGTCCACTAGACAAACCACCCATGCAACAGAAAACCTCAGCATATGACATGCTGTTATATTAAGGTTCTCTTATGAAAGCTGTGTAGCATAGAATCTATAGTATTTTAAAATCCATCTGAGTGGAAGGCTCCTTCAATAGGTTAAGCCGACAGCTGAATTTTCTTGGGTATGAAAGAAAGCTCAGAAAAACAACCACACTGCACACATGATATAAGAGCAAATCACTCGCAATTCCTCTGGTTTTCAAACAAACAAACAATACATATATAATAAGAATGTGAGGTAAGTTGTAATTTCAATGTGATGTTTGACTGAATATCAATAAAAACGTTTATCTGCGATTACTAAAAAAAATAGCGTATTTTATTGGATAAGAAAAATCGTTATTTTCGTGCATAGGAACACATTATACACAATATGTATTGAAATGTACGCCGAAAATTAACATTAAATGCGTTAAGTACAAAAACAGGAGCCGAAGCGTTCAGTGTTTGAATGTAAAAAATCACATCAAAAAGAAGACAGCATAAGCCTTGATTCTTGGCCCCTTTATTGATGTCTGGATAAGTGCGTATTGCAACAAGGATAATGTATTTCAGAGAAACACATACACAGGAAACAATAGCAACACTGGCTACAGTTTTTGAAAGTCTTCTATGATTGCTAGAATGTCTGATATTGTTCAGATTAGCTGCATGAGAGCGTAAAGAAGTTTCATTGTTTATATTGGTTGCTTTGTTGTGTGCTTGAACGTACTGAAGCCTGAATACAGATGATCTCCGCAGACAAACAATCATAACGTAAGTACTAATACTGGTGATGACAAGACATACCGGCTCTGAAGCATACTTGATAGCAGTGAAGACGTACAGTCCGATTTGAAAACGTTCTGGAGTAATCCATGATTTCTTGAGTGTTATGTTGAAGCTAGTACTATTACTGAATTCAGTATTTTCGATCCTGAAGAGGTAAAACGGAACGAAATCAATGAAAGAGAATAAATAAATGAGTATAACCACACATAGAGTTTTCGAGGATGACATGAATGACTTGAATTTGAGAGGTATTGAAACACAGAGACATCTCTCTACGGAAATATACGTCGTTGTAAACGTTGACATATTTATAAACATTCCGCAGGTACGATACAAAATGTGAAAAACTGATTCAAGATCTAAGTATGGAACTATTCGCATTATCACATTGAAGAACATTGCCAGTAGTCCCAGCAAGGCAATGGATAAATCACTAAAGGATAATGAGATTAAGCAAACGCTGACGGAATCGTTAACACCTTGTTTAAGAAACACAGCAACGTTCATGAAGTTTGTGACTATTCCAAATAATCCAATAACTGTAATTATGGCCATTCTGAGAGGAACGTCTGCAGAAATATGATAGGTTATCTCACTGCTGTCTGCGTGTGCCGTTCTGTTTAGTTCGTAGTAAATATTTGTAGCCATCATGTGGTTATGGTATGTTTATTGCTCGTAAATGGACAAACTGGAATTAAAACAAGAAGAAAAGTAATTTAAGTCGTATTCATTAAAAATTTATAAAAAATCGAAACGAAATAATATGTAGAGAACTATGAACTATTAAACATATTCGAATATGTGTTGCAGGTGGTTGAATGGATAAGACACTGATCTTTCACTTAAAAGAGATCAGTTTAAAATCTTTGTAAGGTAATCATTCCCCCCCCCCGTGGAATCAACTGAGACAAAACTTCTGTCCCAATTTAGAGCATCGTTCTTAAAGTGGGCAGTACCGCCCACCAGTGGGTGTTGACGGTTTCTAGGGGGCGCAGTGGGTTTATAAATATTTGGGTGCGCTTAGGCGATCTAGTGGGTCTGTGGCGACTTATAGAAGGATTTAATAATATATATGTAAAAATGAGTTATATTGTTTAAAGTTAGTGAATGTTCCAGACCCTATTGTTTACAGGTAGTGAATGCTTCTGATACTATTTTTTACAGGTAGTGAATGCTCCTGACACTATTGTTTACAGGTAGAGAATGCCCCTGACCCTAGTGTTTACACGTAGTCAACGCTCAACGTAGTCAAATGTTCAATTTCCTAGGCAACGGCAACAAGATGGAGACCCTCCTATGTAATATATATTTGTCAGCTGAGGTGAGAAAGAGAGTTCTTAGATGTTATATAGAACAAATTCAGATATATAGAATAAAATCTTGGACACTCAGCAGAATAGTGAAAAATTACACCGAGGCAGCAGAGATGTGTTTTTATAGAAAAATGTTGAGAACGCCATGGACAGATAAAAAGCGCGATGAAGATATCAGGAAAGAAGTTAATTCAGTAAGAGAACTCCTTACCGCATCAGAAAGAGACATTCGACATTTTTGGACACATCATGAGGAGAGAAAGAATAGAACACATTGTAACAACAGGCAAGTTGACGAGCACGAGAGGTAGGGAATACCAAGAGAGAAGATTCTGGAGAAATCAGCATTAGGACATGGGAGAACATTGGTATCAGAAATGATCGACAGCACACGAAATAGAAGGCTGTTGAGAAACATCATAACGAATGCCACATGACATGCGCCACAAGAATAAGGAGAATGTTCCAGTAACTTGTCTGTTACTGGAGTACTGTTAACGTAGGGGGGAGAAGATCATGATCACTATGTTATCTCGCCCGTGTGTTGCCGGGACTCGAAAGGGAAGCAAAGAAAATCAAAAATATGACCAGCCATGCATGGTGTGAGAAACACTAACACAACTTAGAGATGATTTAGCAATCTTTTTGAACAGTAGTTCTCAATGGTTTTTGGACCGTGCCCCCCCCCCTTTAATAAATCCTTTCCGTAAGCTTCTGGTGCCTAAAAAATAGTTATTTACATTCTTTGCGATTCGCTGATGATTTTTATTTTCTATCGCTGTAAATAATTTTTTAATTCGTTCAATTTGTTAACTTTTATTTCTAAGTACCCGATAACTATTTGTGACCCACTGGACGGGTCCGTGCCCCCACACCCCAAGTTTTCTCCATGATCCTCTTATCAGTCTAAGCGGCGCACACGGAAAGACAATACGACCCACTGAGAGGCACAGCTATAGACGCAGATTCGTATTGGTGGGTAACTTTACAACTCACTTAGATGCCATATTAGTCTAGAGCTAAAACCACACACACACACACACACACACACACGCACGCACGCACGCACACACGCACACACACACACACACACACACACACAAACACACCCTTACACACGCACGCACGCACGCACGCACGCACGCACGCACATACACACATAAATATATATATATATATATACTTTGCCTTCAAGTAATTTGTCTTCACAAATTGACCATCATATAACATTTTATTTCACATTCTGTCTTATAGAAAATATTCTTGAGACTAACGGGAATTGAATATTTAAATATTAGTCTCAAGAATTTTAAAAAATTGTCCTCAGGCTTCCTACTTATATTTACTTATAGAAAATACACTATTACGTATATCATTTTCTGAGATCGATCGAATGCTAGGGATGATGTGGACAGCATTAGGTTATAAAGTGTGTACGCAAACTTTATCATTATAATATTTTGTCTCTAAAGTAACAAAATGTTAATAGTCTGATTACGTAGTTCTGTTTGTTTGTGAAACATTCAGGTTTTATTTAATAAGGTAACGTGAATTTGAAACCTTGTATTAATTATCTTATATATTATATTATTATGTTTCTTTATTATTTCTGAAACTCCTGCCAATTTGTAGAATATAGTTTGGAGAACTGAAGATGGTGTCTTCAGATGTCTTATATTGTCTTAGTAGCTGCGACATTATCTTAGTAGCTGCGATATTATCTCATTAGCTGCGATATTATCTCATTAGCTGCGATATTATCTCAATAGCTTTGATATTGTCTCATTAGCTTCGATATTATCTCATTAGCTGCGATATTATCTTATTAGCTGCGATATTATCTTAGTAGCTGCGACATTATCTTAGTAGCTGCGATATTATCTTAGTAGCTGCGACATTATCTTAGTAGCTGCGATATTATCTTAGTAGCTGCGATATTATCTTAGTAGCTGCGACATTATCTTAGTAGCTGCGATATTATCTTAGTAGCTGCGATATTATCTTAGTAGCTGCGATATTATCTTAGTAGCTGCGATATTATCTCATTAGCTGCGATATTATCTCAATAGCTTTGATATTGTCTCATTAGCTTCGATTTTGTCTCATTAGCTTCGATATTATCTCATTAGCTTCGATATTATCTTATTAGCTTTGATATTATCTCATTAGCTGCGATATTATCTCATTAACTTCGATATTGTCTCATTAGCTGCGATATTATCTTAGTAGCTGCTAAAAGGCTATCGCCCTGACATGTCCCACTTCATCATGACCTCTGGGTAACTTAATTAATTGGACGACTCATTAATGGGTTTAGGTATAGGAATCACGCAGGAGTTAAAAAGTTTGATCTTAATATGTGTCTTTAAGAGTTTTGTTTTCCAGATGTTGCCTAATTTATTGAAGACACTTGCAGCAAGAGCTTTGCGTGTCATTATTTATTTTGTCACATCACCATCATTTGCCATTGTACTGTCTAGAAAGGTAAAGTTTTCATCTTTTTCCCGACACATTCTTGATTGTTAAATTTCACAACTACTGTCGCATTGATGATATCCATGAATTTCCTTTTCTTTATAGTAATCGGTAAGCTTATCTGTTCTGCAATTCTAGGTAGTTTGGTCATTTGTTCTTGAGTGTGTGCAAATATTGTGCTTAGTAGAGTGATTATCATCTGCAAATTCAAGATTTACTGACTTGTTTTTGACACAGGTAATCCCCATGACATTTTATGAATGTTTACGCATGGCCCTGTCAATTTCTATTCCAAATAGCATTGGTGACATAACGCAGCCCTGTTATACTCATGATCTAACCGTAAACCATTCTGAATCTCCTGTTTCTGTTCTAACACAGAACGAATATTCTGAGTAGGAAGCCCGTATTATCTTGATATATTTTTGTTGAAGTCGTGTATTTTAAGTATTTCCCAGAGTGTAGTACGGTCAAAAGTTTTGTGAATGTCTAATAAGCTTATTGTTAGTTCTGATTGCATATTTATAGTTCTAAATGCATATTTATAGTTCTGATTGCATATTTATGGATTCTTCTACAATAATTTTTTAATGTAAAGATGTGGTCGATGAAAGAGTGATGTTGTCTAAAACCTGCTTATTTGTCTCTGGGTTTTTTTGTCAACTGCTGTTTTTATTTACTCCATTAAGATGCCATATAAGAATGTCAGCTTGAACACCAAGTAAACAACAGAGTTAATGGTTACATTTAAAACATCTAACCCTTCTCAATGTAACATCAATGTCAACAGAACAGTTCTTAAACAAGTAGACAAATTTAAATATTTAGGCACAATTATTACTTCAGATGGTAGATGCGTCACTGATATAAAAAGTCGAACAGCACAGGCAAAAGCAGTCTTCCAGAAGATGAGGAACATCTTGTGTAATAATTCATTATCAATAGAAGTAATAAAGATAATACTAAAAACATAATAAAATGTTACATTGAGCCCATACTGTTATATGGTAGTGAAGCATGGACAATTGGCAATATTTCAACATATTCAATATCTGGAAGCCACAAAGATGTGGTTTTATAAAAGAATGTTGAAAATATCATGGACAGCTAAAAAGAGTAATGCTATAATTCTACAAATGGGTCAACTCAAATAGAGAACTTATTAACTGTATAAGAAGATGACAATCACAGTTTCTGGGTCATGTTATGACAAGAGGTTGGCTGGAGAACATCGTAACAACTGGAAAGATCGAGAGTAAGAGAGACAGAGGAAGACAACATGAGAACATGTTGGATGGCTTGAAAGTTTGGCATGATTCAGATAATCAGAAACTATATTTAAATGTATAACAGAGAACTGTGGAGAGACATGCTCGCCTACGCCGGAAGGCATGGTATCAATGAATGAATGAATAAGAGTTTACCTGGTATTGATAATATGGTAATTCCCCGCCAGTTGTTACAGTATGTAAGATAACCAGATTTTGAAAGTGAAAATTATGCATTCTTTCCATTATTTTTAGCGTTGTTCATTCATCCATATATCGTTCATTAGTGTCTATAGATGTTTAAAAATATTATCATCTTCTGCCTTTAACATTTCAGCTTAGATTTCATCTTAACACGTAGCTTTGTTATTTTTAAGCTTTTTATAAGTAGCTTGTTTGATTTCGTCAAGTGTGAAGTTTTCACAGGTTTGTATCTAAAATTGAAATCTCAGCACTATACTCTGCTAATCTGCAGGAGATTGAGAACGAACGCAGAACGAATGATCCTTCACATATACACCTACATCTGTAAAACATTATATAGATATCAACATCTGGCTAAAGCTGATCAAGTCTGTTCTTAACCCCTGTGTTTGTTTGTCCGTATCTTGATAAAGACCCTGAGATCGAAACGTTGATTTTTTCTGTTTGTCATACTTGCAAAGCGTAATTACACAATTTACTTTGCTTTATGTTAAAAAGAATACATTTTTAAAATTTATCTCACGATAAACAATTTTACTGCAATTTTTCTTTAGTTGGTTCAAGATTCATATTTACCATGACGTCAGTTGTGTCAGACCAATACTGCAAGTAAAACGACGACACAAAGCATTTCCGTGTAATCTCGACCTAGCTCGGGAGCCGCGTAGCGCAGCAGTTAGCGCACTGGCTTCGCATATGAGTGGTCCTGAGTTTTCAGATCGCAACGTCTCCCAGGTCGACCCAGTCTTAAATGGGTATCGGATTAATCCAGGAAGTAAAGACTGCGAGGGAGAGGAGATGGCTACCGCCCTCATGTGCAGAACCTATGAAATGGAAGATCGCTAACATCTCACTCTCCTACGGCATTAATAAATGCTAAGGGCTACTTTACTTTTTTTTTACGACCTAGCTCAACTGATGACATAGAAGGCCGGTTGTAATTACTACCGCTGTTTCATTTGTCGGTATTGGTTATTTTTGGCGGGCGACTCCAAGTATATAAATAGTGTCCAATGAATAGCCAGATAATAATAAAAAAGGTACCAAATGAAAACCTGTTTACCTTTTGCAATTAATTCTTTAATTGTCGATGGTCACGATGTAACCTACTTGACAACATCCTGCTGGAAACCTAGTGGTACCAACCTGCTGTGGCAAGATTTCAAAAGAGAAGGGTTCGTGTCCACTTAATAACCACTACGCAAGAAGATCACAAGGAGAGATTAATAATTGTCAAAAAGCTAAAGAAGATGTAACAATCAGGTATTCAACTGTAGTAACACACCTAGCAAGGTAATAATTCTGAATCAGTAATTATATGTTACAAATATTTGGTAGGGGTTGATATCTGTAACAAATATTTACGTATTCACTATAGTTACAATATTGATACAAAGGGTGTTTGAAAGCCTACATAGAAAGACATACGAAATTTAGTGATTCGTTTTGAGGAGAAATTGTCTCATAAATTAGCTTGGTTGTCTTAGTATATAAACACAAAATAATCAAACAGTGTGCAAGATTAATACATAATTGTGTTAGTCAGTTGATCTATAATATTTATGTACTGAAAGAGACTAAAATGGTAACAATGAAATAGTTAAAATAAAACGAAATGTTCACGAAAAACTAACAGTTTCTGCATAGCAAGAATCACATTATACAAAGTATTGGGAATATGGTTAAAATTGAAAATGCTGTATCACAATGCAGTGTTTCTTCAAATCAACAAGAGAATTTCCTGGTATAACTTCTATAATAAGTTAATATTTAACAATTTATTTGCCTGATTTAATTATTGGACATATACATCCTTTTATCAGTTTGAACTTTTTTTTCGAACTAACTTATTCTTTGATGAGTGTATAGTAGAAATAAAGTAATTATAAAATAAATACAGTTGCTGATACCTTAACGATATAAAAACAGATGAAATGCAAGCCAAACACAGACAATAATTGATTGTTTAACAAGGTGTGGGTTTACATACGTGGACATAAGCTTATACGTGGAGGTGATAATTAAATTTAGTTAATTTCAGAGTTATTTCTAATTGTGTACTGTTGACATAGTCACAGTTATCTTTTAGCAATAGATATTGTAATTACTATTATCAGAGTCACCATTAATAGTAGTTCGACTATAATGAGATAAAGTTAGTGTCGAGGGGGGGGGGGAGGGGATCCCGAAACTGATAATGGGGGAAAGGGGAGAGAGTGAGATGTGGTAACACAAGGCAAATGTCAAAATGAAAGTAAATTGGTACATGTACAGGTGTTACCACGACTTATGAAAAATACAGACTAAAACGAGACACAGCGATAGCGATAGATGTAGTTTCGACTAGAAGCCTTCTTCAGGACGAAAAAAATAAAAAAATACACAATATATTGGCGGTAGGAAAGTACATTTGATGCTGGTAGGATAAAACTCTTTCCGATGACATGTTTCTTATTACGCTTGAATCTCTTCCTCCTGCCATTCTCATAAAGGATTTCTACAAATATGAATCTCTTTCTCCTGCCATCCTTATATATGATTTCTACAACTCTTGAATCTCTTTCTCCTGCCATCCTTATATATGATTTCTACAACGCTTGAATCTCTTTCTCCTGCCATCGTTATATATGATTTCTACAACGCTTGAATCTCTTCCTCCTGCCATCCTTATATATGATTTCTACAACGCTTGAATCTCTTTCTCCTGCCATCATTATATATGATTTCTACAACGCTTGAATCTCTTTCTCTTGCCATCCTTATATATGATTTCTACAACGCTTGAATCTCTTTCTCCTGCCATCCTTATATATGATTTCTACAACGCTTGAATCTCTTTCTCCGGCCATCCTCGTATGATTTCTACAACGATGAATCTCTTCCTCCTGCCATTCTCATAAAGGATTTCTACAAATATGAATCTCTTCCTCCGGCCATCCTTATATATGATTTCTACAACACTTGAATCTCTTCCTCCGACCATCCTTATATATGATTTCTACAACGCTTGAATCTCTTCCTCCGGCCATCCTTATATATGATTTTTACAACGCTTGAATCTCTTTCTCCTGACATCCCCATGAATGATTTCTACAACGATTGAATCTCTTCCTCCGGCCATCCTTATATATGATTTCTACGCTTGAATCTCTTCCTCCGGCCATCCTCATGTATGATTTCTACAACTCTTGAATCTCTTCCTCCGGCCATCCTTATATATGATTTCTACAACGCTTGAATCTCTTCCTCCGGCCATCCTTATATATGATTTCTACAACGCTTGAATCTCTTCCTCCGGCCATCCTTATATATGATTTCTACAAATTTGAATCTCTTCCTCCGGCTATCGTTATATATCATTTCTACAACGCTTGAATCTCTTCCTCCTGCCATCTTCATGTATGATTTCTACAACGCTTGAATCTCTTTCTCCTGCCATTCTCATATAGGATTTCTACAAATTTGAATCTCTTCCTCCTGTCGTCCTCATGTATGATTCCTACTACGCTAGAATCTCTTCCTCCGGCCATCCTTATATATGATTTCTACAACGCTTGAATCTCTTCCTCCGGCCATCCTCGTTTGATTTCTACAACACTTGAATCTCTTTCTCCTTCCGTCCTCAAGTATGATTTCTACAACGCATGAATCTCTTCCTCCTGCCATCCTCATGTATGATTTATACAACAATGAATAACTTCCTCCTGCCATCCTTATATATGATTTCTACAACACTTGAATCTCTTTCTCCTGCCATCCTTATATATGATTTCTACAACGCTTGAATCTCTTTCTCCTGCTATCCTTATATATGATTTCTACAACGCTTGAATCTCTTTCTCCGGCCATCCTCGTATGATTTCTACAACGATGAATCTCTTCCTCCTGCCATTCTCATAAAGGATTTCTACAAATATGAATCTCTTCCTCCGGCAATCCTTATATATGATTTCTACAACGCTTGAATCTCTTCCTCCGGCCATCCTTATATATGATTTTTACAACGCTTGAATCTCTTTCTCCTGACATCCCCATGTATGATTTCTACAACCATTGAATCTCTTCCTCCTGCCATCCTTATATATGATTTCTATGCTTGAATCTCTTCCTCCGGCCATCCTCATGTATGATTTCTACAACTCTTGAATCTCTTCCTCCGGCCATCCTTATATATTATTTCTACAACGCTTGAATCTCTTCCTCCGGCCATCCTTATATATGATTTCTACAACGCTTGAATCTCTTCCTCCGGCCATCCTTATATATCATTTCTACAAATTTGAATCAATTCCTCCGGCTATCGTTATATATCATTTCTACAACGCTTGAATCTCTTCCTCCTGCCATCCTCATGCATGATTTCTGCAACGCTTGAATATCTTCCTCCTGCCATCCTCATGTATGATTTCTACAACGCTTGAATCTCTTCCTCCTGCCGTCCTCATGTATGATTTCTACAACGCTTGAATCTCTTCCTCCTGCTGTCCTCATGTATGATTTCTACAACACTTGAATATCTTCCTCGGCCATCCTCATGTATGATTCTAAAACGCGTGAATCTCTTTCTCCTGCCATCATGTATGATTTCTACAACGCTTGAATCTCTTCCTCCGGCCATCCTTATATATGATTTCTACAACGCTTGAATCTCTTCCTCCGGCCATCCTCGTATGATTTCTACACTTGAATCTCTTTCTCTTGCCGTCCTCATGTATGATTTCTACAACGCTTGAATCTCTTTCTCCTGCCATCCTCATGTATGATTTCTACAACGCTTGAATCTCTTCCTCCGGCCATCCTCATGTATGATTTCTACAACGCTTGAATCTATTTCTCCTGCCATCCTCATGTATTATTTCTACAACGATTGAATCTAGTCCTCCTGCCATCCTCATGTATGATTTCTTATGGTCAGCATTTTATTTATTTCGTTCGTTGTTTCTAGTCTGAGTATGTGACGGATACATCACTCGTCTCGGACAGCTAAAGTATCAGGTTAAATTTTTCCGCTGGCAATTGTGCATCCGGACAGGTCAGATAGCAATGGTAGCTGGATAGCAATGACAACTTACTGAACACATTTATATTGTATAGACAATGTATGCAGCTAAAGCACACGCAGGGTTTATCTCTAAATTATGAATAAGAAAATGCTACCTATACTTATCTTAATAGGATAAATTGGATTAAGTTATAATTACTTTTATAATATACAAGGATAAATAAAAGAATATGAGTGGCTAAAACTACTTTTAATGCCACGAGGAAACTATTAACAAGGTAACAAATTGAGACTCAATTGTAACTATCTTGAATGTTTTTGACATGCTATTCCAAGTATATAAACAGTGACCAACTAAAAACACGAAAATAATTATTTTTTTTAAAACATCACGAATGATGTCCTATTTATTTTCTGTTTAGAAGTCTGTACTGAAGCTCAATCATGGCTGCCTGCAAAGGGCCTCACCGCAGGAATGATGCACAGTGGGTAACACAAATAAAATACCAGCTCATCTCGTAAAACAGACTCCCTCTGAGTAGGTCTTCAATACGCATCGCATTAAGACTGAAGCTGAGGTGTCTCCTGTGTAGAAATCTCCGAGAAACCATCCCACTGCACATAGAAAGTAATAGCAAGTTGCTGGCAATGTCTGGTGTTAGTGACACAATAAAACAAACAAACATAGTAGCTTCAGCTTAGTATTAGTAGATTAATTTAAAACACCGATAAATAGTACATGATCTCTTTATCACCATCCATATATTCCAGTACTACTGTCGTATTTTATAAGATATCGTTTGGGAAATTGTAATAATATACGGATTCCAAAATAAATATATAAATGTGATAAAATCATTCTATACCAACTCAAAATGCTGTGTTAGAACAGAAAAGGCAATTCAGAATGGTTCCCTGTGGTTACTGGTGTTAAACAAGGCTGCCTTATGTCACCATTACTATTCAATATCGCAATTGACTGGGCTATGAGAAAAAGAACATCCAACACAAATTTAGGAATCAAATGGATAAATAAAACAACATTAGAAAACCTGGATTTTGCCGACGATCTTGCACTATTGAGTGAAAACCATCAAGATGCCCAAACAAAAACTGATAGATTAAAACTCATTGCAGGACAAATAGGTCTCCAAATCAATTCATCAAAAACAAAAATTATGGACCACCAATTCACCTAACGAAATTACTTTAAATGGACAACAACTTGAAAAAGTACAGAACTTCTCCTATCTAGGAAGCAAATTAACACTCGACGGTGATGTCATGCCAGAAATTACTCTCATATCTCATATCATTGTCTCATATCTGGAAATCAAAGTCAATCAGCACACGCACGAAAATGCGCTTATTTAATTCCTGCGTTATTCCGGTGCTATCATATGGATGTGAGAGCTGGAAAAACTCTTTATCTTCAGAAAAGAAATTACTGAGTTTCGAGAACAAATGTCTTCGTAGGATAACTAACACCCATTGGAGTGAATTCAAATCGAATGATAAAATCAGAGAAGAGACACATCAAAATTTCATCAGATGTTATCAGAAAACGCCGTTGGTCCTACATCGGGCATGTCTTACGCGCAGACACCAACAGAATACACCACTAATCTCTTGAATGGATACCTACAGGCAAAAGAACAATGGGTAGACTAAAAGAAACACTCAGAAGAACAATACTTAGAGAAAGTAAAACAACCAATATTCATACTATTCAAGAACTGCACAGAATAGTTTTGAACAGACAGAATTGGAGAGATCTGACCTCTGCCCTATGCGCTAACTTCAGCGCAAAAGGAAAATGAATGAATGAATTTTATAAGATACTATAAGCATGAAGGATTTATCGGCGTATAGGCGCTGTGGGTGGATATAAGTGGCAACTCTGCGAATCGGATCCTAGATCTCAGGAATCGGAGCTGAGGTATACGGTTTGAAACAGAATCCGCATGGTCTTATGAATTTTTCTATACACTTTAAAATTTAACAATTGTACATTTCAGGACCAGGAATGGTTTTCTGAAATGCTGAAAACAATTTTCTATACAACATAAACAATGAAATTCATATCAATGGAGTTTGTAAATTAGAGTATAATACATAGTCAATTATTCATCATTTTTCTTGGTTGTTTTTATATTTTATCAATATTTCTCCTGCATTTCATTGGCAGACGACACAAAGTATACGCAAATGTGACCAATGATAAGTCGCATCAACCAATATAAGTTGTGATGTCTGGCATGTACGCACAGAACTATAACGAAAAAAGACTTCCGTAAGTCGTGAAACACTGATGTTCAACGTGACTAGATAGAAATACTGAGGTAAGCGATAAATGGTTTCACAAAATATTGCTCTCAGATGTGTCACATACCAAAAATTCGGCGAAACGTTTCTCTGTATTTGCTACTCATCCGATAGTATATAAATATATTCGCAGAAGAATTGATTGATTCCAAGAGAATTCCAAACGCTCCTATAATTGTACCAACATTCACGTACTTGCCACCAACTGTCAGCTGAGGTTCTAATGAATAAGCTAGCATTGTGATTGATAAGGGAACGAAACAACCAATGAAAAGGGCAGAGATCATTGTAACCATCTTAGCAATCTTTTGATTACGGCTGGAAACGTCTTTTTGTCCTCCATTAGTACATGTCTTCTGCCATTTTGCTCTCTTGTGTAAATTGATGACTAGAAACGATGTACAGATTGTGATGACGATGAAGGCAATAAATGGTACACCGAAGCCATTGATTGCGAAGGACATTGTCTCTACTTGTTCTCGATCTTCAGTGGAAATAATGCCAAGAAGTGTTCTGTTTCTTTTCGGGTAAAATTTCAGATCAAGCTTGTTTACAACGTATACTGGTGCTCCAGAGAAAATAAAAGCTACAAAGGTGCAGATGACGACGCATGTTGTCCGCGTTGGAGTCACCAAAACTTTAACCTGCGAAAAAAACCCACAAATAAATTAACTTGAAGGTAAATTTTTGTAGGATTTTAATAATCCTGTTATTATATATAGGAAACAACATCATTTTCTGTCTTTTTGTAGACGTAATAATCCACCCAGCAGTTTGTGGCTTAGTGGAGGAGATGTGCTGGATTTCAGAGTAAAACACATTATGAAAGTTTACCGATTGCTTCGTAGGATGATACCATTAAAACAACAAGAGAAAGAAAGAAATTAACAAACAATTAAGAAATATAGGGAGTTAATAAAAATGATAAAAAGAACAACTTTTTTACAGGGTAATTCCGTTCTATTACTCTTAAAAAACAATGAAGTTATATTGAAAGCTGACAGTTTAACTGGGGGGTAAAGGAAAAAAAGGGGAGGGGAGGTAGTATAGTAGTGTGTAAGTGATAGTACCTCACGGTGTGAGGCATCATCTTCCCCACGGTAAGGTCTTAATCCTAATTGGTTCTCCCACTCTTGTCTAGCTCACTTATGGCTCAACGTGTCTGCTTGTGTTCAGAAGCGCCACCCCCTCCACCACGGGCAATGAATACCAGCAGGATACAGTATGGAGGTGTGGCACACGTTTAATACATTAATGGCCGTAAACGAGGATATGACATCAAACGAGCTTGCAGAAAATCATTAGAAAACATTAGACTCAAAATTATCATCTGCACAAGCTCACATACATCAAAAGGTGACAAAAACGAAGCGATTAAATCACAGACGAAACAAGAAAATTTACATAGACAACAAGTGTAACAATCGCAGAAATTATAGTAATGTAAAGAAGCAATAATATTGACATCACATTTTCGACCAGCCACACTAGCAATTGAAGTGGTGAAACACACTAATAGAAAATAAAGACATTCTTAACAGGTATATGGAATACTGTAGGGAAATTTGCAACGATTAAAATAAAAACACATACTCAAATACAACTTGTAACACAGAACTGAAACCAGAACCTATCGTAGAAGAAGTACGTTGGGAAATTAAAAACTTAAAAACTAGCAAGTCACTAGGGAGCGACGAATTGGTTGCTGAATTGTTACAACCAGGAGTCCAAGTCTATCATACCCACTTGTTAAGTTCTGGAGACGTGAGATAGAGCCAACCGTTTGGAAAATATCGGTATACATACCACTTCCAAAAAATGGCTAGTTGAAACTGCACAATCTGTAGAAAAACAAAACAGTTGCACTAATCAATATAGTTCAGCCAAGTTTTAGACAGAACAGAGGTACTAGTAGTCACATGTTCAAGAGAAATATAATCGTGATATTCCGAGAGTTTAATGCAACTATATACAGCTGTTACATAGATTACGCAAAGGTCTTTAACTGGGTAACAGATAATACAGAAAGGAACATAATGGAAAGCATAATCTTTCAACACCATCTCCTAGTGCACAGTAGTATGATTTATTAGGAACAACAGGTTTCTGTCCGCCTGGAGGGAGAAAAATATGGCTGGTTTGAGGTCCAAAAAAGGGGGAGTGGGTCAGACAGTAATGCATCATGTAACGACATATATTCAACATATTCGCAGAACGCATCGTGCGAAATGGGCAAGAAGACCCACATTATGAACCGTTTCTTCTTCTTCTTCGTCAGCGTTCATTTCAAACTTCAGCTGGATCTCTCTTGTAACAGAACCATGGTCCTATTAGATTTCCAGCAGGATGTAGTCCAGAGAATGGAAATGTGGTGTGTCACAGTTTTTATTTTTGCTAAGGACTGACACATCCGTCTTCGGCGGTGAACAGTTTCAATCTTTTAATATTGGAGGACATGAGATTCCATAAATTAAGTAAACAGATGACACCACCCTAATATCACGAAGCCCCCATAGGTTTAGAACACATGATTATGCCAGTTAAACATAATAGAGAAGCAGAACATCTTTCTCTTAATGAAAAATACAACAATAATGCATATCAATAGAAATGAACTTACAATAGTCATAGACAAAGAAAACAAGAACATGTAAAATACTTTGAATATCTCCGGTCAAACATTAACATCGCAGGAGATTTCTCAGCAGATGTAAGATAAGATTAGCAATGGAATTACAAAACAAACAAAAACCAAAAAAAACATCACGTGAAAAATCTATGTCAAGGGACAAACAGAAAAACAAGTTTACAACTATTAAGAAGCTACAATTTTCTAAATCATGCTAAATGATTTGTGAAATGTGGGCAATGACAACCCCCGCATTGAAACAAAAATATCAGCATATAAAATGTTATTGATAAGTCCTAAGAATATCGTGGAAAAAAAAACCGAACCAGATCCCTGAAAAGACCAGAACATAGAAGACTGGCTTCTTAAACCTATAAAAAACGCAAGCGAAAATATATTGGTAATATAAAAAGACAAAGTGGTTTGGAAAGATTAATCATAGAGAGAAAAGTTCGAGGTACAAGAACAGAAAGCAAAGACTATGATAGCACATACTAGCGAAAACCTTTTGAATTTGACAGTGGAAGATGCTGGGAAGCTTGTATAGATCCTAGAGGCTTATAGAGAAGTAGTAATAACATTGTTCTATAAAGCACACGACACACAGATGAACAGTTTAACTTTCACAAATTCAATTTCATTAACTATATCCATTACACAATGTTATTGATCACAAAACTACCGCATACACGAATAAAAATAGAAACTATATGTGCTTTTGCTTGCATGCCAAATGTCAACGTGTCTTCTACATCACAAATATGTGATGTGACAGATATTTCTGTGAGTCTATGTGCCTAAGGAACAGCATATAAATCACAAGATCTATGGATGCGAATGTCGTGTCATTTGTAAACGAAAAGAAAGAATTAGATCCCGATAACTGGTAAGTAAATGATAGTGCTGTTGCTTATAAAATTTGTAAAATTTATAGTTTACTAAATTTGTATACTTTTATAGCTAATGAAACTAAAATTAGTTAATTAAAATACTAAAATTAATGTGGACTAGCTTAGTTCTACTAGTTCAATAACTGTTTTCCACTGATGCAAACCCATCAACATCTGCCCTTGTTAATGAGCACATTTTTGTTTACACCGAGTCAAGATTTCATGGTTAATGAGTTAAATCATCCCGCTTATAAAAAAGAAACATCAAATATAAATCTATAGGACTACTGGAGATATAGATCAACAATAAACACGGTAATTTCTTCCCCACTTACGGCAGTAATACTAGTTGTACTGTGGTAATAAACACGGTAACTTCTTCCCCACTTACGGCAGTAATACTAGTTGTGCTGTGGTAATAAACACGGTAACTTCTTTTCCACTTACGGCAGTTGTACTGTTGGTTTTTCATGTTACGAATATTCAACAGTCCTCAGTTTATGATTCTTAAATTCTTACTATCGATGTTCAAATTTTCTAGCAGGTATATAACTTTACTATTTTTAAATTCATAAAATGCCTTTGCGTAGTTTATAAAAAGGAGGTATTTTTTTCTTTCTTGCTGTTTGGCCCTGGTTGATTCTTAATTTAACACATTATTATCGCAAAAATTAAAAATCTGTGTACTGATTTCAATGATTTCATATTTACCGAAGATGCCCAAGAAAAAACAAACAGCCTTCAATTATTCTCTGCACAACTTGGGCTTAAAATCAATACACTCAAAGAAAAATAATTGACCTTACCAACAAACCAACGGACATCAAACTAAACGACAACACTCTTGAAAAAGTCAACAACTTCACATACCTTTGCAGCAAGATATCAACAACAGGAGATTCATCAACCTAAATATCACACCGTATTGCACTGTCTGCTAACTCATTCATTAAAAAACACTAAGGAATAACACAAAACTCAAAATCTTCAACTCCTGCATAATTCCAACATTAACATATGGATGCGAAAGTTGGAAAGCAACATCTAACTTAGAACAAAGACTAAACACCTTTGCAAATAAATGTCTGAGAAGGCTACTGAACATACGTTGGTCAGACTTCAAATAAAACACAGTAGTCAGACAAGAATCAAAACAAGAATATGTATCCACTTATATTAGAAAGCGTCGTTGGAATTACATCGGACACGCGCTACGAATGGATACTGAAAGACTTCCTTGTCAAGCTTTGGTCACCAAAGGGCAAGAGAAAACAGGAAGACAAAAAGAAACGTTACGTAGAACTTATTACAAGAGAACATTTAACAATTGGTATCAGAAACAATGAAGAAATTTAAAGGAAATTTCAATGAAACAAGAGACATGGAAATCTATGACATCCTCCATATGTACCGTACCGTCTTTGGCCCTAGAGGAATAACTAGCTAATAGTTTACAAAACAGAGTTACATGTCTGCTTTTACCTCTATAGACCTCTCTATTTTTTTTTCTCAAAATATACATAAAGGTAGCAAACGTTAATTGTTGCTTTAAAATGTTAAGGAATTCCCAAAAAATTACCTTCAACGGTGCCATTATACACAAGCACCTTTCTAGCGTGATGAAAGCCGTGATCCAACTTGATACTCGACAGAATGCAAAGTGTGGCATTGCAGCGAGCAAATAAAACACGTCTAGAACATCGAAAGGCACATCAGAATCGCTGATAGATAACGTGTAGAATGTATTAGTAGACACTAACGTCATAAGGCAGCCTAAGTCAGAGATGGCCAAACCTTCAGATAAGGGAAGTGAACAATGTATTAAGCCTGTATTATTTAATTGGAAGAATGCCTCAATAGAGCTCTAAAATAAGTCCTTCTGTAGTATAGAAAAACGAACTAATCTCACACAACATTACTGATAGGCCTACTCTACTGGCTGATCCAACTGTTTCCGAGATTTTCATTGGTTGACGACACACAGTGTACGTAAAGTAACCAAGATCAATCGCATCAGCCAAGAAAAGTATAATATTTTGAGATATACGCTCATTATTGTGCTTGAGAGTGACTTGCCTAGTCATACATTAATACTAATGTTAACCACGTACGGTAATCGCAGTATTACTACGCTCAGTAGCTTCTGCAGATTAGAGCAATAGTCCTGGAGAACGGAGTGATTTGTGTCATGGTTTGCGGCTTAATTGGGATAACTGCACATTTAGGCATGACACATACAACTTTAGCATGGAATATTTTTTGAAATGCAATCAGTTTAAGTTTATATCTTAATCTACGATCGTTCTCAGACCTATGAAATAGCTGGATGCTGTCCACAGAACAAAAATGTTGCACTTTGGTTTACAGCGTGGGTTCAACTACATTAAAATTGTGTACTGGAGTCGTACTCTTGGAAGTCTATGGAATGGTGCTGTAACTACTAAATGATGTACGCGATTCTGCTCAAGCAGTTTCTGGGCAACAACTGACATGGCAGCTGAATATTTAAAGGAAGACCATCTACTATATCACTGATTAATATATACATTAATACTGTATTATTACAGCGACAGCTTGAATATGATATTGCACTTGTCGGCAGATATATCCAAGTAAATACAGCACTACTATTTCACTTTATGTGGAACATGGACGTCTTAAGAAAAAATACACGTGTGCTGATCTTACACATTCTACGTTTACTGCCTATTGCGATTGATCATTAGCCATTTTGAGTACAATTTGTGCCACCAGTTATGAAGATCTCGGAAAACGTTGGATCAACCAATGTCAGTGATGCGTGCGAGATCAGTGAACTATACATATATTTCGAAGAAGGACTTGTGATAGGCATAATCATATACGATTATCATTAGTCCTCATTTACTACATTCATGACATGCCACAATATTACTATTCTTTGCATCCCTCTCAGTCGATAAAGTTAAGGGTGACTACCCACTTATGAAACATTCTTCAATATTTACTCATTGAAATATGTTGTCTTTATCTGAATAGATTTAACAATCTGTGAAATTAGTAACATAAATATATTTTCTCTACTCAGCTTAAAAACATCAGCTGTTAACATCTCATAAAATCAACATCTCATAAAATCAACATCTCATAAAGTCAATGTTGTTATTCATTGGATTCCTGGTCATTCAAACATACCTGGCAATGACACGAATGCATACTGGTAAAGAGAAGAGTAAAGGAGAGATATACACATTAACGAACATACACATAGTTAAAAGATGTTAAGTCTCTGAACAAAGAGACTTGGCTAAACAAATGGACAATGTGAAGCACTTGAGAGAAATCAACAAATATACCACCCCAAATCACACAGACTACATCAATCTCCTCGGCAGGATAGTCTAGAGTACCATCTGTCGACTTCCTACACAACACGTACAGTCATCTGAACAGAATCCAGTCACAACACACTCCAGTCACAACACACTCCAGTCACAATACACTCCAGTCACAATACACTCCAGTCACAACACACTCCAGTCACAATACACTCCAGTCACAACACACTCCAGTCACAACACACTCCAGTCACAACACACTCCAGTCACAACATACTCCAGTCACAACACACTCCAGTCACAACACACTCCAGTCACAATACACTCCAGTCACAACACACTCCAGTCACAACACACTCCAGTCACAACACACTCCAGTCACAACACACTCCATTCACAACACACTCCAGTCACAACACACTCCAGTCACAACACACTCCAGTCACAACACACACCAGTCACAACACACTCCAGTCACAACACACTCCAGTCACAACACACTCCAGCGTTTCGGATGTACACTCATCCTTAAGAAACTGTCGATCATCACATGTTTAAGTTTCCAGCGCTAGATTATTTCCAAAAAAGGATCTTCCTCCGAGGCTAGATAAATGCCGCATACTAACCTTATTTGGGACAAAAAGAAACATAAACACATATATATATATATCATATAAATGGTATTATGTCAAATGGCATGAACCCACGGGCAGCTGAATTAGCAACCTTCCAACCCAAATAGATCTCACAATCTTTAACAACTGGCAAACCACTTGCGGACATTTCTGTTCAAATTTGGTTCTAGCCATCTTACCTAGTAAACTTATGTTGACAGGTTCCCTGAAGCCTTGTCTGATAAAACACACGATATTGATGATATTTGTGATAATACCACATATGTCTATCGCTTGGCAAACACCAGCTATTACGATCCATGTAAATATTACCGCTGCATGATCACTGATAACAACTGTGTCAATATCAATTGCTGTTGTGAGACTGGGACTGGTTTGTTCCAATATTTTGAAGTTATGCATTTTCAAGTATCAGATCTGTGATAGTAAATTTAAAAATGTTCAGTTTATTAGATCAAGATAACACATTAGACCAATCACGCTTTTCCTTCTTTTGCAGTAATTCTTAAACTCATACGGAATTGGCAGAATGTAGTAGGGAGAAAAGATTACGCTATATCATAGTTTACGGCTTAGCTCCACTTGCTAACTTGACAAATCTGACATCAACGTGGCTGTTGCGTAACTGTCACCCTCTATGGCATGGGGGGTAGTCAAACCCAGCTCCGCAAACCTTAATTACTGTTTCGGATATTTATGACTGACACAACGTTGTTATTCTCCAGTGGGAGTGCAAAAATATCCGAATACTAAATCAATTATTTCTGAATACTATACTTATTTCTCATCACATACTGCATGAAACTAACTCTCATAAAGTGTTGAACATGAAACTAACGCTCATAAAGTGTTGAACATGAAACTAACTCTCATAAAGTGTTGAACATGAAACTAACTCTCATAAAGTGTTGAGCAGGAAACTAACTCTCATAAAGTGTTGAACATGAAACTAACTCTCATAAAGTGTTGAACATGAAACTAACTCTCATAAAGTGTTGAGCAGGAAACTAACTCTCATAAAGTGTTGAACATGAAACTAACTCTCATAAAGTGTTGAACATGAAACTAACTCTCATAAAGTGTTGAGCATGAAACTAACTCTCACAAGGTGCTAAAGTATGAAACTAACTCTCACAAGAAGCTAAAGTATGAAACTAACTCTCACAAGAAGCTAAAGTATGAAACTAACTCTCACAAGAAGCTAAAGTATGAAACTAACTCTCACAAGAAGCGAAAGTAAGAAACTAAATCTCACAAGAAGCTAAAGTATGAAACTAACTCTCACAAGAAGCTAAAGTATGAAAATAACTCTCACAAGGTGCTAAAGTATGAAACTAACTCTCACAAGGTGCTAAAGTATGAAACTAACTCTCACAAGGAGCTAAAGTATGAAACTAACTCTCACAATGAGCTAAAGTATGAAACTAACTCTCACAAGAAGCTAAAGTATGAAACTAACTCTCACAAGAAGCTAAAGTATGAAACTAATTCTCACAAGAAGCTAAAGTATGAAACTAACTCTCACAAGGTGCTAAAGTATGAAACTAACTCTCACAAGGTGCTAAAGTATGAAACTAACTCTCACAAGGAGCTAAAGTATGAAACTAACTCTCACAAGGAGCTAAAGTATGAAACTAACTCTCACAAGGTGCTAAAGTATGAAACTAACTCTCACAAGGTGCTAAAGTATGAAACTAACTCTCACAAGGAGCTAAAGTATGAAACTAACTCTCACAAGGAGCTAAAGTATGAAACTAACTCTCACAAGGAGCTAAAGTATGAAACTAACTCTCACAAGGAGCTAAAGTATGAAACTAACTCTCACAAGAAGCTAAAGTATGAAACTAACTCTCACAAGGAGCTAAAGTATGAAACTAACTCTCACAAGAAGCAAAAGTATGAAACTAACTCTCACAAGGAGCTAAAGTATGAAACTAACTCTCAAAAGGAGCTAAAGTATGAAACTAACTCTCACAAGGAGCTAAAGTATGAAACTAACTCTCACAAGGAGCTAAAGTATGAAACTAACTCTCACAAGGTGCTAAAGTATGAAACTAACTCTCACAAGGAGCTAAAGTATGAAACTAACTCTCACAAGGAGCTAAAGTATGAAACTAACTCTCACAAGGAGCTAAAGTATGAAACTAACTCTCACAAGGAGCTAAAGTATGAAACTAACTCTCACAAGGAGCTAAAGTATGAAAATAACTCTCACAAGGAGCTAAAGTATGAAACTAACTCTCACAAGGTGCTAAAGTATGAAACTAACTCTCACAAGGAGCAAAAGTATGAAACTAACTCTCACAAGGAGCTAAAGTATGAAACTAACTCTCACAAGGAGCTAAAGTATGAAACTAACTCTCACAAGGAGCTAAAGTATGAAACTAACTCTCACAAGGAGCTAAAGTATGAAACTAACTCTCACAAGGAGCTAAAGTATGAAACTAAATCTCACAAGGAGCTAAAGTATGAAACTAACTCTCACAAGGAGCTAAAGTATGAAACTAACTCTCACAAGGAGCTAAAGTATGAAACTAACTCTCACAAGGTGCTAAAGTATGAAACTAACTCTCACAAGGAGCTAAAGTATGAAACTAACTCTCACAAGGAGCTAAAGTATGAAACTAACTCTCACAAGGAGCTAAAGTATGAAACTAACTCTCACAAGGAGCTAAAGTATGAAACTAACTCTCACAAGGTGCTAAAGTATGAAACTAACTCTCACAAGGTGCTAAAGTATGAAACTAACTCTCACAAGGTGCTAAAGTATGAAACTAACTCTCACAAGGTGCTAAAGTATGAAACTAACTCTCACAAGGTGCTAAACTATGAAACTAACTCTCACAAGGAGCTAAAGTATGAAACTAACTCTCACAAGGAGCTAAAGTATGAAACTAACTCTCACAAGGTGCTAAAGTATGAAACTAACTCTCACAAGGAGCTAAAGTATGAAACTAACTCTCACAAGGTGCTAAAGTATGAAACTAACTCTCACAAGGAGCTAAAGTATGAAACTAACTCTCACAAGGTGCTAAAGTATGAAACTAACTCTCACAAGGAGCTAAAGTATGAAACTAACTCTCACAAGGTGCTAAAGTATGAAACTAACTCTCGCAGATTGCTAGAAGAAGAGACATACTAAAATTACGATATAAAGATTTTTGCAAGACATTCATGAATGTTTTTGTCGTTGCTTCTGACATCTGGGAAAACTGACAGAAGATAATGTCAAATTGTTCGCAGTCCCGCATTCTGGTGTTAAGATATTTGAGAAATCCATATTGTACAAAAGAACGAAGACTCAGACGTTAAGTACAACAGTGAAACGACGACATTTTATCATGCTTATTCTGCAGTATACCATATCCTTCATGGATTGACAGAGAATCTGGGCAAAGCCATGAAAAGACTTTATGATATGTCTTTCACCGACTACCTTAATCAGCTACAGGATTGCTTCAGATAGTATGTCAAGACGATATAAGGATCTATTTTATTATTGGTATTGTCATTTTTTTCTTCATTTTGTTCATTGACTTCAAATCAATCACAGTTGTCAGACAAGATTCAAAACAAGAATATGCATCCACTTATATTAGATAGCGTCGCTGGAATTACATCGAATACACGCTACGAATGGATACTCGCCCGTGTGGTGCCGAGGCCCGAAAGGGGAGCAAAGAATAGCAACACTGTTTACCTTCCACGCATGTCGTAAAAGTCGACTAAGGAGGTTATGGGATGGAGTTGGCTGTCCCATCCCATATAGGGTCAGTGACCCAAAGCCATGCTGAAAGTCGGATGTGCCAGGCCGAAAGGCGCAGATATCGCAGCAATGCTGTAAACCATGGCACAACGCCTTCCGTTCTCTGGACTACATCCTGCTAATCTGCAGGAGTTTGAGAACGAACGCAGGAGAAGAAGAAGAAGAAGAAGAATATATACTGAAAGACTCACCTGTCACACTTTTATGTGGTCACCATGGGACATGAAAAAACGAGGAAGACCAAAAGAAAATTTACATAGAACTATTACAAGAGAACGTTTCACCATCGGTATCAGAAACAATCAAGATTTAAAGCAAATTTCAATGAAAGAGAGACATGGAAATCTATGACATCCGCCCTATGTGCCGTCTTTGGTCCTAGAGGAATAACTAATTATAACAATGCAACATGAACACTAAACAAACAATAAGAAGACATAATTGATGACTTTGAGGTGTGGATATATATAAATATATATATATACCTAGAAGAATAGACAAAACATCATGGAAATAGAAGAAAACAAACAAAGAAGTTCTAATAACACTTAATAAGAAGAAATAATTATTAAAGCAAATAAAGAACAAGCAAATAAAATATTCGGACACATTAAAAGGCATAACACCTTGTTGAATATCTTACTGGAAGGTAAAGTCAGGGGGTGGGGGCGAGCAAAAGGTAGGCAGAGATACAAGTTTGAGAGTAACATCACAATACGAACATATTACAGTATAGCAAAGTTCCCCACCAAAATAAGAGACCTGTTGGACAAAATGTTGGAGATCTGTTGTTTTCTTTATTGCGAAAACGGTACATGATGATGATGATAATGATACATATCTCTCTTGTTTTATTTGGTAAATTTTCTGTTGTTATGTTTTTTTTCTCTTCCATATAAGGACAGAGAATTTGTTTTTGATCTCTATATTATATACTTCTGGAATTGTGGTTGTATCATACAGAGGTTTAGTTATACAGCGTTGAAAATATCGTTTCTGATTAGCCTTTTTCTGAAATATCCTATATTTTTGTGAATTCATTTGTGGATTATTAATTTTGGCTTATCCTACACTAGAAGCAATGTCCAGCGTTGCCCGGGCAAGAACAAACCAAACAGAGAAATAGAATAGATGCGAATATGTTTCTTATAATGTAGCGATGACTTGAATATTTTTCTGTTTCTTCATATTAACCTAAAGTGAAATCAAATTGATGGATAAAAAAATAAGTAAAAATGCATCGTTCTTGCAGAGCAAATACTGATCGCTGGCATAAGAATCTAGCGAACTATTGATTTGACTACCGAGACATTATACCCTAGATCTGAGATTTGTGTATATTTATTAAGGTTGCGTAATCTCGACTCATTTCTAATTACGTACGGGAAGCGTTCAGAGCGAACATAAGGTATATGTAGAAAGTTTCATTTTATAAAATAAAATACCACAAAAAGTATCATAAACGCAAGTAGGATAGATAGTAACCCTATTAATTAATCATAAACGTCGATTTAAACAGAGTAAAAGCCGATACACATGCTGTAATACAAATCCTTACCGTGGACATAGCCGTTAACAACGATTGTTTACAATAATTTGACGTTAATGACTTGGCTAGAGGTAAAATGTTGAACAATTGTATCATTGGTCAGCTTTTACCGGACAACTGGATAATAATTGGATATTCTGCTACCGCCAGTGCAGTTCATTATAACTGTGGCAAATTGTATTCGTGTACATGACGTATTAAAAAAATGTGTGTCGCGAAAAACAAAGATTCAGAGCTACTGAGGTAGCAATGTATACACAGTTACATGTACGTGTTTTTACACCGTTGCTGTATTCTATTAGTTTGCTGTAATTAATTATTGTTGCAAAAGCTTTCTTTAGTCAGAGACATGAGTTTGGAAGATATCCCTCTTTCACAGGTCCTATTACCGACGGTCACAGATTTCAGGTACAGTATTTACCAGGTCCTTCTCTAGGATGCTTGTGCGCGCTGATATAACAAAACGTCAATTATCTTGTCTGATGCGGCAGATCATTTGTTACTTTGTGTATACTTTGTTTCGTCAGTCAATGAGAAGCACGGAAAAAGTTGTATATATTAAGATAAGTAACTCTGCATAGGGTCAGCGCGCAAAAATACGCGGGCAAGTGTTTATTAAAAATTGTACAAGTAAAAATTGGTCCAAAATGGAAATTCCCGAAAGAAATAGTACACATGATGCGTGCTTGGTCGTGGCTAACTACGGAAAAAGACTACGAACGGAATAAAAAAAAATCACCTTTCATATTTCATGCTTTCAATCATTTAAGTTCAATTAGTTAGTCTGCGTTGTCAGTCGACACAATGTGTATACATATTAACCAATGAAAATGGTGAAAATAATCAAGTATGAAGACCTGTTTTTATTCTGTTTTTAAGACATTACTGTCGATTTCCGTGCTATTCACGAGCTTGCTTCTCAAAGTACGTGTAAAGCGATCAATGATGATGGCGTCAGCCAGGGTAAGTGATGCTTTTTGGGATCTGCACACAATAACATTCTGGAAAAGAAAACTATTTTAAACCGTGGATATTGTCTATTGTCTATCACCAACTGGTTTATTATCTACTCTTGCTGTTAAGTGTTGGGGATAATTGGAGCTCGAGCTTGTGCTCCAAGACCATATGTGTTGCCTCGGCTGTGCTATGACCGAGTTTTTCAATATAACCCTGACGTCGTTGTCTATCCATCTAATCGTGATCTTCCTCTGGCTTTGTACCCTGATCTCATTTGGTTATATACTTTCACGGGTAGCTTGTGATGCATTCTCATGTGTCCAAACCACGTTATCTGCTGCTTTTCTATGTATTCTGAGCAATGTGTTATACCTATTCTTTCCCTGATGTCTTAATTTTGTAATCTGTCAAGCCTGATAACCATGCAGCTTTCTTCAAGCATTTCATCTCACATGTCACTCACTATCTGTCTGTAATGTGAAGATAATAGAGACCAAGTTTGGCACAGGTAACACAGTGTTGGTAGGAATATACTGTAAATCATTTGTCTTTTAAATCCCGTCTCGATCTTGAGTTGAAGAAGTAGTGTTGATAGTTGGTATGTTACTGAATTTGCATTTCGACGTCTCGTCTCTATCTCTTTATCAAGGCTTCCAACCGTGGCTATAGACAGTCAGAGCTTACGAACAGAATTAAAACATGCATCAGGCTCATGCTTTTTATTATTTTCGTGTACCCGTTGGTCGGCATTGACACGCGACACAGAGTATATGTCCATTGAAAAGCACTGTAATAATCAAGATCGTCATGAATAAAAACTTGTTTTCTGCTCGCAGGTATTCTGTCTGCCTGATTTAAGCTCAGAATACTCCTGCCTGCAGATTAAAAACCGTGCTATTTATCGTCTCTGATGATACATCTCCAGGGATTTTTCACTAGTTGGGATAGCTGATGGGACATTTTCAGTGATTTTACTAGTTGGCTACTCTAAGTATGAGCAATGTGAACATTGATAGTTGCATCATCCAAGATAAATTGCACAATTCGGAATCTGCGCACAATACTATTTCGTAGAAAAAAACTAAATATCTTGAACTCTGTCTGTAGTAAAAGTAAGACTAGCCAGTGACATTTGCACATAAATGTGAATATATGTCGTTTAGAAGAAGCGTCATTGTGAAGTGTTTTTTCCCCCTTATCATTGATTTTTGGGTAATTTCAATAAGCTACTAGTGTATAACAGTTGAACTCAAAGAAATGCGTTATTTCGTGTTTCCGTTAAACAAATTAAACATTTAATATAAAAAATACAAAGTAGGCAAATAGTGTTATTACTTTATCAAGCATTCACCTATTCGGCGGTGGCAAACACACGAAGCAAAAGTTAGTCTACTTTCTTGAAAATATTATCGCAACACGCATAGCAGAAGCAAGACTGTATTTCTTGAAATGAGTAACAATGATATTAGATAATAATTAACTACTTTTCAAGTGGTAATCTTGAATTTTGATACGGTCACACTCACAATAGTTGTGTAATTAGTGCTAAAAGAAAATAATACTGCATTGTCAACTGGAAACCCATGTCGTGACCTAGAGTAACAATTAAATTACAGAGTAATTCTAACTTAAGATTTAATAAATGTTGAATACCTTGTATTTATTTCAGACTGAGCGCAGAATAATTGATAAGAAGCGGTGTCACCATTGTAATCAGAATGACAACAGATTCCTGAGAGAATGCTGTGCTAGTCAGTGAAAATTTTGATACATTTTCTATATAATGTTATCATATAGGCTTATCTTTCGAATGTTACTTATATTTATTATAATAATAACATAAAAATAACTCATAACATAGATGTAAGAAAGTGTTAAAGAAATATATACTTCACAATCTTAGCCGTCTTCTTGATTCTTGTGTCAGTTAATAGAACAGAACGCGATATTGATAACTTCTGTAAAAGTAGACAGTTCTGAACCAGCTTCATTGAACATTTTGCGTTCGTTCTCAGAATCTTGCATAATAGCAGGAGGTAGTTCAGAGAGCGGAATTAATTGTCATTGTTTACAGCTATTCTGCGATATCAGTGCCTTTTGTCCTGATGCATCAGACTATAGCATGTATTCTGTATCGTTTTGACCCTAAATTAAATGGGAAAGCCAACTCAACCCAAATACCTCCTTAAACATCTCCTAAGTCATGCATGTAAGATAAACAGTGTTACTATTTTTCGCTTCCCTTTCAGACCCCGACAACACACGGAATTATTTTCACATAAATGCGCATTTGCCCAGTCAGTGGCTGACAAGAAACCGTTTTACTAGCGTCGTCTTCTGTACTTGTTCAATATAAGTGACACAATATCTAGACTTTCACAGAGCACGAGACAATGAACTTTTCTTCTTGTAGCGGAATTAACACCCAAAATAATTTGTATTTAAAATCCCCAACAACGAGTGAATCGGATCTGTTGGTCAGTGTGTTAATAACTCAACACTACATTATTAGTGTTCGTCAATCACAAGTAGTAATGATCATTTGTTATATCCTATGTAAAACATTTAGTTTATACTTATATCCTTGTGTATGAGTTCGCAATTAAGTCTTCGCTGGTATCAAATGTCTTTGGACACGCCAGTACGATGATTACATTACGGTTGTTTGAATTAGCTTCTGTGACTTGTATGAGTAAGTTTACGCTGACTTAGTATCCAGAGTTTAAATAAAACAATGCTGTAGTTTATAGTATGTGTATACAAAGAATTATAAAAATGAGGATGAACAACGGTGGGAGAGAGCGTGCCAAGGTGTGTTCTATTTGGAATGATCCGAAGATCAAATAATCAACATTTGTCTGAATTCTTGGATGGCTGCTGGTACGGAGAGGGTAGCAGTTATAAGAAAAATGTTGATTTATAGTTAAGAATCAAGTTTTGGAAATAACACTGTCTTGGTAGAGCATGTTGTCATCCACTGTTCTCAGTAGAGAAAATTAGCTGGAAGGTTTTGCTCTTCTGTTTTTGATGCGTCTTTTTTGTTTTAAAACTTTGTTTTTTGTTTGAATAGATTTTCAAATATCATTGTTCCACATGGAATTAAGCCACAGTTTATTATTGCTTCGCAATGTTACCACTGCTTATTAGATTGGCTATAAAATAAAAATTATTGGGAGTATGTCCTATACAGGATGTAGCCATTAATCCATCATTTTTGGCTATAGTAATTTACTGTGGCAGCATTCACTGTTCAGTAGCTTGCCGTTGCTTTCTGAACGGACCGGATGCACAATTGCCTGAGGTGAGTTTCGAACTCGGAACCTTGGTTGGCATAGATGCGTTCTGTACCACGACGCCACAAAGACGGATGAGATGGACTATAGTTTCAAGAAAAATTAAAATCAAAATGAACACTTTTATATGAAATGGACCGTCCGTGTGGAAACCGGGGTCTGAACTTTTAGTTCTGGGTGCGTAAAGTCATCACGTTTTTAAAAGTAGGTCACATTTCTTCTTTCTAATCAGTGTATTTGTGAGGACGTAACAAAGTTGGGAGAATAATGTGACAACCTAACATCTCTGAAAATGCGTATCGTCACTGCATGTATTTTCTGGATTTCTTACGTTTGTATTCTGTAAAATGATCCTTGTCGATAAGGAAGAAATGTAGGGTATTGTACATTTGCCTTCTGTGCCATCACTAAAGATGGCTCAACCTAATTGGCAGAATTATGGGAAACTATCTTGCATATCATATACTGCACGTTCTTGACAGAACATGATGATCCTGGGATACTGCTGCACTGGAATACCCCCAAATAGGGAATGCATTAATACTCCCAACTACCCAAAATATAGCCATGCCTGTGATACAACATACCCAAGACGAATTCTTTGATCACTTCGCTGTACAACTAATGAGGACTTGTGATTTTGTCAGAAAGTTTATGGGTTGTCACAACTAAATGGATTTTTCAACATCATCATACTTATTATTATTATTATTATTATTATCATCATCATCAACATATAAAATGGACACACGATAAAAAATACTTGATGATCTTAATTTTGTAGACTCATCATCATTAAGTGCCTTCTCCGCAACGAAGATTGACGGCAACTTATCTCCAACATCTCCTGTCTCTTGTCTTGGTGGTGCACTCTGCTAGACTGTAACCTGTCCATCGTGTGATGTTACTCTCCCACTTGTATCTCTGCCTAGCTCTTGCTCGCTTCCCTTTGACTTTACCCTCAAGTAAGGTCTTCAATAAGGTAAGGTCTTCGTCATGTCTTTTAATGTGTCCAAAGTATTTTATTTGCCTGATCTTTATTTCTTTCATATTAAGTGTCTTTAGCACCTCTTTATTTGTTTTCTTCTCTTTCCATGATGTTCTCCCTATTCTTCTATATACTCACATCTCAAAGGCATCAATTTTCTCTTCTAATTGTTTATTTAGTGTCCATGTTTCTGAGCCATACATTAATATGGAATAGATGTAGCATATTATAATTCTCATTTTTAACTTGTTTGTAATTTGTTTAGATATTAATAATTTATTCATTTCATTGAAGGTACTTTTAGCCATTCCTATTCTCCTTTTAACTTCTGTTTCACATCTGCCGTCATTTGTGACTATGTGTCCAAAATATTGATACTTGTTGTAGTTTCTCTCCCTGTATGTTTATGTTTACCTCCTGTTCTTCTGTGTCTTTGCTGATTATCATGGTTTTTGTTTTATGGATATTTATATGCAGTCCATATTCATTACTTGATTTACTGACTTGATCTATTAGTCTTTGTAGTTCATGTTCACTTTCTGCCAAAAGAACAGTGTCATCTGCATATCAAATGTTGTTTATTATTTTCCCATTGATCTTGAGTCCTGGTATTTCTTCTATGTTTTTTAAGATATTCTCTGTGTAGATATTAAATAGGCTTGGTGATAAAATGCATCCTTGTCTTACCCCTCCTCTTATTTCTATGTATGGAGAGTAGCTTTTTTTACACCTTATTGGTGCAGTTTGTTCCCAATATATATTTCTAATCAGTCTGATGTCTTTTCCATCTATGCCTATTTCTTGAAGACATTTGACTAATTTTTCATGTTGGACTCTGTCAAAGACCTTGCTGTAGTCTATGAAGCAAATATAGATCCTCTTTTGGACTTCTATATATTTATCTATCACTAGCCGGATACTCAGTATAGCTTCTCTGGTTCCTTTGTTTTTCCTAAAACCGAATTGTTCTTCACCGACCTCCATGTATATCTTGTTCTTAATTCTTTCATGTATTATCTTGAGGAGTATTTTAGTTAGATGGCTCATTAGACTTATTGTTCTATATTCTGTACAGTCCACAGCCCTGGGCTTCTTAGGTAGTGGTATAAATATTGATGATGATTTGTAGACTACCTGACGTATAATTCGTGATAGGGCACAAGAAATGCTTAATCGACCGTATCATCTTTCGGAATAAATCAATCTTCAATTGTGTACATTTACAAGACAATGATCATGAATTTTACCAACTCAAGTCACCACTTGGTAGATTTGAAATTTTACCAACATAAGTCATCAAGTGGTAGATCTGAAATTCTCAGAATTGGCCTGTAATATCAACCCCTATGAAACAGTACAGTTTCTGCTGATGAAACTCCAATATAGCGGGACATTTTATCTGTAGAAGTATGTTTCTATATGTGATGCAACATTCAATGAACACAGCATTGTCATTGTGTTGGGAATCAGATAAACTTCATTCCTGTCAATGACCGTAGTTGCCAAAATGCACTTGGCAAAATGCACTCCTAAACCCATATGTCAAACCCGAATAGCAGACTTCTCAAAGCATTGCACAACGTTGAGTTAGTATTGTGTATCAAATTCTTAAGAAACCACATTATTACACATAGCAAGTAAGAGCTAATCGCTGGTATTTCCTGGAAATTGAAAGAACAACACAGAGAACCAATTTAAATTTAAAATTCAGTTTCAACATTGGAACAATTCAGAACGCCGACAGTGTATTCTACGTTTAAAAGCATGATGCACAAGATGAAAATCATCAAATAATTGATGTCGTCTCCGATGCACACAGCAATCTAACAAACATCAAGAAATACAAAAATATATATACACAACTATGAGTTTTTAACAACAACGTAATATGTAATAATATATGGTTGTGAAAGTTCGTAAATAACAAATGTACAGAAGAGGAACTTAAATTAGTTTTGGAATAAATGTCCTTGAAAACGTATAACTATTGTTTGGGAAGATTTCAAGTTTAGCAAAGAAATAAGAAAAGGCAACAAACAACAATGTTTGTAAAACAATAAGAAGAAAACGGTGGACGTTTCTACGACATACACACTGATTGAGTGAAACATACTTCCACAACATTCTTTTAAAAAGTGTACCAGATGACAAACAAATTACAGGAAGAACAAGAAACTCATTGCAGAACAACCTTCAAAGAGTTTATGGCTATGGATCTCAACAACAGCTACAAGAACTACACACAAGAGCATCAGATCGTTTAAACTAGAGAATACTGTTTTCAGCCTCATGTACCGTATTCTGAGGTCAAGTAATATAGATAGATGTATCAAACCATTGACATATGTGGATATTGTGCTTGGAAATTATTTTGCAAACGACGGAATACATAGGAATAATTATATGGGCTACGTAGATTTTCACAGATTTACTTGCTATTTTCTTAGGATGGGTTTACTTAGGAGCAGCTTGTATTATAAAAATGATTTCACTTGAAAAGAAACATCGAACGTGGGCCTTGGAGCTATGAAACCTTTACATTAACCACTGCACTACCTCTCCTGCACAGATTATAATTCTTCACTAAGATTGTGTTTGTTCTGCCGTAACACATTAAGAAATGATCATAGCAAATAAAGAATCTATCAATTTATCGACCTAGTAGGTGGGTGTAAAGAGCTATCAATTTATCGACCTAGTAGGTGGGTGTAAAGAGCTATCAATTTATCGACCTAGTAGGTGCGTGTAAAGAGCTATCAATTTATCGACCTAGTAGGTGGGTGTAAGGAGCTATCAATTTATCGACCTAGTAGGTGGGTGTAAAGAGCTATCAATTTATCGACCTAGTAGGTGGGTGTAAAGAGCTATCAATTTATCGACCTAGCAGGTGGGTGTAAGGAGCTATCAATTTATCGACCTAGTAGGTGGGTGTAAGGAGCTATCAATTTATCGACCTAGTAGGTGGGTGTAAGGAGCTATCAATTTATCGACCTAGCAGGCGGGTGCAAGGAGCTATCGATTTATCGACCTAGCAGGTGGGTGTAAGGAGCTATCAATTTATCGACCTAGCAGGTGGGTGTAAGGTGCTATTTTAGCGACTTACAGAGATATAGAGTTAAGCTAGAAGAAATATTTATAATTTGTCAGCTTATGTCAGCGGCTGGAAAAGTTCGGCTGCCTGGTTAAATCAGGACTGGCAAACAATCTCCGCTGGTTATACATACACTCTATGTTTGTTTGTTTGTTTTGCGTTCGCTCCATTGTAACCATCACGGATATCCGTGCGATTTCCGTCGGGAGCGTGATTACGTTGTGCCACCGTTATGCGCCTTGTAGGCCTAGCACATCCGATTTCGGCATGCATTGACAATTCGGATGGGCTACCCTTAGCCTGTGACAGCCTCTACATCTGTCTCCAGGCAGGCGTAGTGGCGACTCCTCGCCCAGACGATTTTTGCTCTCGTCTGACTCGCACGAGGTGTTCCACTGTCTATGAACTTGCCTCGTGTAATTGGACGTGCTGTGCCTGTGCCCATTGGGTACTGAACCGTTTCTCATCCGTGAGCCTGGTTCCATATGGGGAAGAATTCAACAGAGGAGTTGGACCCTGGCTCTTTCATACACTCTATAACATACACTATGTTACATAATGTATGCTACCTATATCTTGGGATCTGTGTTACCTCTAATATTTTATGGCAGTGTGTCCTGATATAACCTAATTGTACTTTGTTGTCCTTGGTTGAAGGAGACGCGCTTCTCTGAAAGAGAGACAAACTCATTAACTACCTACCTAACTACCGTAACTACCACCTCTGCTGGCTCATGAGTCTACTTTATAAGTACAATATGCACTGACCTGTATTCATGGAAATACTATCTGATGTTCTAATAGACTACATGAACATTCTTTTTGACCCCACGCTAGACGAGAAATGCCCAATCTGGCCAACCTATACAAACTAATGTACGCTCGTAATGTTATTTTGTTCGCATTCCCCTTTCACCAATTTCGTGCGCATTCTTTCATTTTCTGGAGTTTTTAGTAAACTTTGCTTTTAAGAAAACCATTGCGGAGGGGATTTTTATAATCTTTAGTTTACTCCCGGGTACTAAATATCATGTTCTGATTATTATGATCTTTTGTTTGCTCATTGGTACTAAATATCATGTTCTGATTATTACGATCTTTTGTTTGCTTCTTGGTACATAATGTCATGTTATGATTTCCAAAAATGGAGTTTAAACCATCCACCCACAAGTCCTCGTCTACATACTTGTGTGTTGGTTATTGTGGTACAATAATCTTCTGTCTTTGTTTCGCTTTATACCCCTTTATGCCATACAGAGTCAGGAGTAGAAGAGTTCTCTGCAGGTGGCCTTTGTGTGTGCTTCATATATATTTGTTTTTGTTGATTCTTCTATTTGTGTAATCCAACTTTTACGTGGTCTACCCTTGGCTATGTATCCATCGTGTCTGTATAGTAATGCTTTTCGAGTAACACTGTCTGATGGTAATCTGGAAAAGTGTAGAAACCACTTAACCTGCTGTAATTCAGGATTGGCATAGAGTTTGTTAATCATTCAATGTTTTCATTTCGCATTCTGTCTGTTATTGTTACTCCAAGAATTCTACGAAGACAGGTCATTTCTGTTGTAGCTAGTCTTGTTTTTGTATTTTGTTGTTAGAGTCTACGTTTGACGTTGGTGATGGTATGATGATCGTTTTATATAGTGCAGTTTTATTATTTATGTTCACACGCTTGTTTTTGCAAATAGGAAACACCTGTCCTAAGATTTGGTCTGCTATATTGCTTCTGTGTTGGATTACTTTTGGTTTTTCCCATTTTATGATATGGTGCTTTCTAGGTAATTAGATATTTTACCCTTGTATGTTGTTGATCATCGATGAGAACTATTATTCAATAGTATTGATTGAAAACTTTTTAATGTTCGTGTCGTTACTTGATCTGATCTTCCAAAAAATCGAGTGAAAAGTATTTCTGTATTTACTGCTCATGTTATAGTAAATAAAGATATTAGAAGAAGAATTGATTGATTCAAGAATAAATCCAGCACTGAATGCAACTATACTTGTATTGACGTAACCACCACCAGCTTTAAGACCGGGAACAAACGCCAGGGCTAAGAGAATCGTCATAACTGGAACAAAACAACACACGAAAAGTGTTGAAATCATTGTAACCATCTTGGAAACTCTCTGATTGCGGTTGGAAACATCCTCCAATTTCATTGACGTTTTCCTCCACTCTGATGTCTTCGATAAACTAATAACTAATATAATCGTACAGGTAATAATGACAATACATGCAGAGAGTGGAATGGAAAAGTTGTTGACTATAAAAGATATCTTCTCGACACTATCTCTATTTTTACTAGAAACAAGTCCAAGAACAGTGATATTTCTTTCACGAACAAATATCATGTCCAATCTGTTGACGAGGTACACCGGTGTTAGAGAAAATAGGAGAATTATGTAGACAGACACGATGATAATACAGACTCGTCTTGGTGTCACGATGTCTTTGACCTGTGGATAAAAATCAATATTTATAAGGCATTTGTCAAGGGAACATTGTATATAAAAATGCGAAAAGAGAGTACATGATTAATGTCAGTATACTCTGTTCTCTTAATATGAACTACATACTATAATACGATTACTACAAGAAACACGTACCAATACTATCCTATTGCGCGTAACTACGAGAGGCTACTTATTGCTGTTATGGCTGACGACATGACAGTAGCCTCACACAGTGACGCACACTAGGGTAGTCTGCCCCACAGCTTTCGTTGTGTTGTACATCTCCACGCTGACATTTTATTGGAAATCACAGAGTAACTGTTGAATTTCAACTTCTGATTTCCCACTGTACCGTGTTATTTACTACCTGCCAAGAGTAATATTGACCTGTATATATATATATATATATATATATATATATATATTTCCACGATATGTATATTATATTCATGCTTTACTCTACTTTACTTCCATCGATCTCACCTATGGTAACATAGATGTCTACATACTTTCCACCAATACAGTTTTTTTTTGTCTACTCTATTATAGTCTGTGTGTTTGTCCGTATCTTGACAAAGGCCTAGTGGTCAGAACGTTGAATTTGTGTATTTGTCCAATTTGTAAAAGTGATATTGCACCATTTTTGATTTATTTTATAACTTTAATTTAGCATATAGTTTTTCTATGTCGTCACCAGTATTTATAAACTCTCCTCTAACCAAAGAATCAGACGTATTAACCAGTGCAATAATTGTCCCTGCTTGCGCCATCCATGACATTCCACTCTTAAATCAAGAACCCTTGAGATCCGTGATATTTCTATGATGCATATATATATATATATATTTAAAAGTATACACTTGTTATAAACATTCACATTAAGATGACAACCTTCATAGGAGCTACGATACACAAACATCTTTCCAAGGTAATTAAGGCTGTAATCCAACTAGTTATTCTGGTGAAGGCTGTATGCGGGTGTCCAACGATCAGAGAGAACACTCCCATCACATCAAAAGGTAAGTTTGTCGTAGAGAAAATCAGCGTAAAGATAATGCTTGTTATCAGAAGAGTTAACAGTAAACACATGTCAGAGATGGCCAAACCTAAGACAAACAAAAATAGTAGGTTATATGTTGAGATTATTGTTATGTTGATTATGTATTAAATGTTGCTTAAGTACGACTGGGCATCTAAGAATCAAAGTGAAAAGCTATTAGTACCTGTTGTTGTTCGTCCATCACAGATGATGATAACCACTTGTCACATCCACTTTTGAAAATTCAATTTTAGTTATGTCCTTAATTATTAGTACCTATCTGTTAGGTTAGTGCTTTTAATTGTGGGCCATAAACCAACAACAGTCCCATTAGGGGCACAGAGACACCAATGATGGGTGTTTAGTCCTTGGACAATGGAGAACGCAGAAAAACGTCTAGGAGGGCACACGAAGGTAAGCATGTGAATAATAAATAACAAAATATACAGTGGTAAACCTTAAAAACCCTTGCGATCAGCAAGGCGATCATTTCAAGGCGATCAACCCTTGCGATCATTTCTTTAATGATCAATTAAAGAAAGTAATCGGCGGCTAAATTTTGTATACTCCAGGTTATTCCGAAATATATTGTTGCTCAAATGAAGGCAGGTGCAAAAAAGAGTGAGAACCACTACGGTACTTGACACTAATTGAGGTAACAAAATTAAAAGATAATTTATGTTGTAACCTATGGCATAAACATATAAAACGCGAGGAAGAAAATTGGGAAACTGTTTACAAAGTAATACATCGTTTTGTTTTAAGTGACCAAATAATGGCAGCTTGACGAACGTTCATCTTTATAGAACAGATATTGTTTTCCGTCTCCAGCATGAACTTGTAACTGTTTAGTATCAACAATAGTGTGACCCAGACTCCAGCAAAAGCTCGATTACTTTCTTTGATATGAGCTTGTATTCCTCATGTGCTTACAATGGATCAAGTAGCTTCCAATTTTTTGCGTTTGCCATTTGATTGTTTCAGTATCCCCAACAGTTTCATCATTATCACCTTAATCACTTATACCGATTTAACCCATGAAGTGTAAAGAAGATGTTCGTCAGTTTACCGATCTGGGGACTTATGTTATGTTAAGGCCCTCCACGGCCATAGGCGGCGCATATGGCAGAAAACATAGCTTTCCATTTCTGTCTTTGTGTTGCCTGGTCTTTCAGTTCTTGGGTGTTGTTTAGGTTCATTGACATGCCTTCTCTATTAATGGTTTTTCGTAGAGTTTCTCTGGGACTCCCTTGTCTTCTTACACCCAGTGGCACTAAAGTTTAGTGACTGATGGGGAATTATAGAAATCGTTATTCAAAAGTGATACTATTTGACATTATATGTACTGTTCATTGGTCACTGGCGATAGCCAATGAAAATCATGAGAAAAGTAAATATCATTTGTGAAGGATGGTTTCTATCAATCCACATGACTGTATACTGGGTAGTGAACTCGTGTTTAGATCGCTAATTGCGATATTGATCACTCTGTGGAAAACGGCTGTAGAGTTATACGACACACAGAAACTAAATTGAACTAGTAGATGTTTGTTGAATCTACATGAATTACCAGTGATAAAATCTTGCAATTGACACTTTCTCCAGTGCTGTCTCTCATACGCACAATGCTCCAACTCTCAGCTGTTTACAATGATTTAAGAAGAAACCTCAATAATCATCGTATCTCCCTATTCACATGGACTTAATTAGTCCTAGGGCTGATGAGAATCTAAACTATAAAATGGAGCATATATTACATGCTAAATTACATATAAAATCTTTTTTCTACTTTTGATTCAAGTAGTCGCAGGATTGAATGAAGATAGGTTTTCGGGCTAAGACACGTTTGGTTTCTTGATATGCAATGATATTGTGAGGTCACATAATGTTGGTAACGTTTTCAATTAATCCTCTTCTTGATCTTTCTCTGCGTCTTGACATTTCCATTTTCATTTTGTATGTTCTTGGCGCTTGCCTGTAAGAGTTCATTCTCATTAAATGGCGGAACCATTTCAATCTCTGTTTTTCAATATATTTGACCACAGACGATGTTCCAACAGTTCTGATAATTTCTTCATTTCTCACATGATCTCTTCTTGATCTGTTTGACAGTGGTGTATCGTCATTGATTAAGGACGATGAGAGACCTACATGGATATACTTCCCTGGTCATGCTGGTTTCAGAGGAAACGAGGGAGCTGACTTATTGGCAGGCAGTGCGGCGATAGACGTCACATTGCTGTGAAGAGAGAAAGCAGATATAATGAAGGCAGTAATAAATTCATTTCAGGATGAAGATGATTTTAATGAGGCTGAGAACGTACACATACAGAGAATGTTAGAAATGGGAGTATCTGGTGGTGAGGGAAGGGAAAAGTAAATATTTTAGAAAATCCCGAAGATCACACAACCAACACCTGCCTTGGTCTCTGAGTCTACATACACTGGGATAGCTGCTAGAACGGAGGGCAGAGCACTTATGCCCCACGTGTTGTAAAGGCAGTTTCTAATCACGAAGAATCAAGAGACCTTTTTTTTTAAATAGGTAGGTAGCTCTCTCGCACATTCTTACTTCAGTGTCCGCAAAATGCTGGTTCCTGTTTACTTAAAATTATTACCGACTGAATGAGTCGCTGCAAGCATTGTCTGCTTGAAGACACACTTTTATGATGTTTTATTGCTTGTAGTCGTGCAGCTTCCGATATCACATGCTGGAATTGTGTCTTGTCCAGCGTATGGAATGTCTCATTATGTAATAAATGTTGTTTTGAAGACTGGTGTTTTTTTTTTACATTTCTAATAAAATTGCTTAAATCACACATGCATATCTTGCACCATTCTTAAGGCTGACGGGAATTGAACTAGCTACGTTCTAATGGCACCGAATCGCCTTGCAACTCAAGTAAACAGATTTTTCTTACTTGAACAATCACATACCAAAAAAATATGTATTCTCGTCAAGACATTCAACCTGTGTACTCAAGTCACTTAGAACGGACCAATCCTTTCTACTTGAATTTACTTGCACCATTCAAACAATTAAAATACATAGCAATATATTTTTTGTTTGTGAGCTCCGTCAGTTATCCAAGGAAATCAGTCAATCCAGGCGATTGAAAATTTCGATTTTTATTATTACGACAATCTTCAATTGACAGAAGCGGAGTTGGTTTTTACAATTTCAACACACATCGTTGTTCACATGATAAATTACACACAACAGTTATCAAAAGAAAGTTAACAATATTTGAGTCTGGTAAACTTATTTTTTCCATATCTCATTTTGAACATAACACAATTAAATGACACACAAATAATAGTTTATGATTTATGCACAAATGTAACTAGATAGAGGTTTCCCAGATAGTAAGTTTATAATTTACGTAGTTATTTTTTTGAATTCTTGTCTCGATCTCTTTGTTCATACTTTCATCATTTGTAAACATGCCCAAAGATATTTAAATTCATTAACCTGTTTCAGCACTTGATCATTTATCTTTATGTTGAGTGTATTGTGTTTTCTGCCTATAGACGTTACTCGTTGTTTTTTTGTTCATTAGATTTACATCTCGGAGCTCTTTACCTGAATTGTGGAGTATACAGGGGAGTAGATCCTTTAATACTTTAAAACATCTATCATTAAATGGTAAAGTAACCTTTAGGAATCCCAGCAACCATAGGTAGCAAATTTGTGTGGCCTTTTTATGAACATGTATGTTTTTCTTAGTAGGAATAGGTTTATGTCTCACAAAGTTCACTTATTTACTATATTAGCTAAATATATACCTACCCGTTAACTGATATATAGCAGGAACTAAACAAAACTTAACAAAAATCAAAATACTTTTAAACAATTTCTTTACTCACTACAATTTTCTCACCAAGTAAACTGATATTGATTGGTTCTTTGAATCCCTGTTTCACAAAACACACGATATTGATGATGTTGGTCACAATGCCAAAAATGTCAATTGTCTGACATATTACCGTATAAATAATGAATATTAAAATCCTTGTAGTTTCATAACTAATGTCATGTACGTCGGTATCATGGACGTTTTCACTAGAAGAGACATTCTTCGGAAGCAGCATTTTCATTTTTCAAAAATATTCTCTAAACTTATACTATTCCTAGCAAAGTACATAAAATTCAACACTTCAACTTTGATTTTGTCGTCATCATCTCTGAAATAATCTATTCACAATAGTTGTAGCATAGAATTAACTTTTTATCTCTCGTTAACTGCCAGAACCGTCACATTAGCACAATCACAGTGATGGTAAATCGATAACTCATGTATTTTTTAGTGAGTGATGACTATTACAGCAGACCAGCAAATCTCTTGCAAATAGAGTGAGTTAATATGTAATATCTATATATATAGTAGATTAAAGATCGAGTGATTTGTTCATATAATTAACATGTATACGAAAGAACAATCTGAATCTATGACATACATAAGCATCAAATATGAAAGATAAATCTCGATCTATCACATACATATCATGTATACTGAGAGATGAGGACCGACGAGATAGTGGTAGAGGTTGACGCACCGCCCATCGCTTCCTATTTGATTAAAAAACTTCCGTTCTAGTAATTTTTATATACACGAAATTTCATGTTCCGTGACAGAGTTCGTATATGTAGCATTATCAGTGTGATAATTATGCTACAGAATATTTGGGCAGGTTATGTGAAAAGTATACAATATCATCACGTACCAAGATTCTCTATGGTGACTTGTAGAAGGCCATAGGTTCTATAATGTGGATACTCGAAGCGTCATAAGACCACGCTAAAGACCTCAAGTTAAAAATGAGAATTATAAAATGCTACATCTATTCCATATTAATGTATGGCTCAGAAACATGGACACTAAATAAACAATTAGAAGACACAATTGATGCCTTTGAGATGTGGGTATATAGAAGAATAGGGAGAACATCATGGAAAGAGAAGAAAACAAATAAAGAGATGCTAAAGACACTTAATATGAAGAAAGAACTACTAAGAGAAATAAAGATCAGGCAAATAAAATACTTTGGACACATTAAAAGACATGACACCCTATTGAAGACCTTACTGGAGGGTAAAGTCAAAGGGAAGCGAGCAAGAGGTAGGCAGAAATACAAGTGGGAGAGTAACATTACACGATGGACAGGTTACAGTCTAGCAGAGTGCACCACCAAGACAAGAGACAGGAGATGTTGGAGATACGTTGCAGCCAACCTTCGTTGCGGAGACGGCACTTAATGATGATGATGAAAGACCTCAATGAAAGCCTTGACATAAACCATGATAGGGGAAGAAGCTGCACGAATCAGTGCTACATGGTGACATATAGTAATAATTAAAAGACGAAATATCTCGTGAAACAAGGAGAAATACAGGACTCAACAGAGGAGACTAGCTAGAAAGACACAGTCAGAAGTGATCACCATATAATGTGATCAAACTATGCATTGCTTGTTCAAAGACATTTGATGCCAGCATTGTTGATAAATTAGCTATTTACGAACTCACAAAGAAAGCCATATCTTTACCAAATTTCATAAATTGGATGTAAGATAAATCTCGATCTATCACATACATATCAGGTATACTAAGTAATGAGGACCGACGAGATAATGAGGTTGACATATGTCACATCGCTTCCTACTTGATTAAAAAACGTAATTTCTAGTCATCTTTATATCGTTCACGAAATTTCACTAAAAATGAAAATTCGAGAAGGAAGCCAGAGGATAAATTGAAAATTCTTGAGTCTAACGGGAATTGAACCAGTCTGTTAAACGGCATCAAATCACCTAGCAACTCTCGTACACGGGTTTTTCCGAACTTGACTAACCGCATCTCCAATAAACATGTGATTTTGTCAAGACATTCAAATTGTGCACTCAAGTGACCGAGAACGGACGAATCGAGACAAGGACTATTACAACAACGAACATCACGTTATTATACAGGTATTGAAGTATCCTCAGTAACAACAAACATATAACATAACATGCTATATGGCATTATAACATATAACATAACTAATACTGATGTTATATATTTGTTGTTATTGAAGCTACCTCCTTACCTGTACGGAATGTTCGTTGTTGTTGTAATAGTCCTTTTCTCGATTGGTCCATTCTCAGTGACTTGAGTGCACAGTTTGAATGTATTGACAAAATCGCATCCTTATTGGAGATGCGATTGGTCTAGTACGGAAAAACCTGTGTACGAGAGTTGCTAGGCGATTTGGTGCCGTTAAATGGATTGGTTAAATTCCCGTTAGACTTAAGAATTTCTAAAAATGAAAGAAGATTCCTTAACAATTTGATGTAACAATTGGTCGTCATCATCATGTTATGGACGTAAAACGTACATATCATTGATTCTTTCATCAATAGATGCCTACGTTGGTTGGTTGGTTGGTTGCTGATCCAGCGATCCATGGGCTCATGCCCTTTGACCTAATGCTATTGTGTGATATATGCATGTGTTTGTGAGCTGTTGTTTTGTTCCATATAATGTGTTCCATTTATCTAGCCCTGGAGGGAGAAATATTTTTCTGACACTATCCAGCGGTGGGCATTCAAAAAGGTAGTGGTCAACAGTTTCATAGGGATGAGTGCACAGCCGGTACCCTGGAGTGTACTGAGATGCCTACGTAAAAGAGACAGTTTGAAATGGTAGGATAAGCTCACTAAAAAGAAACACAGAAAAAGACATAAAAAAGTACATGTAGAAATTGAACATAAGAAGCGGGTGATGGTAGGACACACATTAGTAAAACCAACATAAAGCAGTGAATGACAGGCATTGTTCTGGAACGCGAAGGAAAGAGAAAAACGAAGACAAAATTAGAGAAAAGACTTAGGTACTGGTATATAAATAGTGAGTAGACAATGAGAAAATGGAAAGAATAAAGATAGGACAAAATGTAAGACATTTGCAAATGACTAATGCTCCTCAGGATGAGAACTGAATAGATCGATATATTTTACAAGATAAACACAATCATATTGAAGAGGATTAAATATCTTCTTCTGATCTCTTCTTTAGCGTCTTCTAAATGATCTGATATGTATGAGAGAGATCAAATTATCAGTTTCAATAGTAACTTAACCCCTTCTCCCCATGAAAGAATAAAACATTATATTTAGTAAAAAGATACAAAATAAATAGCTGATGAATTGTCTCCCCCGTTCTTTATGGTTTCTCTAACAAGGTTATCAAAAGTTTCATGAAAATGAGGATATGAACTTGTGTTTGGGTATCCCCTCCCTCTTCCACATGTCGGTGACATATCTGCGACCCTGCTACGGTAATACGTGACAAATACAAATTATTATGCTTCACAGTGTTACCCCATAGTTGACAATGTTAGAAAAATTAAAATACAAAAATAGCTAAACTCTACCATGTGTACACATACAGAGAGAATCTACTCAGTGAAATATGGTTCAATACTACAGTTCTTCTGTGTTCGTTCTCAAACTCCTGCACATTAGCAGGATGCGTTGTGTCATGTTTTACAACCAGACAAGCGGCGATATTTGAGCTTTCAACCTGAGCATCTAATTTCAGCATTAATTTTGGGTTACATTGACGCTCTATAAGATAATAACATGCATCTGTGGGTCTCACCAATGGCTACTAGACAAACCAACTATGCAACAGAAAACCTTAGTAGATGACATGCTTTTATATTGAGGTTATTTTCTTATAGAAGCTTGATGGCACGTCATCTATGCAATCACGTAGTCGTAACCTTCGATAACAGTTACCATGTTGTTCCGACAGGCCAACGTTGTGATTGAACTAGTTACGGGCACGGCGTGGGTGGGCGGAACAACTAAGAAACCTGTCGCAAGGGCCAGAGCTTTGCCCTGATCTCGACGTCTGTTTAGGTGGCATTGGACTCGAAACACCATCGAGTCGAATGGCTGCTGGAACAGAGGGCGGACCAGTTATGGGAACCACGT